>OZ007594.1:77781423-77783923 GCA_963931845.1 Maratus michaelseni
GACGCATAAATATTGATTTATAAAAAAATTTAAAATGAATATTTTTCTAAATATGTATACGATAAATAACAGTACATTGAATATAATCACCTCTAAGAATCACTTGCTAAAATTTACTCTTTAATGAAACAGTGTATAACTAAAGATTATATTTTTTTAATAAATTTAAAATTTAATATTTTGTTCGCTTATCGGTGAAGCAGAATGACCTGATGTATATAAAAACTTTAATTTAAGAGCCCTCTTTCATCAACATGACACGATTTCTCAGTCACCTCACCATGTGCCTTCCAATACAATATTAAAGAAGTGTTTGTTGTTATACAAGTTTGCAATGCAAAATCATAGACTGCTGGTAGCTTACGGAGCACTGCATAGGAAGTTTATCGTTTTAACTTGGCGGGGGACGGTCCGGCACGTGATGATATTACATATCTCTAGAGTGAGGAAGGGAATTTAACGTTATCATCAACGCAGGGGGGGGAGTGTTTGAGGAATGATAACGTACCATATCGAAAAAGTGAAGGGGGTCCAAAATTACCAAATTTCGACTACGTTATATATGTAGAAATCCTTACAACAACTACTATTAAAAGGCCCATTACAAAGAAAAACACAAGATGAGTGCTCTAGGTTCTATTCCATTCTCTCGATGAGTGCAGGAAACTCATACACAAAATGCGTGTGCGAGTTCTCTGTTTTGTTGTGAGAATTAATAGGGACCTTAATTTATTTTGGTCGGGCCTGCCTCTGATGTGTCATGTCATTGGTAAATAAAACAGGGAGATTTAAAAATGTTCGATCGTTGCCTGACACTTGTCTATTAAAAAAAACAACAGGTTTCAAATAATGTTGACGCCTATATATATTATTTATAAAAAAAATTTAAAATGATTATTTTTCTAATTATGTATACGATAAATAACAGTACATTGTATATAAACACCTCTAAGAATCCACTGCTAAAATTTATTCTTTAATGAAAAAGTATATAACTACAGATTATATTTTTTTAATAAATTTAAAATTTAATATTTTGTTCGCTTATCGGTGAAGCAGATTGACCTGATGTATTTGAAAACTTTAATTTAAGAGCCCTCTTTCATCAACATGACACGATTTCTCAGTCACCTCACCATGTGCCTTCCAATACAATATTAAAGAAGTGTTTGTTGTTATACAAGTTTGTAATGCAAACTCATAGACTGCTGGTAGCTTACGGAGCTCTGCATAGGAAGTTTATCGTTTTAACTTGGCGGGGGACGGTCCGGCACGTGAAAATATTACATATCTCTAGGGTGGGGAAGGGAATTTAACGCTATCATGAACGCAGGGGGGAGTGTTTGAGGAATGATAACGTAACATTTCGAAAAAGTGAAGGGGGTCCAAAATTACCAAATTTTGACTACGTTATATATGTAGAAATCCTTACAACGACTGCTATAAAAAGGGACATTACCAAGGAAAACACAAGATGAGTGCTTTAGGTTCTATTCCATTCTCTCGATGACTGCAGAAAACTATTACACAAAATGCGTGTGCGAGTTCTCTGTTATGTTGTGAGAATTAATAGGGACTTAATTTATTTTTGTCGGGCCTGCCTCTGATGTGTCATGTCATTGGTAAATAAAACAGGGAGATTTAAAAATATTCGATCGTTGCCTGACACTTGTCTATTAAAAAAACAACAGGTTTCAAATAATGTGTACGCATATATATTTTATTTATAAAAAAATTTTAAATGATTATTTTTCTAATTATGTATACGATAAATAAAAGTACATTGTATATAAACACCTGTAAGAATCCACTGCTAAAATTTACTCTTTAATGAAAAAGTATATAACTACAGATTATATTTTTTTAATAAATTTTAAATTTAATATTTTGTTCGCTTATCGGTGACGCAGAATGACCTGATGTATTTGAAAATTTTAATTTAACAGCCCTCTTGCATCAACATGACACGATTTCTCAGTCACCTCATCATGTGCCTTCCAACACAATATTAAAGAAGTGTTTGTTGTTATACAAGTTTGTAATGCAAAATCATAGACTGCTGGTAGCTTACGGAGCTCTGCATAGGAAGTTTATCGTTTTAACTTGGCGGGGGACGGTCCGGCACGTGAAAATATTACATATCTCTAGGGTGGGTAAGGGAATTTAACGTTATCATCAACGCAGGGGGGAGTGTTTGAGGAATGATAACGTACCGTATCGAAAAAGTGAAGGGGGACCAAAATTACCAAATTTCGACTACGTTATATATGTAGGAATCCTTACAACGACTGCTATTAAAAGGGACATTACCAAGGAAAACACAAGATGAGTGCTCTAGGCTCTATTCCATTCTCTCGATGACTGCAGAAAATTCATACACAAAATGCGTGTGCGAGTTCTCTGTTTTGTTTTGAGAATTAATAGGGACCTTAATTTATTTTGGTCGGGCCTGCCTCTGATGTGTCATGTAATTGGTAAATAGAACAGGGAGATTGAAAAA
>OZ007594.1:78396423-78886130 GCA_963931845.1 Maratus michaelseni
AAAATTTTCCATCATAGATAATATTCTACCTTAGACAGTGTATAACTCTATTAAAATGAGGACTTTAAAATCTTTTAGCATTACACAAAGTTTATTGTACACATAAAAGGTCTAACCTAAATCATAAAGTGGTTTCTGTTATTCTAATGCTAATTTGTGAAAGAATACCTTACCATTAAAAAAAATTTTTAAACATTATTTGCAATGTACCAGTTTGTTTATTTAAGCTTAGCATGCTATTAAACATTTTTTTTTTTTTTTTTTTTTTTTAAGTTACATGCCTTATAAATGATTGTTTATTTCCAATCTAATTCTTAAAATTTTCCTAAAGAAAAAGATAAACACAGACTTGGAACTAAATTTCTCCTTTTTTCTACATTCATAATTAAGAAAATAATAAGACTGAAGAGCAATCAAAGAATCCAAATCTAATAACTTTTATATAATATTAAACCTGCTGCTTTCTTGTTGACCAAATAAAGTACATATAACAAATTCAATGGGATAACTCTCAGATTCATTACTCCTCACTTAGAGAATACAGAATATTTTTTACACAAAAAGAGCATTAATTCCGATCAAAGTTACAGGATTTGTGGATTAAACTATGGTGAAGTAAAAGTTAAATGCCATTCGAATTGAAATATCACACGAAAACATTGCTCAATTAATAACAAATCAGACATGATAATGTGTGCCAATTTTTAGAGATGTCTGTTTAAAAAAGTTGTATATGATTGCAATTGATTTAAATTTCATACAAAGTTTTAAATCTTCATAAAAGTTTCAGCATGAATGGAATAACAAAAAAGATTAAACTCAAATATAGTACATCTGCAGGTGAAATGCATAAAAAAACAAAAATTAAACAACAGAGTTTTCTTTATATAGCAAAGTTAACAAGTAAATATCTGAAAAGGCAAACTGTTTTGAAATTAGTAATACATATTTCACCTTTAAAAGAGAAGATGATAATACAAAATACACTGTCTTATTTAATTTAGAGAAAGTTTGTTTACATGCTTGAATAAACATGAATGTTCAAGTATTAACAAAACTGGATTGACGTTTGTCTTTAACTAAGTTTCAATTTAAATACCAATGGGCTAGGCTACAGTAAGCAAATCTTTCTTAACTTATAATTATTTTAAATGAGAAAAGAGAAATTTAATTCTAAATTGCCGAAAAACACATTATCAAATAAGGATATATAATAAATTAAAATCAATGAAACAAGTATATTTAATTCATTATGAGAAAGAAATATCCATAATCATAATATATAATATTTTTATTTACTTTTTTTGTATTGTTAACATTCAATCATAATAAAATAATTTTGAGAACTGCACTTTATGTATCCATTATTACATCAGAAACGAACTATATATTTAGTATTTTAATATTAATAAAAAGCATCTGATTCATTACCAAAAACAGAGATATTTATCCAAAAAAAAAGTGCAATAATAAGTACTATACTGGATTGCTATTTACTAAACGGAAAGACATTAATAAACGATATAAACTTGTTAAGAAAACTCACTATTTTGCTTCAATCACAAAAAATTGAATTTCTTTTTGCAAAAGCTGAATAATTCCAAAATAAATATTATTTATCGCCGCCATTATGTATGATAAAGCTCTTTTCTATTGGCTGGGCTTGGGTTAGATGGGCTTAGGATTGAGTACTGATCAAACCTTCAAAATCGCTACCTAACTGCCTAAAATCTTGGGTTTAGGTCGAAAGTTGGGTAAGTTAGGCCTTTGGTCGACCAGTGAAAACGCAGCTTGAGAGTCCTGTAGCTTGGTGGCCCTTGTGATCTGTCTCAGGATGGAGAACGGAGTCCGTTTAGAAAACCCGGTCGCGGCCCGTAGCGGTTCGTTCTGAAGGGGTTCAAGTGTCTGCACGTTAAAGAGTGCAACGGCCATAGTCTAAAGTGCTGATTACTGCCGACCGAGCAATATGTTAGAGTTTTCTAGTGGGGATTCCTCTGTGAGGGCTGGTGATACTTTTGAACGCATTACGTTTGCAGAATGTTTACTTTCGAAGCTATGCCACGTGAGTGTTCAGGTAAAATTTTTGGAGAACCACACACATAGGATCTTAATCGAGTCGGCCCGCATATAAGCAACCTTTAACCCTCTGACTGCTCAATTTGTTTTCAAAATTCTTTCGACCAATATGTAATCGACCTTT
The DNA here is from genome assembly GCA_963931845.1 of Maratus michaelseni. NCBI lineage: Eukaryota > Metazoa > Arthropoda > Arachnida > Araneae > Salticidae > Maratus > Maratus michaelseni. The sequence continues at coordinate 78,398,624 of OZ007594.1, forward strand.
TTCTCCTACACCATCACATATTTCAAATCACCCTGTACATGAAAAAGGTAATAAATTTATCGTTTTCATTTTCAACCTTTGACTGTGGATTTTTTAATACAAAATTGCTTCAAAATTGTAAATTATATAAATTTTTCTACAGATGTCTTGCCCGTGGAAATCGCGGGATAAGCAGTCAGAGGGTTAAATTGTTAGGAACATGGGAAAGAATCCTGCGCTATGATTGGCTGACCCGTTCTTTCGTCCATTTAACTCGGACGAAAGAACGGTGTAACGTATTCACCAAGTTACAGTGTCTAGAATAATATAGTGTGGAAATCAACAGGCGAAAACGTATCCAAATAATTACAAATCCACCAGAGGGCGCTGAGATCCAGTTTATTGCTACGAATGAATAGAAATCCAATGTGTTTTCAGATATTTATGATCCAATTTAAGCTACGGGAAATTTATTTTTGAAAGATAAATTTTTCGAAAAATAGAATTAAAAAGATTTATGTTGTAATACGCGATTTTTTTTTTTTTTTTAAACATATAGCTTTATTTATAACAGTAATAAGAAACTATTTCATAAATTTTCATATTATTACAGGTTTAAGCACTAATAAACCCTGCATCCCACACAATCTTTTAATTTTTTGTTTTGATTTTAATAAGCTAGTTAATTGAAACTGTCATATACATGTAGTAACTAATTTTTGTGTAACGAGTGTAAGTACATAGAAAAAGTATTACAGTAAATAAATATCAAGCTTTTATAATTATCTTATGTTGATTGTTTGACAATTAAATTTTTCTTGTTAGAAACAAAGAAAACCAGTAACTATCTTTTTAATTATCTTATTAATTTCAGACTGGAAATATTGTCTTGTCTGGTATTTGATACTTAAAATTAATTAAAGAAAAATAGAATTTGCAGAACCAACTAAATAACAATAAAAGTTAATCAGTTTTTTTTTTTTTTTTTTTTTTTTTTTTTTTTTTAAATGTTGAAATCAAAAAAACATTAATTTATCATTTTTTTTTTTTTAATTACAAATTTGCTTTGAATATAAAAAAATTCAGTTGATGTTCGTCATAAAATATGCCAACTGGCATTGAAACTGCAGCAGTAAAATATTTTAAACACTGAAAAGCATAAAATATAAATAAAAAATAGAGTAATAGATATATTTTAGTTTAATTTTAAAGCTTTTAAGTTATAGCTTTTATCAATTAACAGTTTAATTTTAAATTATGATTATTAATTAAGAAAATAATTTAAGAATCCTGAATACACAGATTAAATACTTTTTCTCCTTTTTTATTGCCATATCTTAAAAAAGAGAGGGCAAAAATTATAATTTTTTAAATAAAATCACCAATTTGCATGTTCTACCAAGAGTAAATAAAAGCAATGTTTTTTTCATAATATAAGTCACACCAAGTCAACATATTGTAACAAATTTCTTTTGGAACAATATGAATTGCAGTCCTGAAATTAAGCATAATTTCTATAATAATATATAGTTTTACTTTTATACTTATTCAGTAACAAGTTCATTTGACAATGAATGAACCCGTCACAGAGTTTTATTAAATAAATATAAAACTTTATTTAAAGTCTAAAACCTCCAAATTATATGCTCAATTCTTTGTCAGCAGGAGGAATGATTTTTTTTCCATCTTTCAAAGATATTTTGATTTTTGGGTACACCAAAAATAGATAGCTTGCTGTTTTTGTACTGCGTAGCACAACCAGGAACAAAAGAATGGGAGTCTCGTTTTTTACCCATCTTCGAAAGTTTTTACATAATTTTTAGTAATCTCTCGGCACTGCAACTAACGCTTAGTAAATACACACAGCCTTGTTTTCAAACAAGGAAGCTTGATGGTAGCGCCACCTACGAAATTGTAATTTTTTGGATAATTCTAAAGAGTTACGCGGTATACGCGATTGCCACACTATATTATTCTAAAATTTAGACACTGTAACCAAGTTCCAGCGAAGAAAAGGAATGCAGTCCGAGGTTAAGGACCCCTCGTTTCTTGCCACCCCGCGAGGTGTGAGAGGACTGGAAGAACGAGCAGAGGGTCGGTGGTCAGTTGATGCTTGGAGAGAGAGAGATTAAGTCTCTCCGAAAATTCTCACCCTGAGAATTGCCGAGAGCGAAGTGAAGTAGCTCTAGTGATTTGTTTATAAGAGCAGATTAGAAGTAACCCCTTTGTTCCTTAGTATTTGTGTCCTAGGAATCGATGAGAACATATTCAATATTTCTAAGACATACCTAGTTTTGAGACCCAGAGGAGGTGTTGTGCTGTAACCGTTTTAGAGCGGACTAACAAATTAGATTCCTGCTGCCACCTTCTTTTAGTATCTGTCCGTATCAACGAACTCTAACTTACTATAATTCAATTATTATCCTATGCACTAGACTATTTATTCTCACATGTTTAATTGTGAATAAAATATAATTTTCATAGGCTAAAGAATCTGTGCTTTATTTCGGTAAATTAACCAGTAAGCTACCAAAATAAGATCTACTATCCCGCCGAATTGGCACAGAAATGGTGGCAGCGAAAGGGATAAATGTACGAGTAAAGACAGAGACTGAAGGAAATAGCAGAGGAGCCTAACGGAAGAGTGGAACCAGGAGCAGTCTACACCCGCCATATCGGGCAGGGCAACGCTGAGAATCTACACCCGCCGCACCGCTCAGGGCAGGGCATCAGAGCCGGAGGCCGCATCCAGTACAGTGAAGCAGAGCCAGGAGAGCCGCCGAATACAGCATCTATGAAACAGCATCCGCTAATCGAGGACTGAACCACAGCTGCTCCCCAAATAAAAGAAAGGCAGAGCATCAGAGCCAGTCTGCACCCAGTAAATTGAAGCAAGGCCAGAATAGCCGCCGAATACAGCATCTATGACTCAGCACCTGCTAATCCAGGATTGGACCACCGAAGTACAGCTGCACCCCAGGTAAGCACTGTTTCAATATTTTACAGTAGGGGCTGAGGTGTGTAACAAAGTCTTAAAAGTGTTAAAAAAAATTAGTCTGTTATTACTGTTTGTATAATATGATTTTTTTATTTTTGATTGCGTGAAATTTCTGTGAAATTCAGCGAATTTTTAAAGTAATGAAAGAATTAAACTAAAATCATTTAGGTATATGAAACCAAATGTGTTTAAAGTTAATACTGGTTTTTTGCATAGATGAAATGATAAGGAAAACTTTAAAATATAAATTTGAGTTTGAAAAGAAAAATAAGAGAAGAGAAAATCTTTTGTTAAGATTTGTTTGTTATTGAAATTGCTAGATAAACCAAGCACTGTTAATTGTTTTTTTTTAGGAATTCATGAATGAATTGTTATATATGGGCTAGATGCAGAGTTGTAATAAAAAAAAAATAAGAAATACAGGATTTGTTATGTGTGGAATTTGGTTTCCGGGAAGACAAACATATCTGGAAGATAGAGTGTTAGAAGTCTCAAATTTATGAATTGTTGCACATTGTACATTTTTATGTCGCGGTTAATATTGTGTTTTTATGTGTAATTTGCATGCCTATAGTGGGAGGAATATTATTGTTATCTATGTTAAGGGAAGTGTAGGATTTTGTAGGAAAATTTAAAATAGTAAAAATGGCAGGGATTGCCGGATTTCGGAAATGCGATTTGGCCACGTTGGCTGTAGAAGTGTTACCAAATGACACTGTTCCGAAAATAATAAAAAAATCACGGAGACGTCCGAGTATGATGAAACGTTGGCGGTAGCTCAATTAAAATTAATTGAACGTGACCGAAAAGAAAAAAGTGATCAAGAACACGAATTAGCCAAAATAAGAGCCGAACATGAGACTGATTCGTTATTGACGTCCAGTCAAGGGGAAAGAGAACAAAAGGTTTTGTTAAAAAACGTACTCCCTAAATTTGAATCTGGCAAATCAGAAATATCGTTATACCTTAACTTATTTGAAAGGCAGGCGACTAAAGCCCAGATTGACGAATCACAGTGGGTGACAAATTTATTGGGACTACTGCCGTTTGAATTAGCAGAAATTATTCTGAGAGAGCCGTTAGATCTAAGTGATGATTATGAATATATTAAGAGCAAACTGCTAGAAAGATTCAAAATTTCGGCGGAGGATTTCCGGATCAGGTTCGTGAATACAAATCGCCCCGAAGGTAAATTATGGAAAGACTTCGCGTACGAGATAACAAACTATTTCGATCAGTGGTTGAGTGGCATTCAGGTCGCCGATTTTAAACAATTAAGAGACCTCATTGTCCCTGACCAATTGAAAAGAAAAGTACCGCCAGATGTTAAAAATCATTTTATTGATTCGTGGAGCAACATAATCACGCCGGCAGAGTTAACCCAAAGGTTGGACAGTTATGAGTCGGTACGTAAATCGGTGAAACGACCGCCCCCACCCCCTCTGTTAGAAATCCAGTAAATGAAAAAAGGGTAGAGAGGAGTATAGTTGTAGGAAATCAGAATACCGAACTACGGAGGCCAGAAGCAAAAAGAGATTGGGGCGATAAGAATGACCAGCATTCCAGAGACGAAATTTTTGATAAAAGAAGGGATAGAGCCTGTTATCGATGTGGAAGTTTTTCCCACCTACGCTACAACTGCCCAGAAATAAAGAAAATTAATGAAAAACCCGAGAGCGTAAATCAGTTAGCAAGTTTCCTCGAATTAGAAAGAACTAATGAGAATTTCAAAAGCGTGAACCTGCTACTAAATTTAGAAGAGGCCGACGAAAGCCTCACGCCTTATTTGAGCCGAGGATTTGTAAACGGGAAAGAGATGATTTGCTTTAGAAATAGTGGAAGCACCTTGGACCTTTTAAGTGCAAATTATGTAAATAATGACCAGTATACCGGAGAATTTGTTTATGTGAGGTCACCGTTACAAATTACCTTGAAGCGCATACCCATCGCACGAATAAATTTGAAAACACAAGACGGGACAACTGTCACGACCCGTGCAGACGAAAACGTGGAGATGGATTATTATTTACTCGGAAATAAGACCCAAATATTAATCAATCGAGTCAATTCAAAACCGAAACTGATAAGCTCTGCGTTAACCCGAACTAGGGAGCGTACATATCGAAACTAAAACTCCCTCCTCACAATCCTGTATTGCGGAAAAAGAAAAAAAACCCTTTAGTGAACAGGTCAAAGAATTTGTGAAAAGTCCCACGTCCACAGTTGGTCCGGACGCTGATAACAATAAGTGTCATTTTTCCCATGGTGAGGGAGACCCTGAACCGATTGTTCTCCCGAAATGCGAGACAAATGTGAAGATTTCTAAAAAATGTTGGATAAGAGATAGGTTAGATAGGAAAACGATGAAATCGAAAGTACGCGATTTCGTTAAGTTAAAAAAACGCATGTGGGTGGAGATATTAAATTGCAAATCGCGCCACAGGCAGATTCGTCAGAGAATCGAAAAAGATAATGGGGATGACCAGAATAAATTATCAGGTCTTTCCGATCCCAATGTTAGAAAGGGGAAGAAGACTGGAATTGCCCCACGGTTCGACAATACCGAAGATAAAGAAAGGGGTCAGAATAATGATAGCCTACACCCTGAGTTACCGAGCAAAACGAAACTTGATTCCGAAATAGAAAAAATATGTGAGGAGACTATTTTCCCTTCTTGTCGTGGAGCCAAAAAAATAGTGAAGAATCTACCAGAGTAACGCGCGTATTCAGACCAAACGCTCGTAAAGTTGCGGGAGCCGATCCGCAAAAGGGGGGGTTTACGAGAGAAGAGGGAAAAGCACTGGTGGACGCGATTCCAGTCAAACCAACGCCCCCTAGAGATAATGCCTAAGAGCTCAATTTTGACGTCACGGCAGATCGGCTAATGATTCAACTGATAACATCCTACTATTCCTGCAACCACAATAAAACAAAATTCTAAATGACTTTTTTTTTTAACTTCTATAATAAAATTGAAGATCAACTAATTCAAAACACACTATTTGCTTTTCACACACGCGCAAAAAAAAAAAAAAAAAAAAAAAAAAAAAAAGACTGTAGGATTTAGTATTAAGAAAAATTTGTTTTATGTAACAAAATTTGAAATACAAAATAGTTATTTTTATTGAAAAATAAAAGCTATCTTTTGAGGTTTCATTAACACTTTTTTTCTGTTAATGTGCAAATGAAAGCTCGCATATTTGAGTTCTAGCATACTTTCATGAAAATTAATAATATTTTGATTAAAGATTGGATTGCTTTCAATTAAAGTACTTATTTACAGTATATATGTGCATTTTTATCAATATTAACAATGCTAATCATTATCTATTAAAATATGTTTACTTTGTCACTGCTGAATACTTGATTGAATATTTGCATTTGATATTTACAAATTTAATTTATTTTGCCATATATTCAGTGTTTTTTTTATAATCACTAGTAGTAGTTTACTATTATTAGAAAATATTAAATATATATTTTAGTTATGTGCAATTGAAAAGATATAATTTTGTTTTGGTTTATATTTAGATATTTTGTTTTTGTTATGCAAAACATGATAAGATAAAAACTAACTTTTAATTAGTTTTTTAAATATTTTTAACACAAAAGTAATTACAAAATTTAAATGATAGCTCTAAAAAATTTGCTAGATATTTGCATTTTATACACAACACACACACATATGAATGTAATATTTATTTATTTTTCAAAATATAACCAAAGATGTTTTATTATGTAATATAATAATTCTAATTATAAAATAATTATTATAAATACCTAAAAATCCATATAATGTGAATGTAATTATGTATTCATCGTGGTCATCTAAATAATGTGATTATTATATTTAGATGAACTAAAATAATACCAGAAAAATAATAAATATAAAATATATAAAAATAAAATAAATTGTAATCGGAATTATGATGTTTTAGACCTTATATGAATGTGATTATATTTAAATAAACTAAATATAATCCCAAAAATATAATAAATTATATAATAATAAATATAAAATATATAAAAATAAAATAAATTGTAATCGGAAGTATGATGTTTTAGACCTTATTTGAATAATGTGATTATATTTAGATAAACTAAATGATAATGATGTCATAATGATAGAATTTAGATAAAATAAATATAATAAATCATGTAATAATAAATATAAAAATAAAATAAATTGTAATCGGAATTATGATGTTTTTTAGACCTTATTTGAAGAGGGTGTAATCAGTGTGGTATACATGTAACATGCATTTATATAAGAAATAAGTAATTAAAAAAACATTTTTTAGCTAAGTGTAGTATATTTAAGGCAAAGGCAGATCTGAATGCTAGCCGTAATAATTTCATTTGAACATTAGTAAAAATATATATTTAATATTTTCTAATAATAGTAAAATATATCTGGTGATTTTTATTGGTGATTATAGAAAAACTGCATATATGGCGAAATAAATCAATTATGTAATCATCAAACGATAGTCAGTACATTATATTAAGTTTTATCTTACACTTTTCACTAACTGATATATTTTTGAATATGAATTAGTGACAAGAGAAACATTTAATTAAGTTAATAAATTTATAATTTAATCTTTGTATGAAAAAATATATCAATATTTTAGCGATAAAATACATTAAACAGGGAGGGGGGAGGGGGAGCATCAGAATGAAACAATCGTGAATTTCTCAAAACTTATTTTTATAATTAAAATTTACAATTTTTTTTTATGAGAAACAACTCAGGGATCTGTTTAGGAAAAAATTGGGTCCTTTAAAGGACCCTTCACAAAATTTCTCATTTCAAAACAGGACCCTTCACAAAATTATTTTCCCTAAAAGAGGACCCTTCACAAAATTATTTTACCTAAAATAAGACCCTTCACAAAATTCTTTGTCTTAAAAATAGGTTTTTCGCAAAATTTTTCCATCTTTAAACCGAACATTTCACAAAATAATCATTTAAAAGTAAAATCTGACCTGTCACTTTTACATACATAAAGAAAATATATGTATTTTACATCCATGTATCTTCTTAAAAATGTTAAATAAGATCCCGAATATAACGATAATTTCAAATTCGCATATTTATGTCTAGATTTTTCACAAATATGAAAAGCTGTTCACAATTTCACAAAAACAGGACCCTGGGAAAAAAGTCTGTCACATTACCAGCTTCAACAAAGCTGTGCGATTAAGCCTAATCGTGCAACAAGGACAAAAGTAAACATATTTTAATAGATAGTGATTAACATAGTTAATATTAATAAAAATGCACATATATACTGTAAATAAGTACTTACCTTAATTGAAAGCAATCCGGTCTTTTATCAAATTAGAATTAGACGACAAGAGCTTTGTGATTACGAAGCACGTTGCCGCTACAACGTGCATGGCTTACTCTCTGTCTCCTTATGCTGCAGCACAAAGGAGGGAAGGGCGAATGGCCGATCTGCAAATACGTCATTCAATCCAGTGTTGCCAGTCCTGAGGCATTATCTCTAGGGGGCGTTGGTCAAACATTCTCCCTTCTCCGTAACTGCTGACGTCACGTAAGATTTGTAGATAAGAGAATCGAGTTTTAATCGAAGATCAGTCTGTATTAACCAATGAGAATGCATCTACAGCTTTTAAAGGGACAGAAATGGATGTTTTGAATAATTTTTGCAATATATATATATATTTTCATATATTCAGTTCTGTCTTAACGGTGGGTGATTGGGCCCGTGTCCAGGGCTCGCGCTCGCACTCAATAAGTCGCTTTGAATTAGCTGACTCTTGAATAATATTTCATTGTCTGCTTTTAAATTGAAAAAAAAAAAAAAAAAAAAAAATACAATTTAAGGAGAACTGTAACAACAAGCTCATATATATATGTTACTCCTTGAGGTTATTTTCGTGAACATATCCCGTATTTTCCTATCAATTAAAAATTTATTAATTAAATATTATCTATCAAAGGTTAACCCTTTGCGTATAAGTCAACAATACCTTAGTTTTAAAGCGTCTGGTTTTCCATTATGGTATATTTTCACACAATATTATATTTTTAAAAAAGTGACAATTGGGTAAACCAGTATACATTGGGACTTCCAAAAAAGCAATCGGGCACAGGGCCCTAAAATGCCTTAAAGCTGTTCTCAAATCCAAAGGAGCTACTTTTTGACACATTTTTTAAATTCATTTTTGTTCAGAAAAGCATGAAATTGGCAGATGTTCTTATTCAGAAACCATGAAATCGAATAGCGTTTTCCATTTTTTTGATAAAGGCAAAAGATGTTTCAGAAAATACTATCAAATTTGGTGTTCTGAACCGAAATTCCGGTACGACAGCGCCAGAAAACAGAAAAAACCGGCTGTGACAACTATAACTTTTAACTCGATAAGTAATTTATTTATCTAAAAAATGGAAAACTCATTTCGATTCCAAATCGCTCCAACAGTCAGGCTGCTAATTTTATACCTTCTTATTTCAAAACGAGTCAGAAAATTTCGCATTGTGGGGCAGGTCATTTGAGAACCACTTTAAAACGGTTCTGGATGCAGTATACATAAATATAACAATATATTATTATTTTTGTATTATTTTTTCCTTTGATTTTTATACGTTTAATTTCATTTTAACTATATAATTCGGTAATTTTTTGTACGAATTTGAAAGTTAATTTTTGATTCAAAGAGGTATTTTATATAAATATATATATATTTCTGCCCTGCTATTGGGGGGGGGGGGGGGGGGAGGGGTTAAGGGTTGAAAACTTCTATATCCAGAGTACTTACAAATTGAGATACATATGAAAAAACTGCGCAAAGATAAATACCTGATCTGCAAAAACCAAAGCAAAGAAAAGCACAAATATACACAGAAATTTTATCTTGCACTTGTTTCAAGGCTTCATAATAGGAGCTTCTTCTTCAGTGCCAAACGAATGATAGAGAAATGAGTAATAATAGCAGCAGAATGTGTTATTATTGCCCTGTTTTTCTCACTTGTTAACTTTTACATATTTATGTTTAGATATTTGTGTTGGGGGGGGGGGGGGTTGATAATATAGTAGAATATTGAAACTGATATTTTTATTTATATTAAACAATTTTATTTTATATCATTTATAATGATTTTATTCAAATGAAAGGGTACATTTTGAAAAAAGGTCTGTTCTTTTGTGCCATTTTGGCATAATGTGAACAATTGTTAAACATTAAATTTCATGATAATATATTTATCAATGTCTTTTAATTGGTATCTTTTTCAATGTATTTATTTGGCTTGAAAAGTTCAGAATTTAAACAAACTGTATATGCTATTGAAAATAGGAAAACATTTTACAAACTCTTTTTTTTTTTTTTTTTTTTTTTTTAATTACATATAACTACTATGTAAGAATCAATGCAATACCTCACCAATATTTCATTTGCACTGTTGAAATTTATACAAAGTTAAAAGTTGATAATCTCGTGTGTAAATTAATATATTTGAGAAATTTATTATACACTAAGGCGTTAAAAAAAAAGAAAAAAAAAATTTTTAATAAAAAATAAACATTGTTAAATTATAACTTCCAGGCATAAATTATAATTAAAAAAATTTTCAGCTTGAAAATAATACACTTTTGTTATCTGCAAACTCATTAATATTTATTATCATCATTACTATTATTATCAATTTGAGTTAGGTATAGTGCAGAGAGATTCATTAATTATTATTTTTTTTTAAGCTGAAGAAATAATCTTTGAGAATTAAATGTGAATTAATTACTTTCACATAACTCAATACTCAATCATACATTCTTACATACTCTCAATCAGCCACAATGTAAAATGTTTTGAATGTGTTATTATTATTATTAACATGTTGTATTATACTGGGAACTCACAAAACATTTTTTAAGATAAGGCATGTTTATAAATCTCAAAATTATAGTTTCAAGAATTATGATTTATTCATTTTGTTAATAATTTATACTATGTAATGAGAGATATTTTTAGTTCTTCATTTTATGATTAGAGACAAGCTCTAAAAAAAAAGAAAATATCGAAAATAAGCAGTATTTAATTAATAAAAGTATCCTTACAAATTTATATTTTGTCGAGTTTATATTAATTTTTATGTGTGAATTTAAAAATTGCTTCTAAATTAACATCAAATACTGAACAAATTAATTCGCTGCATGTTAATAAAATCAACAATTGATAAAACTTGGAAATTATATAGTTGCTTACAAACAATTTGTTTACTTCAGAAAAATAAGAAAGTTAAATTATTTTCTTAAATTCAAAAATTTATGTGTCAACCTTTTATTATTATGCATCATCAAATCTAATTCTTGCTGATTCGTAACGAAAATTGACAAAAATCTTTATCTTATTAAATTATTAGAAACTGTAGTAATTTTATAAAGGTAAACACTTATTTTTCAATGGACGCGCAGCACTTCACACGAGAAACTCTGTCGAGAAAGTCTACACTGTCAACACCAAGATTCTAATAACATGTCTTATCTTAATAATGACTCTTATGAAGGTTTTATAAAAGTTCTAGAAATAGCGTTAAGCTATAATATTCACCATAATACAACATATAAGATAACATAATAACACTTAAAAACATTTCACATACCTGTATTTTAAAGAATATCCCCTAGCTATTTGTTTCTAAAACTATTTATGAGTAATTCATAAAGTGTAATATTTATTAGTCGTAAACGGCATTATTTAAAGTATGAACAAAACTGGAATAGCAAGCCTAACATGGTTTTCTATCGCTTCGCTATGTTGGCCGCCATATTTGATTTTCCTCTTACGAACGCCTTACGGCTACTTCTAACCGTCCGCAAATACTGACCACGTGACGCTCTCATTTGCGAGCGCTCTACGAGAGAGACACCTTCCGCATGTTTGATCTGACTCGCAAATCTAGCCGTCATTCGTAAATTTGCGGACGAAAGGGAGTTGCGAGCGAAAAGCGTTTGATCAGAATACGCGCGTTAATTGAGTGCGCTGAGAAGAAACCCGCGTTAACAGCTAAGAGCACGGAAATGTCTCATTATTCGAGGGGGAATAAAGCGCAACTGGACAAAACGAATTCAAAACCACCTCAGGTCAACACCGGCTTGACCCCCCGACAAAACTCGAGCGGGCACCGTTCCGGAAACGAAGTTATCTGTTTACGAGAGAGCGAGGGAAAGTTAGCCCAAAAAGATAGGGTGATTTATGGAAAGCCCAGGCGTGAATCTGATATAGGAAGGAGGGGCAAACGCGACAGAAAGGAGGGTAAAGCGATCTTCACAAAAACTGGAAGGCGATCCTCTATTGATTATTTTCCCAAGAGTGAAAGTGAATTCGGCCCAATTAAGCAGTTGTCTGATAGTTCTAGAGAAAATTTACCAGTTGTCAGGAAATCAGTAAATTCGCTAGATGACAGGCAATCTTTCGGTTACAAACCTGGGAAAACTGAATTCCATCACTGTCGAATATCGGCGTTGGGTATAGAAAAATAAGGATAAAGTAGATAATGATATAGATATTTTTTTTCTTAGTTCTTTTATTTTTGTAACAGTATTTTTAAGTGTGTAAAATTTATAGTATCATTATGATGTGCTGTTTAAGTGTTAAAATGTAATTAATGACAGACAAGGATGGTGGTAAGCCCCTATTGTAAGTTTGGAATAAGTGCTGGGGATTTGCAGTTAGATTTTTCTTCAGAAATAAAAATCTGACAGAACCAGAGGGGTGATGCTGTAACGTATTCACCAAGTTCCAGCGAAGAAAAGGAATGCAGTCCGAGGTTAAGGACCCCTCGTTTTCTGCCACCCCGCGAGGTGTGAGGGGGCTGGAAGAACGAGCAAAGGGTCGGTGGTCAGTTGATGCTTGGAGAGAGAGAGATTAAGTCTCTCTTAAAATTCTCATCCTGAGAATTGCCGAGAGCGAAGTGAAGTAGCTCTAGTGATTTGTTTATAAGAGCAGATTAGAAGGAACCCCTTTGTTCCTTAGTATTTGTGTCCTAGGAATCGATGAGAACGTATTCAATATTTCTAAGACTTACCTAGTTTTGAGACCCAGAGGAGGTGTTGTGCTGTAACCGTTTTAGAGCGGACTAACAAATTAGATTCTGCTGCCACCTTCTTTTAGTATCTGTCCGTATCAACGAACTCTAACTTACTATAATTCAATTATTATCCTATGCACTAGACTATTTATTCTCACATGTTTAATTGTGAATAAAATATAATTTTCATAGGCTAAAGAATCTGTGCTTTATTTCGGTAAATTAACCAGTAAGCTACCAAAATAAGATCTACTATCCCGCCGAATTGGCACAACGGGTTAAAAGGTGTTTGTTTTGTTCATACTTGTCATAAATTTTTTGAAATACACTGCTCAAAACAATTAAAGGATATTTGAAGTTTTATATAAAATAAAGATATAAACGAAATTTTTTTTGCCGGAAATAGAAGAAGAGAATCACAAATGCAAATTTTTCTGGTTTTCAAACTGTGGAGTATGCAAATTTTGAGTTCGACGTCAAAAACGTCGCTTCAGCGGCAGCGAATGAAATTTGACTTTCAACTGGATAAAAGAGAATGAAGACAAGGATGATCGGCATTCAGTGATTGCTTTGTTTCGATGAGTACGATGTCTCAGCGAAGTCATTTGACAGATTCAGAAGCTTGGAGAATTGTTGGTAGGTTAGAAGGGGGCCAAACTCAAGCCGAAGTAGCGCAAGCCATTGGAGTGTCACAAAGTGTCATTTCCAGGATCTGGAACCGTTTTTTGGAGAGTGGATGTGCAGGCCGAAGACCAGGGAAAGGTCGTAGACGGGCAACAACGCCCAATGAAGATCGGTATTTAGCGTTAACAGCTCGGAGACACCGAAACATGAACGCTACTCTTCTCCAACAACACCTTCGCTCGGCTACAGGCACCACGATTTCAACTCAGACTGTCCGAAACCGGCTCCATGCTGTAGGTCTGTATGCTCGCCGACCGATGGTATGTGTTAGATTAACATCAAGGCATCGTCGCGACCGCAGGGAGTGGGCAACCGAGCATGTCTACTGGAGGAGAAATGAATGGAGCAATATTCTGTTTTCTGACGAGTCCCGTTTTTCTGTGCATCCGATAATAGGTGTATTTTCATCTGGAGGGACCGTGGCAGTAGGAATAATCCTGCGTTCGTGCACGAAAGTGTCAGATTTGGCGGTGGAGGAGTGTTGGTGTATGGTGGCATCTCCATTGACGGACGCACTGACCTCTACATCATTCGAGATGGAGCTCTGACTGGTCGCCGATATAGGGATGAGATCCTCAGACATATTGTAGTCCCTTACGCTGCAGCAATCGGAGATAACTTCATTTTAATGGACGATAACTGCAGGCCACATCGTGCAAACCTGGTGGAAGATTTCCTTTTCGAGGAAGGAATCGTTCGAATGGAATGGCCAGCGTGTTCTCCAGACATGAATCCAATCGAGCACGTTTGGGACGCTCTAGGAAGACGAGTTTCTGGCCGCCAACAACCCCCACAAACTCTCCAAGAACTGGAAAGAGCTCTTCTGGAAGAGTGGGGCAGAATACCCCAACTCGTCATTAATAGCCTCATTGAGTCCATGCCGCAAAGGTGTTCAACGTTGCTGGCCGCCCGTGGAAACCATACCCCCTACTGAAAATGATTTTCTTTGAAGAAAACACCTTTTCTTATTCTTTTTTTCTCATATGCACAAATTGTGTTTTTTTCCTTTTGTACACAAATGCGCAATAAAATGCATTTTTTTCTGCCAAACATGTGTAATTTATTCTCATATAACCTACTATGTCTGTCGACCATGTATCAATCAGCTAAAAAGTTTCCCAGATACAAAATCCACTTAAAACTGCAATATCCTTTAATTGTTTTGAGCAGTGTACTATAATAACTGAATATACAAGATTTGCAGATACAGAATAATTTATTATTAATGCATGAGTGAAAAAGAGTGATAATGATTTAAAATAAGTGTTGCAAAAAATATCTGTTCAAGATTTCAAATAGCAATAAAATAATCATAAATATTTAATTATACAAATCTAAATGCTCATTCATCAAGATCGGTTAGTTTTAATTCTCTGAAACATTCATGTAATTGTTTATTTCCATTATTTATTTACTTATTTTTGGTGTGTGTGTGTGTGTGTGTGTGTGTGTGTGTGTGTGTGTGTAGGGGGAGGGGGTAAATTTTACCTTGCTAACAAAGGAAAAATGTAATTTCCGATACAGAACTAAAACGCTGTTTTCATAAAAATTTAATATAATCTTTTAAATTAATTAATTATTATTATTTTTTAACTATGGTTTAGGGAGGAACAAGGAACAAACAAAAAATTAAATTAAAAATCGAAAAAAAAAAGAATTTCTTAAAAATCTTAGCTGTAAATTTAATTGTTTATATCCGAATATGTAATAAATAATATAATCCTACAAATAGAGTAAATATGATATTTAAACACGCATGCATAACATTTGTAAATGTATGTCAATGCATTGATATGTTTAATTTACTTTATAGCAATATAGATATTTATATACAGAGTCCCGAAAAGTCTGGAAACGGTCGAATAACTCGAGAAATATACATCGGATTTTGGTACAATTTTGAACAGATTTTAGGTAATTCAAAAGAAGCTGATTCGTTGCAAATGTTATCGTTTCGCAAATATATTTCTATTGATTCACGGATAATGGATGGGAAATAAACTCTTGATGGAAAATTATTTTACTATTCTTGAAACGAATTATTATTCAACGAATCAGCTTCTTTTGAATTACCTAAAATTTGACACGCGGATGTTTTACAAATTAAAAAAGTAATAAAAATAAAATAATTTTCACGTTTCCCACTTTGATCAATTTATAAGCACCTGCTTACATTGGACATGTGATCTCGTGATTTATGTTTATCATTCTCAAAAACTTTGCGAAAATATTTAATTCATCATTTTGATCTGAAGATGTCGCCGTTTCAGCGGTTTTGGTTGGTTGATTTTATGACGGCCGATTATCTACACAAGGGATATAGGCCCTAGCGGGGAGTGCCCTCCGTGGGGGGTCTTTCTAAGGGATTCTAACTCGTATTTACGGCAAGGTTCGAAGAAAATCACGGAAAACTTCGAACGGTTAGGTCGTCGGGCGCGACGCATAATTTCCCTGTCCACCGCGGATAGACGATTGCGATTATCACGCTTTCTGATTGGTTGTTAAACCGAACGCTTCTTAAGTCATTTCTGGTTCAACTTTGTTTCTTTCTAATTATTTTCTAAATATAATATAATAAATAATATATTATATATAAAATAGTGTATAATATACAATAATATATAATATTAATACCTATATTTAATGTATATATAATTATAAAAATAATTATATATTTTTTATATATTATTTAATTAATTAATTTATAATTAATATAATACTAATATATAATACAATATATAATAATATATAATAAATTATATAACCTAATTAATTTTTATATAATCTAATTCCTATATATTCTAATATTTCTATATATTTTAATAATATCTATTAATTTCTTATATAACACCTTCTTATATCTTCATAATCTTCTCAAATTTTGGAAATGACTTTAGAAGCGTCCGCTTTTACAACCAATCAGAAAACGTAATAATCCCAATCGGCGGTGGAGACGGAAATTATGCGGGCGCGACAGGGCTTGAACTCAGCACCTGCCATCTACCAGCTTTGAGAGCAGAACCTCTCAGCCAATGGTGGGGCCGCCGTTTGAGCGAAGGAAACATATTATCATTTATATTAAAAGGTATTTTTAAACCTTCTGTGTTATGTTTTTTATCACTTTTTTAGCAATAATTACACTTTAATTTAAAGTTAACAAGTGATTTTATTATATTATTTATAGATGATTTGTTTGAAATATTTATTTTCTCCTAGTACAAAGCAATTAGAGTATAATATGATTTGTATACAAGTTTACATCAATAATGTTAACAACATAACATAACGATAATTATAACAAATTAAAACAAATATCCTGAACCTTTGTTAAATTATGTAAAGACCCTTTACCAGACTAAACACATCAGTATATATGCAATAACGAGCAGGGAAGACCGAGAGCAATGCTCGGTCAAAATTAGCTTTGTGTTCAAATATCCTGACGCATGACCAAAATGACCCACTAATCAAATTTTCTCAAACATGTGACCTAGTCCAACAGTCTTCTCGTGCCCCAAAACCATAGGAGGCAAAATTTAGTCTAAATAGTCTGAGCCGTTTTTAAGATAAAATAGCTTGACCCATAATGACCCATGACCAAAATGACCCACTAATTGAATTTTCTCGAACATGTGTCCTAGCCCAACAGTCTTCTCGTGCCCGAAAACCATAGAATGCAAAATTTAGTGTAAATAGTCTGAGCCGTTTTTAAGATAAAATAGCTCGACCCATAATGACCCATGACCAAAATGACCCACTAATCGAATTTTCTCGAACACGTGACCTAACCCAACAGTCTTCTCGTGCCCGAAAACCATAGGATGTAAAATTTAGTGTAAATAGTCTGAGCCTTTTTTAGATAAAATTAGCTTGACCCACAGTGACCCAAAAATGACCCACTAATCGAATTTTCTCGGACATGTGACCTAGTCCAATGATTTTGTCGTGCCCGAAACTTGTAGGATACAAAATTTAATAAAAATCGTTAGAGCCGATTTTTAGATAAAATTAACTTGACCCGGGTCGACCCAAAAAAGACTCACTAATCGAAAGTTCTCGAACATGTGATCCAGCCCAATAGTCTTCTCGTGCCCGAAAATGGTAAGATACAAAATTTGGTCAAATCGTTTGAACTGTTTTTTAGATAGAATTAGCTTGACCCTGACCCTTGATGACACGTTAATCGAATTTTCTCGAACACGTGACCTAGCCCAATGGTTTTCTGGTGCCCCAAAGCGGTAGGATACAAAATTTTGTCAAAATCGTTAGAGCCGCTTTTAAGATAAAATTTGCATATATATATATATATAACCACACACAAGATTTGCTCGTATTAGAATATATGATTATCTATAATCAGCGAACAAAAAAAAAAAAAAAAAAAAAAAAAAAAAAAAAAAAAAAAACTGAGACAATTTAAAAAGAGTATTTTTCCCCAGTAGTGAAGAATTATTGTACATCATTAGTACATATAAATTTACTAAAATGATTATAACAACACAACAACAATAATTATAATAACGTAAGTTTGTGTTATACTTATTGACCAAATTAAACTGGGGGAAGTAACGGCTAAATCTTGGTTTAATATTGGGTCAATATTGTACAGTATGTTGTTTATTTCTTGTGAATATAGATAATTTCTCTCTGTAGAAATCCTCCCCTTTCGAATAAAGGCATGTGTAAAATAAAATTAAAAATGTGATGTAAATAAGAAACAAAAAAAAAGTTGTAAGTTTTTTTTTTTCTAAAAACCTACCCTTAAACCTCACCTTTGAAATGAGAAGGGTGTGTTAAATTTACTTATTCTAAACTTTAATTTCAGTTGAATTTTTTTGTCATTTGCAATCGTGAATTTAGTCAGTTAAACGCTTAGCATGTTTCTACGTCAATGCTTTAATGAATAACCGAGGGAGAAAAAATGTGAGAAAAGTTGATCAGCAATTTTTTTTACCAGCGTTGAATGGGGCTGTGCATATATAAAGTTATCAGTTTAGGGGAGGGAGTGTTGCCTTTTGATATCGTTATCATTTTTAATCTAATCAAATATTTATTTTTGTATTTTTTTATGTCATTTTATTTTTTTGTAGTAATTTTTTTTTTTTTTTTTTTTACATCAAAACAGTGTGTTTTTTCTTCTCTTTTTAGTCTGTTACTTATTTGTATGAAAATACAAAGTTATTGTTAAAACTAATAAATGATTATAAACAGAGCTTTACAAATAGCCAGCTAAAAATTCTGGTCGCCAGTAAAAAATATTTACCGGCCGGATAGTTTAATTCTACAAAATCTATATCTGCTGAGGAGGGCGCCGATTAAATAGTGAAGCAGGAAAACAAGTTTTTGCCTATTTTTCTGTCGAAGTCACAAATAAGTCTGATTTTATTTAGTTTGAAATTTACATTTGATTAAATTATTTTTGTCAAATTAAAAATAAATTTAAAAGTATTTTTTGTTTGAATATAGATTATAAGTTTATTTTTTAATAATGGTGACAATGGGGGGGGGGGGGGTAGAGAAAAATGACGTTTGTGATCATTTCAAGAAAGGTTAGATCAATTTTTGTATAAAAAGAAAAAAAAAAACTAAATAACCCCACAAGATTAAATAATTTGGTCGCCAGATTAAAAGAATTGGTCGCCAGTGGAAACCTGGCGACCGTATTTGTTAAGCCCTGACTATAAAATTATTTAATTCCAAAATATGGAATACCCCAACTTTTGACACTCCCATTCTTCTGCCATATGCGCATATAAATCCGCTGTTTGAGAAACCAGGTGCGAAGTATGTTTAAATAATAGTCGTGTTTTGTAGTTGTAGTAAGTAGAGAGGCAGAAAACCCTCAGATTTTGAGGGACGGGAATAAACCCGGAATTTCGAGGAATATTGGAAACTAGGGGGCTCAGCCCCCTACTCGCTAACGCTCGCCAACCCCCCGTGAATTGCAAAGCAATTCACATTGAGACAGCTACGCGGTCACAGCTCGCTTCGCTCGCTCGCCCCTTTTTAGCACTTTCCAACCTAGTTGAAAAGTGCTTATGACTTCGGTTTGTCTGGCCGTCTGCCGTCTGGCCGTCTGGCCGTCTGTCCGTGCTCTAACTCCCGTAAATATGCTCGGATTGCTCTGCAATTTTTATATGTTATTGTCGTTATCTATAGCATGTTCCCTATTTCAACGGAAGTGTGTAGCACTTATAGTTTTTTTACAGGGACACTCAAAAGAAATCCGTTACATTGAGGTCTATGGGGAAAAATCATTTGCGGTTTATTTAAATAATGTTTCACTACTTTAAACGCATTGAAATTTATATATATCACTAAGGTGCATTAGAAGATGCTTAATATGGAACAGGGTGTGCATAGCACTTATAGTTACTTTACAGGGACAGTCAAAAGAATTCCGTTACATTACGTCTATGGAGAAAAATCGTCTGCGGTTTATTTAAATAATGTTTCACTATTTTAAACGCATTGAAATTTATATAGATCACTAAGGTGCATTACAAGAGACTTACTACGGAATATTGTGTGTATAGCAGTCATCGTTCATTTACAGGGACACGCAAAAGAATTATCTACTGTCTGTTAACAATAATTCCTGGAAGTGCGTTTTAAGTTATTGAACGCGATTTTAATTTTAACTTGCTTTTTGTCTATTACGTGGTGTGTATAAATTCTGTAGATCCTATACAGGGCAGCACAAAAGTTCGCGAACACATTTCTGTTTATTGACAAACTCCAGACGGAGAATTTTAAACTGTGCTACGCGTTTCCTAACTGAACTAAAATTATCATCCTATGTAGTATATATACAAATCTATAGATCCTATACAGGGCTGAATAAAAGTATTCGGATATTTTTCCGAATATTGTATATGTTGGAAATTCCTGAAATTATGTTTTTAAATATGTTATGCGTTTTCTAAATTGTTTACTTAGATGTTAGCTTTTAGCTTATTAAACGGTATGATTTGTAAAATTATTTTGGAAGCGTTGGAAAGTGCTATATAATCTATGCTTGACGCATGATTTTTCGTTCTTGTTATTTTTCTAGTAATTCTAGCCGGATTAAGTACTACAATAAATTATTTGAACATATGAAATTGACAATTTTTTTAATGTAAAAATGTAATTGAAAACTCCGTTGAAAACACAACTAAAAATGCATTTAGTTGATGTTACTAATGGACATATAAACCATTTAAATACTATGAAAAAAGGATCTTGGAAACATAATTAGTTTAAAACTTATTGCACCTATAATATTGTATAACACGGCTTAAATTCATAAAAAAAAAAAAAAACTTTACGTGGTAGGAAGATAGTTTATCATCAATGATT
Source organism: Maratus michaelseni (assembly GCA_963931845.1). Classification (NCBI taxonomy): domain Eukaryota; kingdom Metazoa; phylum Arthropoda; class Arachnida; order Araneae; family Salticidae; genus Maratus; species Maratus michaelseni. Next base: position 78,419,683 of record OZ007594.1, read on the forward strand.
GTTTAAATTTCGTTCGACATTTTATTATTTTAACTGATTATAGATTTCTGCAAAATAAACTATTTTTACTTCAATAAAACAGCAACAGATGGCAGCAGGGGCATTCTAGAAAGTTTATATTTTATTATCTCCGATTTTTTGTGTGAGTGAAATTCGTAAATAAATTCTAAATAAGAGTTGAGAATTCATTTGAAATTAACAATATTACTCATAATTAAAATGAGGAATCATCTCAGACGCTTTGGATTACGTTCATATTATTTTATTTTTAATAATTGCTAGCTTGAGTTTCACTGGTCTGACACTGACCGCCATATTGGAGGCGGGACTAACACAATCTTGTCTGCTCATTGGTCTGAGCTCTGGAATTCTGGTCCCATGTCCCATGATCATGAACGTTCATGACAAGTCCGAAGAAAAAAAAAAAAAAAAACAGAACCTGTACAATCTGATGTACACATGTACAAGAAGATTAGAATTCACGTCTTATTCTGAATTCAGATTAGAATTCATTTCTTTATATAAAAGAGATATTCTTTATATAAAAGAAATATTCTTTATATATAAAGAAATATATATATATATTATTCTATGATGCATACAATTTTTTTAAAATGATTTTTATTAGTCGAATATTGTAGTCATAGACATTTGGGCATCGCGCCGGCCCTGTTTCAGATGAGCAGAAAATCTGCCCCTTGCAAGAAAAATCTAAGTGACGAACAAGTCCCATGTCCCATGAACGTTCATGACAAGACAAGTCTGAAGAAAAGAAAACAGAACCTGTACAATCTCCTGGACAAGAAGATTAGAACTCACACTTGACCGCCGGGAACCGTGGCGTGTTCCTGTAACCCAAGCTTCTGGGGGGCTGAGGCTACGGAGTGGACCGGGTTCTGTCCTTCCAATAGACCAATATGACTCACCATTAAATTAATTTCTCAATAGAAACTACAACAAATCCAATCACTGGGGGATTTGTAGGACTGAACCCACCACCTACGTGGCTTTTTTTTTTTTTTTTTCAGTCCTTTAAATTATAAAACACATATTATAAAGATCGGTTCACAAATTTTATTTATTTTAACTTATATTAGTAATGGATGAATTATAGTGGCTCGTATTAAAAACAGTATTTAAAAGAGCTTTCAAACAATCAGTATATCTAATGTCAGAGTGGGGTATTATTGAAGTGGGGCAAAAAACAAACATTCTTTTACTATATTATAAGTATGTAATAAAATAAGAATTATTTTTTTTCAAATTAAAAATATTCTAGATATAATAGAAGTTTATTCACCAAAATTTTTCTTTATAAACTACATATTACCAAGACCTTTTACCTGTTTATGTATTTTTAATTTATTTTAAATATAAGAATAACGAATATTTATTAGCGGCCCATATTAAAATCTGAATTTAAAACACCTTTAATGTGCGTTATTTATTTATATTTAAAGCTATATTATTAGAATAGGGCAAAAATCAATCACTCTTTTATTATATTAGAAGTATATAAACAAATAACGATATTCTGACGAACTAAAAATAGTCTAAAGATAAAAGAAGCTTTTTTTTTTTTTTTTTTTTTTAAAAAAAAAAAAAAAAAAAAAAAAAAAAAAAAAAGCTTACTTCAATTGCAATTTTAATAATAATGAGTGATTATTAATGTATTATTGTAGTGGCTCATAATAAAATCTGCATTTAAAACATCTGTTATACTGTCGTTGTAACTCTACATTTAAAATTATGCACTTAGAGTGACACAAAAGTCAAACGCTATTTTATTATATTGTAAACTATGAAATAAAATAATAATATTTTTTCGAATTAAAAATATCCTATAAAACACTGAGACAATTTTACAACTTTTATTTATTTTACTTGTAGTTGTAATTATAATAATAATGGAGGTGGACAATTATTAGTGGACCATATTAAATATATGCATTTTAAGCAGTTTTAGCTATGCATGAGAATTAAATATGCATGAAAAATTTCCTTCTCCCGCCAAGGCCCTTATACTGGGAAAATACTGGTTTTTGTAGTTGCACATTTTTAATGTAACATTTTTAAAATAAGATTAAAACTACACTTAGGTAAATGGTTGAGAAATTAACCACTTAAAAAAATATATATAGCTTCGAATGTTTACCTGTGCTCTCTAATTGGGATCGAACAAAGTATTTTGTATTAAAAGTAAAATCTACTTTTATTAATACACAGATTGAATAATTTTTACATTAAATCTTCTTTAACCCTTTGTATCACCGCGTTGCATATCTGCAACATGCCCAAAAGTTAATGTTACTTATATACAGTGTGCTTAAAAAAAAAAAAAAAAAAAGATTTTATTCATTGCTGCTCTCTTCTAACACAGCAGTTAATACAAATTGTTCATAGAATTCTTAACAGACGGCAATAATAAGTTAATTTTTCAGGCCAAAATTTTATTTATCATTTGAGCAGTTTCACATCGTTATTGCTAAAACGAACTTCGTAAATTTTGAGAAATTAAGAAATCTGGAGACGTGCAAAAATAGATTTTTTACAAAGGTAAGTTCGTATACTTTACAATTTTGTATTAGAAAATTGACAATATTTATGAAAAGTATGTAATTTTATGTTTATTGCAGATGTAAAAAAAAAGTACTTTTGGTCAATATTTTTATGTTCTAATTTTCTTAAATTATTTTTTACATGCTTAAAATGATGTATTCTAACATCTCAGTAAATATTTTTCCAAATCGGTTTCGTTGAGTCACAAAGGGCGCTTAAAAATAAAGCCGGAAAATAAAGGGTTAAAACGAGCAAAGAGGAAAAAACGAAATTGAAAATTTTATTCTTCTCGAGAAATTTGAAAAATACGACTGCATTCGATGACCTTAGGCTTAAAATTTGAGATCTAACTGATAAGATACAGTGGTGAATTCAGGGGTTGGCCCGGGAGGGGGGCATTACACCCCGGGTCTTTGAAATGTCCCCCCCCCTCCCCCCCCGGAGTCACAGAAATCCCTCCCTGAGAAAAAGTGTCTGAATTCCACATTGGATGTGAACTTCTTAGATGATGTTTCCTTTGCTGTTTAATTGACAAAATATTTCTAAAATACATGCTTAATTTTATTTAAACAGCAAATAATCATTTTTAAGGTAGATTATACAGAAAAAGAAATTATTATTTTTTATTATTCTGATGAGAAATTTGAAAATACGAATGCGTTACACGTCCAAAAGGGATTGGATCACATATTGGAAAGTGGAATTTGAGATCAGACTACATGCAGTTGAGAATTATATAGATAGATGACAGTACCACAGCCTTGATGGCTCAGACACAGGCATGAGATTCGAGAAGACACAAATACGAGAATTTGCGTAAAAAATATTCGGTAGATGGCAGCACTACAGTAATGCTGTGGACTGCTTCAATATTTCCAGCAAATGAAAATCTGCAATTTTTTTAAAATTATTATTTTAGTAACACACCAGAATGTTTCCTTTTGCTAGATATGCATTCTATTATTATTATTGTAATATTATCATGAGATCAATATGATTTTCTCCCGATAACGATGTCTGGATGGATAGCGAAATTTCATATGTGTCGTTGAGTTTGTAGAATTAGTTTTTCTATGTGTAGTTGAGAATAACATCTGTAGACGGCAGCACCACAGTAATGATCAAAGGAAAATACGAGAATTTGATTCAAAATTATTTGGTAGATGGCAGCACCACGGAGGAAAATGTATAAGAGATTAATTCTTTTTTGGAAACCCGAGCCCGACGATTTGAAATCCGAGGCGCCCGAGCCCGATACCGACAGTACACAGATTTTTTTTTTTTTTAATAACAATTTGTAAAATTGTTTCAAAAATAATTTTTTCACTAAAAAACATCTTCTTACATAGAAATAAGTATTAAATCTTAAATACTCCCTCATGACAACATTTCGTGATTTTCATGACCCTGAAAAATCAGTTTAAAATAGCAAATTTGTGATTTATACCCAACCAATGGCAGAAATCTGCAAAAGTCAGAATTCTTATTCTTTTAAAATATCATTGCACTCTAAGGAAGAAAGTAATGAATTATGACTTTCTTCCTTAGAGTACAATGATATTTTAAAATAATTCTGGAAATAATTCTGGAAAAAGACTTCAAAGAGAAAGCGAACATAGGCAAGTGAAGGATATCCCACGGCTTCTTTATGTTACTAACATAACATTAACCCTGCAAAGGCTTCTATTTCTTCATATATCCCATCATTAACAATTCAATTTCCTTTCAAACTGATTTTTAAAGGATTGCAAGATACTTTAAGAAATTTAGACTACATTCTTGATTCTCAAATAGTAAGTCTTTTTTTATTTTTTCAATTTTGTCAAACCGGGGAATTGTTTTTAACACTTTCCAACAAAATTGAAAAGTGTTTATGAACCATATCCAATGGTTGGAGTGGAGTATCATAGTTGAGATTTTTTCCAACAGAGCGAAAATATATGCCGGGACCTATCGGTTTGTCTGTCTGTCTGTCCGTGATCTAACTCACGTAAATAGACTCGGATGTCATGCAATTGATATATGTTATTGAGGTTTATTATGGCATGTTCGGTATTGAAAATGAAGTGTGTAGCACTTATAGTTTTTTTACAGGGACACTCAAAAGAATTACATTACATTACGGTATATGGGGAAAAATCATTTGAGATTTACTTTAACGATGTTACACAATTTAAAACATATTTAAATTGATATATATAGCACTTAGGTGCACTACAAGAGGCTTATTATAGATTTTGGTGTGCATAGCACCTATAGTTCCTGTACAGGGACACTCAAAAGAATTCCGTTACATTAAAGTCTTTGGAGAAAAATCGTTTGGGGGTTGATTTTAATAATGTTTTACTATTTCAAACATATTGAAATTGTTACATATTATTAAGGTGCATTACAAGAGGATAACTATACAATATTGTGAGCATAGCATTCATCGTTCATTTACAGGGACACCCAAAAGAATTCGGTACTGTCTGTTAACAATAATTGCTGGAACTGTGTTTTCAGTTGCTGAACGTATTTTTAAATTTAACTCCGTTTTTTTTTCTCCTATTACTTCGTCTGTATAAATTCTATAGATCATACATACAGGGCAGTAAAAAGTTCTCGGAGCACATTTCCGTTTATTGACGGATATTCCAGAAGGGGAATTTTAAACTGTTCTACGCGTATCCTAAGTGAACTAAAATTTAGCATTCTATGTAGTAATATATACAAATTATATAGATCATATACAGGGCTGAACAAACGAATTCGGGTATTTTTCCGAATAATGTTAATAATTCCTGAAATTGGATTTTTAAACGTGTTATGTTTTTTCCCAAATTGTTTACCGAGACATCATCTTTCACCTTATTAAACGGTAAAGATTTGTAAAATTATTTTGGAAGTGTTGGAAAGTGTTACATAATCTATGCTTGGCGCATGATTTTCCATTCTTGTTTAGGATGCTATGGATTCTCAGTTAAACATTAAAGCTGCGTCATTGAATTTATACATGCAAGAGTAACAAAATAATATTAATTTTAATTTTAATGCTGTTAATTTATTGTGTCTGTTTGCAAATCTTGTTTGTTGAGCATGAAAATGTTTACTTGAGATTTGATAGGATACGATAAACCTATATTCCAGGTTGAGATAACTGATTCATACACTATACAAACTACTCGGAAACGTTTCCAAAAATCAGTGGCAGCAAAAGAAACTAAAGTTTTTATAAATGCTTCTTTTATAAATGCACCTTTTATATATGGAATAGGGGTAGTGTATGTTAGATTCCTCTGTGCTGGTTGTATATGGTCAATTCTTTCTCTTACTCTTTCAATTAGTTTAAGTATAGTTTTCCTCGGATGTCCTGCCTTTAAACTAATTGAAAGAGTAAGAGAAAGAATTGGAATAAAAGTGAAATAAAATGATTTCAAAATGAAAAATGAAGTTTTCGAGACTACTCACAAATTAGATTTGCATGAGAAACAAACTGAATCACAAAAATATTTTGAAATAAAAAGTATTTCAAAATGAAAAATGAATGTTTCTCTATTCGCGGTTAGATTTGTTGAGAAACAAATTGAATCACAGAAATGTTTTGAAATAAAAGTATTTTAAAATGAAAAATGAAGTTTTCGAGACTACTCACAAATTAGGTTTGTATGATAAACAAGCTGAATCACAAAAATATTTTGAAATAAAAATATTTCAAAATGAAAAATGAAGATTTCTAGACTACTTGTGGCTTGATTTGTATGAGAAACAAACTAAATAACAGAAATATTTTGAAATAAAATTATTTCAAAATGAAAAATGAAAAATGAAAAATGAAAAATGAAGTTTTCCGGACTACTCATTTGCATGAGAAATAAATTGAAACACAAAAATATTTTGAAATAAAAAGTATTTCAAAATGAAAAATGAACTTTTCTATACCACGCGATTTGATTTGCTGAGAAACAAATTGAATTACAGAAATATTTTGAAATAAAATTATTTAAAAATGAAAAATGAAGGTTTTTAGACCTACTCGCGGAAAAATTTGCATGAGAAACAAATTGAATCATACAGAATCATTTTGAAATAAAATTATTTCAAAATGAAAAATGAAAGTTTCCAGACTATACTCGCGGTTAGATTTGTATGAAATCGTCTTTCATTAATTCAGTTATTTTAATACTAGAGATGCAAGAACAGCGCGATTTATTTTATTTTCTAAAAATCTCTTTCAAAAATTGCGAGGGCATATAGAGTATGCGGATAAATACTGTGTATCGATTTTTAGGTTACAAATAAATGGTTAACAATGTAAAACTTTTTTTTTTTCGCATCACTCGTTTGAGTCAATATTTGTTTGAGTCTCTTGTGTTCCTTTTTGTTGTAACTTTTTATATACTACAACAGTAAATATTCAGATGATAAATATTATTTGTGTTGTGAAGTATTTAAAAATATAAAAAACTTAAATTAATTCCACGTGTTTTATAATAATTTTTTTTCAAAGAAACCATTGTTATTGTTTGATCGATTAATGCAGAGAGGAAAGAAAAAAAGTTTCTTAATTCATATTCAGAAAGCTTTTCTGTGTACCTGTTCCTGAATTAGAATAGTCACAGAGTCTCGCAGATTATGTAGAGTACTAGTGTAAATGCCCGTCCTAGGACGGTGGGTAAAAATTGGGGTTTTCAGTTAAAATTTTAAATAATTGATAAAAATATTCATATACTGTTTATCGACAATAAGGAAAACTGACCTGAACCGTTAAGTTAAGGGTTAATGATAAATTTTACTGTTAATGGTAGTTATATTAATGGTAAATTTTACGAAACGTAATCTTTTTCTTTATTTTTGTTTTTCAACTCAAAATTTCCAAATATTTTTCTGAATAATTAAAATTTTAATCCTAATAACGATCTCAATAATTAATTAAGGTCTCAATAATTAATTATGGTAAGTAAATTATAGGTATTAATTTTCGCTCTCAATAATACGAAAACGATCTTTTAGTTTATTCATAATCTAAAAGAATGCATTAATTTTTACACAAAGTCAAATATTTCCCTTTCAAAATTAATAATAAAAATAATTTAAATCATTAAAAAAAGTTGAATAATCAATACATCCTGAATTTTCTTATTTTAAAAATATGCTTATGTACATTTTATATTATTTTACAACTTTATTATTATATTATATTTTTTTCCAACAGAAAAGTATAATTTGTATTTATTGTCAATAGATGGCGCCAGAACAGTATTTAGGAAGGAAATCTAAAATGCTGGTAGATCATCGCAAAGCCTCGAAAAGTATCATCGCTACTTCTGAAAAAGTGCTTACATGTATAAAATGCTTACAGAAATAAATTTAAAAAATCCTTTAAATATTTAAAGACTATAATTTGCTTTTACAAATATTTTAAGAGCATAATTGGATACTTTAATGAAACATTCAAAGAGTCATTCATTTTTTTTCTAAATATGGGATTTATGATTCTGAATGGCAACAGTATTTGTTTGTTTACATCAGGTAATCCAATGTTTAATCTGTTATTTTTAATTTAAAACTTAAAACATTATAACTGGATATAATATACATATTTTATACGAAAATATGCTGAACAGACATGATTTTAAGTAGAAGAAATTATCATTTAGCTTCATATGTTAGTATATGTTTTTCATTAAGCCTAACATGGCGTTTAACTACGGTCGATTCGCAGATCAGAGTGGTCCTGCCTGGAATGATTACAGACAGTTTCTTGCCTTCGGATTTTATTATAAGTAGATATGGGATTTATGATTCTGAATGGCAACAGTATTTGTTTGTTTACATCAGGTAATTCGATGTTTAATCTGTTATTTTTAATTTAAAACTTAAAACATTATAACTGGATATAATATACATATTTTATACGAAAATATGCTGAACAGACATGATTTTAAGTAGAAGAAATTATCATTTAGCTTCATATGTTAGCATATGTTTTTCATTAAGCCTAACATGGCGTTTAACTACGGTCGATTCGCAGATCAGACTGGTCCTGCCTGGGATGGTTACAGACAGTTTCTTGCCTTCGGATTTTATTATAAGTAGATACAAACACGTAGCGCGGCGTAATTAAATAAGTCTGCGAAAGAAAAAAAAAATTCAACATTAATTGTTTTAAAAACAGAATGTAAAAGATATTGAAGATGATTTGCGATTATATCTCAGCAAACTGATACAAACATTTAAGAAATATATACAAAGGTAAACAAGTGCGACCGTCATAATAAGAAATTTGCTATCTGTGAAGCTTATGTTAGTCAGTGAGATCTCAAATTCCTCTAGCTAATGTTAAACCTACGGAAATGGAATGCATTCGTATTTTTAAAATATTTCCTCTGGCAATTAATGTTTTTAATTTTTTTTTCTGCGGGGGGAGGAAGAAGAAGAAGAAGAAGAACAGTTATTTAGATTTTTTTTTTTATAATAAAAAAAAAATGAAAGATTCTGAATAGTTGTTAAAAATTTATAAAATCAAATCGTAAAGTATTTTTTTTAAAAAGAAAGTGTGTGAGAGAGAAGAAGAAGAAAGAGTTCTGAATAGCTGTATAACTTTAAAAAATTTACCCAGGTATTATTTTCTATTGGAATCAATAAACTTGAAAATCTCCCTACCTGCGGTCCAGCGAAGATAATCCTCTTATTCCCCAAGGGCCAATTGTAAAAGACAACTTGAAGGACACTGGTGTTCGCTTATGATGTGACAATTACTATTCAACATGCAATAATCCGTTTAAGTTCCTAGAATACAGCCTTCGCTAATGTTAAACCTATGGGCTTGCAGGGTGTATTCTTATTTTTAAAATATCTCATCATGAAATTAATATTTTTAACGTATTTTTTCTATGTGCTGTTCTTAAGAGGTTACTTCACTCACGCGAAAACGCAAGCTCGTTAATGTTAATCCTATGGGGGACACATTTTGAGATATCTCGTTCACATTTCAATATTAGGTAGATTTCGTAAGAAATACTACCTATTACATTCTCACCTAAGTTTGAAATTTTGAAAAATTTTTGCAGATCTACGCCGATCATGACTCCCAGAACCCAAAACCACCCCCAGTTCAAAACTTTATCTATCTATCTATCTATCTATCTATCTATGTCACTTTTTTCTGACCACGATAACTGGAAAAATTCTGCATAAATCTCTTCCAAACTGATACATAAAATCAAGGGTCATAAAATCTTGGTCAAGTTCGTTAATGGGCAAAATCGAACCAAGGGGGGCGGGGGGGGGGGGAATGGGGGCTTTTTGTGAAAACAGAAAAACCCTCATAATTTCTTTATTATTATACGTATCGAATCCGTTTAAAGTTATTATTACTTCTAGGAAAAGGGCCGAAAATTTATGTATGACAGATTTTTGATATAATTAAAAATGGCCCAAGGGGGGGGGGGGAAGTGGGTTTTTAGAAGATAAAAAAATCATAGCTTCGTCAATTCACAAGATATCAAATCCGCGTAAATTTATTATTAATCCTCTTAGTATTATCTAAAACTTTTATACTGACAAGTTTTTTATAGGACCAACCGTTATAGCAAAAAAAATATTAAAAACAAGAAAAATTCCCTGCCGGCTCCGCCTGCAAACAAGTTATTTTTCGAAGTAGGCGGTTCCAGCTCCCGCATCTTTTCGAAACTGATACATAAAATCAAGGGGCATAAAATCTCAGTCAAGTTCGTTAATGGGCAAAATCGAACCAAGGGGGGGGGGGATGGGAGGGGCTTTTTGTGATAACAGAAAAAAACCCATAATTTCTTAATTATGATACGTATCGAATCCGTTTAAAGTTATTATTACTTCTAGGAACAGGGCCAAAAACTTATGTATGACAGATTTTTGATATAATTAAAAATTGCCTTAAGGGGGGAGGGAAGGGGGGTTTTAGAAGAAAAATTCATAACTTCGTCAATTCCCCAAGATTTCAAATCCGCTTAAATTTATTATAAATCCTCTTAATATTATCTAAAACTTTTATACTGACAAGTTTTTTATAGGACCAACCGTTATAGCAAAAAAAAAAAAAAAAAAAAAAAAAATCACTGCCGGCTCCGCCTGCAAACAAGTTATTTTTCGAAGTAGGCGGTTCCAACTCCCGCATCTTTTCGAAACTGATACATAAAATCAAGGGGCATAAAATCTCGGTCAAGTTCGTTAATGGGCAAAATCGAACAGGGGGGGGGGGGGGGGAATGGCCGGGACTTTTTGTGAAAACAGAAAAAACCCCATAATTTCTTAATTATGATACTTATCGAATCCGTTTGAAGTTATTATTACTTCTAGGAGAAGGGCCGAAAATTTATGTATGACAGATTTTTGATATAATTAAAAATTGTCTTAAGGGGGAGGGGGGGGGGGGAGTTAGAAGAAAAAAAATCATAACTTCGTCAATTCCCAACATTTCAGATCCGCTTAAATTTATTATAAATCCTCTTAATATTATCTAAAACTTTTATATTGACATGTTTTTTATAGGAACAACTCTTATAGCAAAAAAAAAGTTTGGTTTCGAAGTATGCGATTCCAACTGCAGCATCATCGCAAAAAGGTCATTTCTTCCGCAATTCCCGACAAACAGGTGCCCCACTGCCTGCGTCTTCGAAATCTACCTGTGCCTGTAGGCCGAGCCGTCAGGGATTTTTTTTAAATTATTATTATTATTATTATTATTATTATTATTATTATTATTATTATTATTATTATTATTTTATTTTATTTTATTTTTTGCATTGGATAGCTAAGGTCAATCTCTATGCAGGACCCTTTTTTACTTTTTCGATTTTGGTTGAAGGTTTTTTTTAAAATTATTATTGAGGATACTTTCACATTCGAGACCGGCTCCGAAAGTGAAAGTATCTTAATTAAAAAAAGTGTAATAAAAATCGAAAAAGTACAAAGGGCCCTGCATAGAGATTGACCTCAGCTATGTAATGCAAAATAAATAAATAAATAAAAATAAAAAAATAAATAAAATAAATAAAATAAATAAAATAAAAATAAATAAATAAAATAAAAATAAATAAATAAAATAAAAATAAATAAATATAAATAAATGAAAATATTGAAATGCGAACGAGATATCTTAAAATATTATTAACATTAGCAAGCGGGTGTTTTCACGTGAGTGAAGTAACCTCTTCATCAGTGAGATTTCAAATTCCCCTCGCTAATGTTAAACCTATGGCCGTGTGATGCATTCGTCTTTATAAAATGTCACCTCAGTAATTAATATTTTAAATTTATTTTCTACTCTGTTCACTTCTTGAAGGATGTCTCGGTTTTTTAAGTTGTTAAACTATTTCTAAAATATATATACTCAATTTTATTCGAAGTGCTAAAATATTACCCAGTTTCGCTAAGATTTTAACACATAAAATTATACATTTAGTATATATTTTAGAAATATTTTGACAACAAAGAAAGAAAGAGACATCCTTTAAGAATAGTACAAAGAAAAAACAAGTTAAAAATATTAATTTTCTAAGCAGAAATTTAAAAAAATACGAATGCATTACACTCCCATGGTTTAAAATTAGCGAGGGGAATTTGAGATCTCACTGATGAAGAGCCTTAAAGGATGTCTATCCTTTTATTTTAGTTATCAAAATGTTTCTAAAATATATAGTTAATTTTATTTGAAATGTTGAAGTCTTATACTTACAGCTCGTCCGCTTTTAACACATGCAATATTAAATTAAGCCTCTATTTTAGAAACATTTTGTCAACGAAAATAGAAAGAGACTTTTTTGAGAAGAATATACAGAGAGAGAAAAAAAAATCGTATCAGATATTTAAAAAATATTAATGCATTTCATGCCCACAGATGTAACATTAGCGAGGGGAATTTAACATCTCACTAAACGTAACAACCTTAAAAGTGAAATAGAATTTATGCTTATTTGTATTTTTTCGCTATTTTCTTTGTTTACTTCTTCCTATTAAAATGGTTCAGAAATGACCTACTCAACAACGAGCGAAACTTTCTGACACAATTTCAGATTCATTTACATACAAATACATTTATACGAAGACATAACACTGGCAAGCTTGACTATTGAAGCGATTTGAAATCGAAATGAGTTTTCTATTTTTTGATAAATAAATTACTTGTCAAGTTATAAGCGGTTTGTGTCACGACAGTGCGTTTTCCCCCAGGCTCACGTCGGCGCGGCGAGAATTCTGTTCAAAACGTCGACTTTGACAGTATTTTCTAAAAAATCTTCTGCCTTTAACAAGAAAAAACAAAAAAATGGAAAACGTGTTTTGATTACATAGTTACTGAATAATAACACCTGCCAATTTCATGCGTTTCCGAACAAAAATGAATTGAAATATGTCATAAATTAGCCAGTTTGGATTCGAAAACAGCCTTAATGATAAAATAATAATAATAATAATAATAATAAATAAATAAATAAATAATAAGGTAATGGGGGTTCACCAATGTAATTGTTCACGGAGTACGTAAGACATAAAAGTTTGAGGACCAAATATTTAACATTAGAGAGGGAAATTTGAGATCTCACTGACCAACACCCTTAAAAGTGAAATAAAATTTATGCTTATTTGTATTTATTCGTTATTTTCGTTGTTTACTTTTTTCTATTAATGAAGATAAAAAGTAAAATAATAATAATAATAATAATAAGGGAGTGGGGGTTCACACCAATGTAATTCTTCAAGGAGTACGTAAGACATAAAAGTTTGAGGACCACATATTTAACATTAGAGAGGGAAATTTGAGATCTCACTGACCAACACCCTTAAAAGTGGAATAAAATTTATGCTTATTTGTATTTATTTGTTATTTTCGTTGTTTACTTTTTTCATTTTAGGCCAAGCGTAGAAATTTTATAAAATGTGGTAATTATTTGCATTGAAATTTGCTTAAATTACATTCATTAAGACATCAAAAAAGTTTCGTGCATGAAAAATAATATTTTATTTAATTTGACGTTACCATTATTAATTTATTATTAATTTATTATTAATTATTTACCATTAAATTTACATAAAATATTTTAAGTTTTCTTATGGCATTTGTTTTATTTTTATTTTATTTACAGATCTTGCAAATTTACTCCATTATATAAAAACATATGATTAATCTCAAGTGGAATAATTATACATTTTCAAAAAGTCGAATTTGTCAATAACCGTTTCAAGTAAAAAACCAGCGTATTTTGAAAATTTCTCAACAGAAAGTGATTACTTCAATTGAATTACTAATATTTTATAGATGTCTCCAGAACACTTAAAAATGGCAGAAAAATAAAATTAGCGAAAAATATACGTCATAGTGTTAATAAAAAAATATTTATTGAAATGGTGCGTTTACGCACCTTTGGCCGAAAATGGGTTAATGAAGTTAAAAAGTAATAATAATAATAATAATAATAATAATAATAATAAGGGAGTGGGGGTTCACACCAATGTAATTCTTCAAGGAGTACGTAAGACATAAAAGTTTGAGGACCAAATATTTAACATTAGAGAGGGAAATTTGAGATCTCACTGACCAACACCCTTAAAAGTGAAATAAAATTTATGCTTATTTGTATTTATTCGTTATTTTCGTTGTTTACTTTTTTCTATTAATGAAGATAAAAAGTAAAATAATAATAATAATAATAATAATAATAATAATAATAAGGGAGTGGGGTTTCACACCAATGTAATTCTTCAAGGAGTACGTAAGACATAAAAGTTTGAGGACCAAATATTTAACATTAGAGAGGGAAATTTGAGATCTCACTGACCAACACCCTTAAAAGTGGAATAAAATTTATGCTTATTTGTATTTATTTGTTATTTTCGTTGTTTACTTTTTTCATTTTAGGCCAAGCGTAGAAATTTTATAAAATGTGGTAATTATTTGCATTGAAATTTGCTTAAATTACATTCATTAAGACATCAAAAAAGTTTCGTGCATGAAAAATAATATTTTATTTAATTTGACGTTACCATTATTAATTTATTATTAATTTATTATTAATTATTTACCATTAAATTTACATAAAATATTTTAAGTTTTCTTATGGCATTTGTTTTATTTTTATTTTATTTACAGATCTTGCAAATTTACTCCATTATATAAAAACATATGATTAATCTCAAGTGGAATAATTATACATTTTCAAAAAGTCGAATTTGTCAATAACCGTTTCAAGTAAAAAAACCAGCGTATTTTGAAAATTTCTCAACAGAAAGTGATTACTTCAATTGAATTACTAATATTTTATAGATGTCTCCAGAACACTTAAAAATGGCAGAAAAATAAAATTAGCGAAAAATATACGTCATAGTGTTAATAAAAAAATATTTATTGAAATGGTGCGTTTACGCACCTTTGGCCGAAAATGGGTTAATGAAGTTAAAAAGTAATAATAATAATAATAATAATAATAATAATAATAATAACGGCGTGGGGGTTCACACCAATGTAATTCTTCAAGGAGTACGTAAGACATAAAAGTTTGAGGACCAAATATTTAACATTAGAGAGGGAAATTTGAGATCTCACTGACCAACACCCTTAAAAGTGAAATAAAATTTATGCTTATTTGTATTTATTCGTTATTTTCGTTGTTTACTTTTTTCTATTAATGAAGATAAAAAGTAAAATAATAATAATAATAATAATAATAATAATAATAAGGGAGTGGGGTTTCACACCAATGTAATTCTTCAAGGAGTACGTAAGACATAAAAGTTTGAGGACCAAATATTTAACATTAGAGAGGGAAATTTGAGATCTCACTGACCAACACCCTTAAAAGTGGAATAAAATTTATGCTTATTTGTATTTATTTGTTATTTTCGTTGTTTACTTTTTTCATTTTAGGCCAAGCGTAGAAATTTTATAAAATGTGGTAATTATTTGCATTGAAATTTGCTTAAATTACATTCATTAAGACATCAAAAAAGTTTCGTGCATGAAAAATAATATTTTATTTAATTTGACGTTACCATTATTAATTTATTATTAATTTATTATTAATTATTTACCATTAAATTTACATAAAATATTTTAAGTTTTCTTATGGCATTTGTTTTATTTTTATTTTATTTACAGATCTTGCAAATTTACTCCATTATATAAAAACATATGATTAATCTCAAGTGGAATAATTATACATTTTCAAAAAGTCGAATTTGTCAATAACCGTTTCAAGTAAAAAACCAGCGTATTTTGAAAATTTCTCAACAGAAAGTGATTACTTCAATTGAATTACTAATATTTTATAGATGTCTCCAGAACACTTAAAAATGGCAGAAAAATAAAATTAGCGAAAAATATACGTCATAGTGTTAATAAAAAAATATTTATTGAAATGGTGCGTTTACGCACCTTTGGCCGAAAATGGGTTAATGAAGTTAAAAAGTAATAATAATAATAATAATAATAATAATAATAATAATAACGGCGTGGGGGTTCACACCAATGTAATTCTTCAAGGAGTACGTAAGACATAAAAGTTTGAGGACCAAATATTTAACATTAGAGAGGGAAATTTGAGATCTCACTGACCAACACCCTTAAAAGTGAAATAAAATTTATGCTTATTTGTATTTATTCGTTATTTTCGTTGTTTACTTTTTTCTATTAATGAAGATAAAAAGTAAAATAATAATAATAATAATAATAATAATAATAATAATAAGGGAGTGGGGGTTCACACCAATGTAATTCTTCAAGGAGTACGTAAGACATAAAAGTTTGAGGACCAAATATTTAACATTAGAGAGGGAAATTTGAGATCTCACTGACCAACACCCTTAAAAGTGGAATAAAATTTATGCTTATTTGTATTTATTTGTTATTTTCGTTGTTTACTTTTTTCATTTTAGGCCAAGCGTAGAAATTTTATAAAATGTGGTAATTATTTGCATTGAAATTTGCTTAAATTACATTCATTAAGACATCAAAAAAGTTTCGTGCATGAAAAATAATATTTTATTTAATTTGACGTTACCATTATTAATTTATTATTAATTTATTATTAATTATTTACCATTAAATTTACATAAAATATTTTAAGTTTTCTTATGGCATTTGTTTTATTTTTATTTTATTTACAGATCTTGCAAATTTACTCCATTATATAAAAACATATGATTAATCTCAAGTGGAATAATTATACATTTTCAAAAAGTCGAATTTGTCAATAACCGTTTCAAGTAAAAAAACCAGCGTATTTTGAAAATTTCTCAACAGAAAGTGATTACTTCAATTGAATTACTAATATTTTATAGATGTCTCCAGAACACTTAAAAATGGCAGAAAAATAAAATTAGCGAAAAATATACGTCATAGTGTTAATAAAAAAATATTTATTGAAATGGTGCGTTTACGCACCTTTGGCCGAAAATGGGTTAATGAAGTTAAAAAGTAATAATAATAATAATAATAATAATAATAATAATAATAACGGCGTGGGGGTTCACACCAATGTAATTCTTCAAGGAGTACGTAAGACATAAAAGTTTGAGGACCAAATATTTAACATTAGAGAGGGAAATTTGAGATCTCACTGACCAACACCCTTAAAAGTGAAATAAAATTTATGCTTATTTGTATTTATTCGTTATTTTCGTTGTTTACTTTTTTCTATTAATGAAGATAAAAAGTAAAATAATAATAATAATAATAATAATAATAATAATAAGGGAGTGGGGTTTCACACCAATGTAATTCTTCAAGGAGTACGTAAGACATAAAAGTTTGAGGACCAAATATTTAACATTAGAGAGGGAAATTTGAGATCTCACTGACCAACACCCTTAAAAGTGGAATAAAATTTATGCTTATTTGTATTTATTTGTTATTTTCGTTGTTTACTTTTTTCATTTTAGGCCAAGCGTAGAAATTTTATAAAATGTGGTAATTATTTGCATTGAAATTTGCTTAAATTACATTCATTAAGACATCAAAAAAGTTTCGTGCATGAAAAATAATATTTTATTTAATTTGACGTTACCATTATTAATTTATTATTAATTTATTATTAATTATTTACCATTAAATTTACATAAAATATTTTAAGTTTTCTTATGGCATTTGTTTTATTTTTATTTTATTTACAGATCTTGCAAATTTACTCCATTATATAAAAACATATGATTAATCTCAAGTGGAATAATTATACATTTTCAAAAAGTCGAATTTGTCAATAACCGTTTCAAGTAAAAAACCAGCGTATTTTGAAAATTTCTCAACAGAAAGTGATTACTTCAATTGAATTACTAATATTTTATAGATGTCTCCAGAACACTTAAAAATGGCAGAAAAATAAAATTAGCGAAAAATATACGTCATAGTGTTAATAAAAAAATATTTATTGAAATGGTGCGTTTACGCACCTTTGGCCGAAAATGGGTTAATGAAGTTAAAAAGTAATAATAATAATAATAATAATAATAATAATAATAATAACGGCGTGGGGGTTCACACCAATGTAATTCTTCAAGGAGTACGTAAGACATAAAAGTTTGAGGACCAAATATTTAACATTAGAGAGGGAAATTTGAGATCTCACTGACCAACACCCTTAAAAGTGAAATAAAATTTATGCTTATTTGTATTTATTCGTTATTTTCGTTGTTTACTTTTTTCTATTAATGAAGATAAAAAGTAAAATAATAATAATAATAATAATAATAATAATAATAATAAGGGAGTGGGGGTTCACACCAATGTAATTCTTCAAGGAGTACGTAAGACATAAAAGTTTGAGGACCAAATATTTAACATTAGAGAGGGAAATTTGAGATCTCACTGACCAACACCCTTAAAAGTGGAATAAAATTTATGCTTATTTGTATTTATTTGTTATTTTCGTTGTTTACTTTTTTCATTTTAGGCCAAGCGTAGAAATTTTATAAAATGTGGTAATTATTTGCATTGAAATTTGCTTAAATTACATTCATTAAGACATCAAAAAAGTT
Source organism: Maratus michaelseni (assembly GCA_963931845.1). Taxonomy (NCBI): domain Eukaryota; kingdom Metazoa; phylum Arthropoda; class Arachnida; order Araneae; family Salticidae; genus Maratus; species Maratus michaelseni. The sequence continues at coordinate 78,438,226 of OZ007594.1, forward strand.
TCGTGCATGAAAAATAATATTTTATTTAATTTGACGTTACCATTATTAATTTATTATTAATTTATTATTAATTATTTACCATTAAATTTACATAAAATATTTTAAGTTTTCTTATGGCATTTGTTTTATTTTTATTTTATTTACAGATCTTGCAAATTTACTCCATTATATAAAAACATATGATTAATCTCAAGTGGAATAATTATACATTTTCAAAAAGTCGAATTTGTCAATAACCGTTTCAAGTAAAAAAACCAGCGTATTTTGAAAATTTCTCAACAGAAAGTGATTACTTCAATTGAATTACTAATATTTTATAGATGTCTCCAGAACACTTAAAAATGGCAGAAAAATAAAATTAGCGAAAAATATACGTCATAGTGTTAATAAAAAAATATTTATTGAAATGGTGCGTTTACGCACCTTTGGCCGAAAATGGGTTAATGAAGTTAAAAAGTAATAATAATAATAATAATAATAATAATAATAATAATAATAATAATAAGGGAGTGGGGGTTCACACCAATGTAATTCTTCAAGGAGTACGTAAGACATAAAAGTTTGAGGACCAAATATTTAACATTAGAGAGGGAAATTTGAGATCTCACTGACCAACACCCTTAAAAGTGAAATAAAATTTATGCTTATTTGTATTTATTCGTTATTTTCGTTGTTTACTTTTTTCTATTAATGAAGATAAAAAGTAAAATAATAATAATAATAATAATAATAATAATAATAATAATAAGGGAGTGGGGGTTCACACCAATGTAATTCTTCAAGGAGTACGTAAGACATAAAAGTTTGAGGACCAAATGTTTAACATTAGAGAGGGAAATTTGAGATCTCACTGACCAACACCCTTAAAAGTGGAATAAAATTTATGCTTATTTGTATTTATTTGTTATTATCGTTGTTTACTTTTTTCATTTTAGGCCAAGCGTAGAAATTTTATAAAATGTGGTATTATTTGCATTGAAATTTGCTTAAATTACATTCATTAAGACATCAAAAAAGTTTCGCGCATGAAAAATAATATTTTATTTAATTTGACGTTACCATTATTAATTTATTATTAATTTATTTTTAATTATTTACCATTAAATTTACATAAAATATTTTAAGTTTTCTTATGGCATTTGTTTTATTTTTATTTTATTTACAGATCTTGCAAATTTACTCCATTATATAAAAACATATGATTAATCTCAAGTGGAATAATTATACATTTTCAAAAAGTGGAATTTGTCAATAACCGTTTCAAGTAAAAAACCAGCGTATTTTGAATATTTCTCAACAGAAAGTGATTACTTCAATTGAATTACTAATATTTTATAGATGTCTCCTTAACACTTAAAAATGGCAGAAAAATAAAATTAGCGAAAAATATACGTCATAGTGTTAATAAAAAAATATTTATTGAAATGGTGCGTTTACGCACCTTTGGCCGAAAATGGGTTAATGAAGTTAAAAAGTAAAAATAATAAAAATAATAATAATAATAATAATAAGGGAGTGGGGGTTCACACCAATGTAATTCTTCAAGGAGTACGTAAGACATAAAAGTTTGAGGACCAAATATTTAACATTAGAGAGGGAAATTTGAGATCTCACTGACCAACACCCTTAAAAGTGGAATAAAATTTATGCTTATTTGTATTTATTCGTTATTTTCGTTGTTTACTTTTTTCTATTAATGAAGATAAAAAGTAAAAATAATAAGGGAGTGGGGGTTTACATCAATGTAATTCTTCAAGGAGTACGTAAGACATAAAAGTTTGAGGACCAAATATTTAACATTAGAGAGGAAAATTTGAGATCTCACTGACCAACACCCTTAAAAGTGAAATAAAATTTATGCTTATTTGTATTTATTCGTTATTTTCGTTGTTTACTTTTTTCTATTAATGAAGATAAAAAGTAAAATAATAATAATAATAATAATAAGGGAGTGGGGGTTCACACCAATGTAATTCTTCAAGGAGTACGTAAGACATAAAAGTTTGAGGACCAAATATTTAACATTAGAGAGGGAAATTTGAGATCTCACTGACCAACACCCTTAAAAGTGGAATAAAATTTTTGCTTATTTGTATTTATTCGTTATTTTCGTTGTTTACTTTTTTCTATTAATGAAGATAAAAAGTAAAAATAATAAGGGAGTGGGGGTTTACATCAATGTAATTCTTCAAGGAGTACGTAAGACATAAAAGTTTGAGGACCAAATATTTAACATTAGAGAGGAAAATTTGAGATCTCACTGACCAACACCCTTAAAAGTGAAATAAAATTTATGCTTATTTGTATTCATACGTTATTTTCGTTGTTTACTTTTTTCTATTAATGAAGATAAAAAGTAAAAATAATAAAAATAGTAAGGGAGCGGGGGTTCACACCAATGTAATTCTTCAAGGAGTACGTAAGACATAAAAGTTTGAGGACAAAATATTTAACATTAGAGAGGGAAATTTGAGATCTCACTGACCAACACCCTTAAAAGTGAAATAAAATTTATGCTTATTTGTATTTATTCGTTATTTTCGTTGTTTACTTTTTTCTATTAATGAAGATAAAAAGTAAAATAATAATAATAATAATAATAATAATAATAATAAGGGAGTGGGGGTTCACACCAATGTAATTCTTCAAGGACTACGTAAGACATAAAAGTTTGAGAACCACTGGATTAACGGAATAAAGACGTTTGTAAAATAAATGCAGTTTATTGTCAGATCGAGTTAAAAGCAAATATAACTTTGCAACACGTTAAATTACTTGTACACTTCTCTGTCAACACGATTTTATCACATTTGTGGTGGCATAGCTGAATTTTACGAGGTCATAAAACGGAATTTTCTTCTTTTTTTTTACCGCATTGAAGAAGAATGTCATTTCATAAATAATCTACAACGATCCGGAGATATTTATGGGCTGGATTTATTTTTTATTCAACATTTCTTTTTAACTTCCGACAAGCACTATTCAAATCATTTCATTCTGTACAAATTGTCGCATGCATTTTCTTCAGTCACTTCTCCCGCTCTCTAAATCATTGTTAGCTGAAAAGGCCCGATGATTTTACGGTATTTCTTTTCTCTCTCTTTTTTTATTTCCTCGTGATTTGTCCGTTCTCTTATCAGCGCCAAATATGGGACAATTTTTTGCCAAATGCTGCAACCCGCGCGAAACCGTGCTGGCCCCCGGGAAGGGAGGGGAAAACAGATGGCGCTGATTGGCCTGACGTCACGACGAGTTGTTTAGGTCCCTGAACGCGAGTGCTCAGGTGAGGAGTATGGATGGATGGGGGTTTGTGTCTCCCTGTGCTTTTTTCAGGTGAGTCCATGCGAGGATGATTTTCCTGAAACTTTTCCTGGTGATAACGGCGTTTACCCTAGGAGCCTGTCGTGGTCCTCCGCGAAACAACGATGAAATCGACAACGACATTGTCCTTTATATAGATGGAAATTGGGTTAAAGAATTTTCAGGTAATATTTTTTTCTCTATGATTTTTAAAGTACAGTAATATAATAAAATTTTGAAGGAACGTTTAAAGCACTTTTTGTATGTAACAAAGAAAATGAAAACTTTTTTTTTTTTTTTTTTCATGTTTGTAAGCAAAATAGTTGTTCTAACATTAAATAAAAATGATAATTTAATTTTTGATAATAAAATAATCAGCGTAATTAAAAAAAGAAAAAACTTTTTATTGGTTAAATATATCAGTCTTTTATTAAAATTTCTTCGTTTTCCTTCAATAAAATCCTCTATTTGCTTTTTTAGAAAGTGTCATAATTTAATAGTGTAAAAAATAAGTTCTGTCAACTTTCAGAATACTGAAATTATTGTTTTAAATTGTATTAATTCAAATAACATTTTTAAAAAGCTAGTGGTAGTTGTTTTCTGTGATATGCAATATACGATATGCCAACAGCATCAAATAAGGGCGTTTTATGCGTCTAAATACAGAAATTCTAACATATGAGGACACAAGATAATTAAATTGCAGAAACTGTGAGAAAACGAAAAGTGAAAGAGATACAGAAAAAAAATGTCATTTAAATGCGAAATATTCATAAATAACCATAAAATTTTAAATACAAAATTACAAATTTTCTATTTTTACCAATAATTTTATTATTATTATTATTACATAAATCTCTAGCTTTCGTTTAAACTATATTTTAAAATATTTATGTTTTCAGTGTTGGTTGTGAAAATAATGGGTGCATTTTAAATAAATTATTACTGCTATCATTATTATTGTTATTATTAAAAAAAAAGTGAAAGCAGAAAATTCAGTAATTAAATTTTTATTAAGAATTAAGTTAAAAATTAATTACTTTTTCTGAAAAAAAAAAAAAAATGAAGCTTTTAAACTTTTTCACTATTTCTGTTGATAAATTACGAAAAATAGCAATTAAAACATTTTTTTTGTAATTAAAATTTGTTTGATTGCGAATTTAACATTTGTTTGTTTGCAAAATTTTCTAAATAATTATTGCAAACTATTCTAAACAAATTCATTTTATCCAATGAATGCATATAAAAGTTTCGAACTAATTTGTTATTATATCGCTCAACGATATTTTAAAAACTGTTTTCAGAAGGACTAAATTGTATTAAGTGCATGAAATTGATAAGATTTTTAGCTGCTTGCTAATAATTCAATTATTTAGAGACTGACAGTTAATTCATTTTCCATGTAAAATAACGGAAGATTTACATTATTATAAATAACGGGAAATTTCGAATATAATATTGAAAAAAAGAATATATTTTACTGTTGCAATAAACTGATATAAGGGGCCGTCTATAAATGATGTCACGCTTGGAGGGGGGGAGGGGGGTTCATGAAATTGTGACAGTTTGTGACAAGGGGGTTGGAGGGGATAAGAAGAAGTGTGGCATCACACATTTTGGTTAAAATAAAATCATTAAAATCAGCAGATTAAATTTTGAAGTTATTTTGAAATTACCATAATTTGAGTGTATGTTTTAATCGGACTAAAACAACTTTCACGTGATTTGTTTTCACTTATATTCCTTTCTTTCCAAAAAAAAAAAAAAATAAATATAAATATTTTATTACTAATTGTATTACTTTATTGTATATTAATTATTTTTTTGTCGTAAACCTTAATCTTATTTTATACAAAATAAATACACGAATAATCTTTATTGTTATGCTCACAAAGTCATTAAAACTTATAGTTAAAGTTGAAAAATAAAATTTGAAACATGATCTATAACGTAGTGCTTTGTTTCTGAACTCCAAGTATATGTCTATATAATATAGCGTGACATGTCACAAGGGGGAGGGGGTATGGTGAAGTGTGACACTTTGTGGCTAGGGGGGGGGAGGGGGATCAAAATTATTGAAAAAAAGTGTGACATCATTTATGGACAGCCCCTAAGGTATTATTATATGAAAATATTTTGCTTCTTTCTTTTAAAATTATTGTTATTATTATTATTTTTTTTAGATATTGAAAAAAACAAAGCCTTTTTAAGAGATTATTTTTCTTTTTATTTGGAAATTATGACGTAAAATTAATTAATCGCCCTCGTAATGCTAAAATATTTGTAAAGTTTACACCTGCTTAGTGGATTAATTATTAAACAATAAGTTATTTTCAAAGTTATAACAGAAGTTCCCGTAGTGCTGAAAACTTTTTATGTTTACTTTCTTTGCACGTGAAGTAAAGTTTATGTTATTGACGAATTTAGGAATTGCAATTTTTGGGAGGAGTAGCTACGGTTTCTCACGTTCAAAGAGGGTGTGAGGTATCTTATTCTGAGACTTAAAATATTAATTGTATGCTAAGTTATTAGATTAAAAATGTACGTAATTAAAGATTCTATATGTTTTTATTATTTTTATTTCTGTATTTTTTCATATAAAAGTGCTTTTACTGTTAAGCTGGCCAGCATTTTTTTTTTTTTTAATAACCAACTTTTACGAGACTTCAAATATTTAGAAGAATCTAGAAGATGTTAAATGCCAAAATAAAAACATTTTTGCTACATATAAATAAAAAACTTCATAGCAGCAAAATAAGATCACTAAATATAATTAAAATTTAGGGAAAATGCTTAAGTGATATTAAAATAAAACAACAAAAGGCTTATAAAGACCTTTTTAATGATTAATTAAATTGAGGGAATAATAACTCAATTTATTAATTGGATTTATTCAATTTATTATTTAAATTTTAAATTAAATTATTTAATATTGTTTTTTTAACACTTTTGTCATTTAGAAAAAAAATGTAAAAGGGTTTTGCAAAATATGTTATGGAAGAAAAATGCTCTAATTTGATTCAATTTTGAGTTAATTTGATACAATTTCCCTTTTAAAGTTGACTTAAAAAGAAGATATTTTTAACTTCTTGCTGTTACTGGCAATTGGAATTATAAACTTTGAAAAAAAATTCTTCATTCAAATTCATTTAGTATTCTATACTAATGTAACAATAATAATCTTAAATTAATACTATATACAATCAAGGAAAAGATAATAATATGCTCTCTTTGTTGATGTTACAGTTGCCATTTACCCGATTGGATTACAAAACGAGCCAATTTAATTCGTCTTTAAATGTACAACAAATAGACAGAGAATATCTATTTTTAAATTAAACATTCTTCAAATGTTTGTAGAATTTCAATACAGACTTAAGGAAGGATAGATAGCTGGCGTTTAGAGTCCTGCACGGGTCGGGTAGAACCCGAAATTTCTGCTTAAAATCAATCTGAAACCCGACCCGAACCCGATAAAAGAAAGCGTCAACCCGACAAAAAAAAAAAAAAAAAAAAAAAAAAGTCAACACGAAACCCGACCCGTACTCGACACACTTCAATCCGAAACCGAACCGAGCCCGATATATTCAAACCCGAACCGGAAGGGAAGGATAATTAAACCATATTTTAAGAGAATTATGGAAAAGTAGCCTGTAGTTATTTGTCTAATTTCAATTTTATCATTTTTGTATAAAGAGGAACACATATACATTCATTAATAATCATATATATTTTTTTTTTCATTAAAAAAGTATCTAGAACTTTTTTTTAAATGTCGGGTAAACCCGACACGAAAAAAATCAAAATTCAAACTGAAACCGAAACATTAAGGAAACTCGAACCTAACCAGAAAAAAAAAGTCTCACCCCGCCCCCCCCCCCTCACAGGAACCGCGGGTTCGGTCCGGTAAATTCGTGTAACCAGACCCGATTCAGGACTCTACTGGTGTTGCCCAAACTCATGAAATGGATTCAATGTTTTAATAAAAATATTGGCTGTTCTAATAATAATATAGATTCTTCGAAAATCCGTGATTTCTGTCTATACCACCCTGAGCATGATAAGCATGATTTTTTTTTTAAATTAATTTGTATATTATATAAAATCGAGACTTTTGGATCTCCGCCAGTGATTTCGTGGAACGAATCTTGGGGTTCTTGAAAATGGAACTCCCGCTTGCCCGGAACATCCGGCAACTCTAAACTGGGAAGAAGTTGCATAACCACCTTTATCACAGTTGTGTTTCATACAACATGATCAGTTTCCCGAACAGAAGAGCTTTTGGAGATGAAGTTCACTATGGATCTGGCGTGACATACGCGGGTTAAAGTCTTGCATCGGGTCGGTTCTGTTTTACCCGACACTGACCCGACCCTCGAGTCAGGTTGACGATAATTTGTTTTCATTGCTGCTCGGGTTCGGGCCGTATTCTCTTTCAATGTTTCGTGTTCGGTCCGGTTTTTGGGTTGAGTTTTGATTCTTTCGGGTCGGGATTGGGTTTGCCCGATTTTTCAAAAGAAAGTCTTGAATATTTTTCAAGTGAAAAAGACTATATATTTTTTCATAAAATGATTAATAATGAGTGCATATATGTTCATTTTTATACAGAAAAGATAAAATTAATATCAGAGATATAATTGTAGACTATACTTTTCCATGATTATATTAAAATATCGATTAATTTTCTTTCACTTCGGGTCGGGTCGGATTCAGGTTTGAATTTTTCGGGTTGGCGAATTTCTTTTGTCAGTTTTCGGGTTGACTTTAAGCAGAATATTCGGAATCGGATTGGAACCGACCCGTGCAGAATTCTAAAGCGGGTGCAGATTTTTAGCGTTCTCCTTACGTTTAATAATTGTAAATTTGTCCTTCAGTGGAAAGACATACTTGAAAATATCCTTCCTCTGGGCAATTTAACCTGAACTAATAGACAGATACGAACTATTTTGCCTCTTTTGCAAAATATTCAATTTAAACGAAAAAAATATAAACAAATTACTAAAATTAATGTAACAAGTTCACTAATATATATCTCTTTCTTCTTCTTCTTTTTATTATGATAAATTAGAAATCCTTTTAGATTGATATTATAACTTAATTCACATAAAATAGTTATTAAATTTATTGTGAATAAAATAAACACGTTACTAAAAAACTAAAATACTTCTTGGATTAACGCGTAGATTTATGAATAAACTCTTTTACCGATAATGGGCTCTAATTAAGATTAAAGAAAAAGCAATTTCAAAGTTAGCCACTTTAGTTTCAATTACAAAAAAAAAAAAAAAAAAAAAAAAAAAAAAAAAAAAAAGGTGGGGCAATTTTAACCCTTTCATAAAAATATAACCATGTTCTTAAAGTTTTAAAATTGTGTATAACATTTTGAGAGAACAATTTATTGGAGAAGATACATATAAAGATATATTTTGTATTGTACCTAAAAAATAATGAAATAGGTATACATTTTTTAAAAATATAAAAATATTTTATATTTCCTCCTAAAAAAGACATGAATTCAACACTAACCTCAATTAAAAATTCTCATCACTTCAAAAATAAACAAGAAGAAAATTGACTAAAAACGGAAGAGAGACGTTAACACTTATAATAAGGTGGGGAAATGCATAATTTTACTCGCTATTAGCGAGTGGATTTTCTGACAGGGTGAGTGAATTTTTAGGCAGTCTTTGAAAAACTGCAGGCTATAGAAGATATGCCAAAAACTTTACTAGTTCACTATATTTTGCAACATACCAATTTACCGCGATGTAAACATGGTACTAAGTTCAATCCTATACTAAATTTTCCTCTGTTGTATATATTTCTTTAAAAAAAAAAAAAAAAAAAAGAAAAGAAAATGCATTGCAGCAGTAGCAATTGACTATTTTTGCAGTCGCTTACATTTTATCACAACAATTTTCAATTGTACGTTGCATGCACGCTGGCTGGTATAATAAATCTTTGGCTGGTAAGATTTTCTGAAAATTCCCCACCTCTATGCGAATGACTTTAGTCTCTTGATTATATTCTTAAAGGGGTTAAACTGGTTTAAATAACTAAAGTTTTTACATTTTAATTTCTGCTAATTAACATTTAATGGAAGAAGATTTTATGTAACAAAAATTAAATTTCGAGAGAAATGAAGTGAGTTTTTTCTTTGTTGTAAATTTTATTGATTTATTTATTTTTGGTAGCATATGTTTAATACGTTAAAAGGTGGTGGTGTAAAACTCTCTCATGAATAATATTAATATTTAATTTTAAAACATTAAAAATTAGTATTATTATTTAAATTATTAAATATTGAAATATTAAACATTAATAAATAATGTCTCAGGGATCTTCTGGACTAATTCGAACCTTAGCATTTTATTTTTACCATGTGATAGAGTACATCATAACGCTTTTATCCATAAAGTAGAAGCAATTTTTGAGAAAATGTGACGTAACACGTTCTTCCACTAAGCTCTCCAATTACTGTGTAATAACTGGATTTAACACCTCATTTCTATTTTTCTTATGAAACAAAATTGACATACTTTTACTTTAAAAAGCTATCTTATAATGATAATACACAAATACTATCATTTTAAATAAATCCAATTTTTAACGATCCCGTTTAAAAGGCCCCTAGATGGTTTTCGAAAAAGATAAATGATTTTAAGCTTAAAATAAAATAATTGCTTTGTATTTTTTTCTCAAAAATGAAAAACAAAATCAGTTCCTCAGCTATTTGTAAGTAGTATTATAATATAGCTTAGTATGTCATACCAACTTTTGAAATATATTAAAAAGGTGATTATATATTTGTTCCTTAAACAATGGTCCAATTATGTCTTCAAATCACCACTATTTTGCCGCTTTACTGTGATGATAGCCAGCAGGAAAGAAAGCGCATGCTTATTATGCTCTTATGCATGCTTAACCGTGAAAACAAATAATTGGGGAAGCGGATGCATAATACTAAGTGGGTCAATTTAAAACTCACATTTTTGGTTTTGGCTGTCGGTGCTTTTAATTCAAATGGTCTTCTGTTAGGATACTTTAAAGAAGAAAAGAACTAGAAGAAAGAAAGACAAACAGTTCGGTGAAATCACTGTGCACTGTCAGAAAAACTCGTCTTTATACACTAAATTATTCCTCAAATTTTTAACGAATAATTTCCGTTCTCCTAGAAACATGTTTTTTCTGCGAATTATTTCCTTAAGTCTGAAAAAGGTGGGGGGGGGGGGGATTCCGTTTATTCCCTGCGCGAGTGCGTATCGGCTCTATCAATACTAAACTTAGAATTTATTTTAAAAATAGAAAAACAAAAATTCTATAAATTAAAATTTCTTATTTATTTAAAAACGACAAAAAAAAAAAAATGTTTTCGAACTAAAAAAAAAAAAAAAAAAAGAGTAACAATTTTCTCATTCATTTAAAAGTATTCACATTTTATTTTTACTTTCTTCTATCTATAATAGAAGAAAGTATTGTAATCGAAATTTTTTTCGACTTCCGGTTTTTGACGGATTTACACGTTTTAGGGGTCAGAGATTCCGAAAAACATGTTTTTACTGTCCGTCTGTGTGTCTTTTCATTGTACCATCTAAAAGTGTATGAAGTTATGCTTCAAATTGAACCACATTTTTTTTCTAGGTTTTTGGCTATGGCAAGCAGGTTCTATCAGAATTTGGGGATACTTCGACGAAAGGGGGCGCTGTGATCGATATTTTTGTTCCATTTTCACTATTGTATCATCGAAAAGTGTATAAAGTTATACTTCAAATTGAACCACATTTTTTTTCTAGGTTTTTGGCTATGGCAAGCAGGTTTTATTAGAATTTGGGGATACTTCGACGAAAGGGGACGCTGTGACAGCCATTTAAAGATTTCAAATTCAAAAAGATGTGCAAATTCTAAAAAATTAGAAATCCTAAAACTTTTTTTCGTTAAATGTTCGGCCTTGATCCGGAGAATCCGGAGCAATTTTTGTTTTGCCTCTATCTTAAAAAATAGCTGAGATATAGCGGTTTGAAATTTTAGGGTGGCTGACATTTTCAAACAAGACAGCGGAATTTCATCCATAAACGGGTTTAATTTATGAGTTTTAGTTAACATGATTTCGGCAAATTTTCTTTCATTGTTGTAACCATTCATCCTATTACATGCTTATCACTATATATTTATATTCGCCAACGTCGAATTCTCGCAAAACTTGGCGACAGTGTGCGGAATATCGGCAAATTTGGCGACCAAAATAAGTTGCCATAAATGAAGCCAACTTGGCTGTAGAGGATTAATTTGGCGATATCCTCATTCAAATTCAATGTTGACGAAAACTGGGATTGAATCTTCTTTATTTAGGTTCCACGCATTTTACCTTCGTGTTTTCCAGTAAAATTAGCTAAAATCGTAAAACCAAGGAATAGGGAGGCTATCTGTTCCTGTCGGTTCAGGCCAGAAGGACTTTTCGTAGTTTAGTATACATCGGTTGTTCGCATCCCTGTAACCCGATGATTTGCAAGCAGCTGACGTACAACAGAATGACGAAAAATATTGATTTTATTGGCGATGTGATAGCGAATTTTGAAGTATTAACATGACTGAGATAGAAGAAAGTTTTGGGATTGGCACATCCAACTAGTTTAATATTATAAAAAAATATTTGCATTTAAAATATATATATTAGTTACAATGAAAATATTAAATGGGAAAAATCGGTTTCACTCAAAAAAGCAAACATTTCTCCTCCAATTTAATTAAAACTATCATATTCGTATTTTACATTTTACATTATTTACATATTTTACAATTAAAAAATGTATAATTCATAATTTTATCCTCTATTAATACTAAAGTGTTAAAACCTCAATCACCATCTTATATCCGCAAAATCTTCCCGAAATTAACTTCAAAATTCACAGTTTTCTAAACAACAAATTTATCAAACCATATCCATTTCAAGAAAGCACGATATATTTATTTCAAACTCCACCTTTGCCGAACATCTGATAGCGCAATACGAGACTCATAACGGTTTAAATCCAAAGTCGTCGACATGTTCTTAAAATTAATAAAATAATAAATTCTTTGGTGAGAGTTCCTAGATGGCAGCACCGAACAAGTAATATTTATTTATACCCGCTTTTATTCTTCAATTGACGTATATTTTACATCCTCTAACGGAGGGAAAAAAACGGGCATTCTTCAAATAAAGGAAATATAGCGACAGCACTGCTGCCGGTAAAATTTCCGTGATTTGAAGAAAGTATTTCTGAGAGTGTATTGTACTATAAGGGGGATCAGTAAAAATTATATCACTATAAAAATGTTCAGCATTTTCTTGCATAGATATACTTTAAGAAAACATAGTTATAAAAACGACATTATTTTGATAATAATGAAAGTCAAGAGTCAGATGGATGGGGAGGCCTACCAAATGGCTTAAGCACTCACAAGCCCCGTCCAGAAGCTGGTCTCTTAATTTTGCACCAATTCCAGATGAGAGACCTGCACCTGGATTGGCACCCCAGAGGTAACACTTATTCTAAACTTGGAGGACATTGGAGCCACGAACAGATTTTACGTTCACCAGTTCCCATTAGCGTGCACGGTCCCACAGCAGCTGCAGTCGAGAGAGGTTGTCACCCTCTCAAGCATTGACCAACGGTTGATGCTGCTTCACTTTCGGTGTAATAATGAAAGACAACTGTTAAAATCTAATATATGTACGTATATGCGTGTGTGTGTATGGGGCTCAATATTTTAAAGCGAATTCAAAAAAGATGCTTATGATTTTGGCCGTTGTATATATGTATATGCGCGTGTGTATGCATGATGTATATCCGCAATTTTTTCAACAACCACTGAACAAACTCGAATATGACTTTTTGCACTATACAATTCAAGTACACCAAGGAAGGTTTTAATCCAAAAAATGTAACCGTATTATGGATAATTTGTTTTACTGGAACACGACAAAAAATTTAATACATAATTATCTGCAGCGTGGTAAACGCGACTATGCTCGAAATTAGATTGCCTTTATAAATAAGAGAGCTTAGAGAGACCATTTAGAATTAGATGGTTATATGTCAGCATGGTTCTTGTGTACAACATGAATATGATCTCCTAACGTATATTGAAGCTGTTCGATTAATCATTAGCATCTTGTCAATCTTCCGAGTCTTAGATCTTTTCTCTAATCAAGTGATATAGATGCGGTTGGCAAACACGACTGATGGTATAAGCATCTCACGATATCAAGTGCCAGATCCCCTTCTCCCCTAAAGTGAAAACGGTATATACAGGGTGTCCTGTCCACGAAAGAACTCCCTGATTTAAAAATTAAGTAACTAGGAAGAGGAGATCAATAGAAGAATGAAACAAGGTAGTATGTTTATTTTGAAAGCCGTAAAAATTTTATAACGAAGTTACAAATTAGGCCCAAAATTAGTTACAAATTTTGTCGACAGGTGGCGCTGTAAGTCGTAGTCCCAGTGCAGAGTCCAAGAAATAGGTTTCAAACTTTTCTTTGTAAACAGAAGTTGCAGTGACATCACAATCAATTCAAAATGTGCATTTTTTGCATCACCAAGATTGCGCAAATGAAAAATGAAAGAGGGGTGACTGAAGGTGAAGACAAATGTTTCTTAATTTAGGAAAATATAACACTAAAAACGAAAATACACAATAAGCTCTATTGAGTCACCCAAGATTCCGAAATGCGTTCTTTATCTCTAAAACCCACAGAAACCAATCTATTAATGAGATTTACAGAAGTATTTATTGAAACAAAAAAAGTTTCTTTTGCTGCTACTGATTTTTGGAAACGTTTCCGAGTAGCTTTTATAGTGTATTAATCAGTTTTCTCAAACCGGAATATAGGTTTTTTCGGATGCTAACTTAAAAAAAAAAAAAAAAAGATATCGTTAGAAGAGTACACAGAAAAAGGAAGATAAAAAAATTTTCGTTTCCTGAGGAGATAAAAATACGAAAGCATTCCCCGCCCATAGGTTTAACATTAGCAAAGATAATTTGAGATCTCACTGACCAACAGGGAACGCAGGACTATAGAGTAGACTCCAGGAAAGTGAGTCTTAGAAAACGTTCTAGAAACTTAAACTGAGTATTGCATAGTTGAATAGTAACTGTCACATCATAAGCGAACATCATAATCCTTGAAGTTGTCTTTTACAACTGGCCCTTGGGGAATAAGAGGATTACCTTCCCTGGACACAGGTAGGGAGGGGTCTTTTCAAGTTACTGATTCCAATAGAAAAGATTACCTGGGTAAAATTTTAAGAGTTATAACAGCTATTCAGAACTCTTTCTTCTCTCTCTCTCACTTTCTTTTTTTTTTAAATACTTTATGATTTGATTTTATTCTACAAATTTTTAACAACTATTCAGAATCTTTCATTTTCTATTATTTTAAAAAAAAAGTTCTAAATAACTGTTCTATTTCATTTCATTTCATTTCTTTTCTTTATCTTTTTTTTTTTTTTTTTTTCCACAGAAAAAAAGAAATTAAAAACATTAATTACCAGAGGAGATATTTTAAAAATACGAATGCATTCCATTTCCGTAGGTTTAATATTAGCTAGAGGAATTTGAGATCTCACTGACTAACATAAGCTTCACAGATGGCAAATTTCTTATTATGATGGTCGCACTTGTTTACCTGTGTATATATTTCTTAAATGTTTGTATCAATTTGCTGCGATATAATCGCAAATCATCTTCAATATATTTTACATTCTGTTTTAAAACAATGAATGTTGAAAAAAAAATACATTGTTTTCGCAGACTTATTTAATTACGCCGCGCCACGTGTTTGTATACTCTAACATAATCTGCGAGACTCTGTGACTATTCTAATTCAGGAACAGGTACACAGAAAAGCTTTCTGAATATGAATTAAGAATTTTTTTTTTCCTTTCTGCATTAATCGATCAAACAATGGTTTCTTTGAAAAAAAAAAAAATTATAAAAACACGTGGAATTAATTTAAGTTTTTTATATTTTTAAATACTCCACAACATAAATAATATTTATCATCTGAATATTTATTGTTGTAGTATATAAAAAGTTACAACAAAAAGGAACACAAGAGACTCAAACAAATATTGACTCAAACAAATATTGACTCAAACTAGTGATGCGAAAAAAAAAGTTTTACATTGTTGACCATTTATTTGTAACCTAAAAATCGATACACAGTATTTATCCGCATACTCTATATGCCCTCGCAATTTTTGAAAGAGATTTTTTAGAAAATAAAACAAATCGCGCTGTTCTTGCATCTTTAGTATAAAAATAACTGAATTAATGAAAGACGATTTTATACAAATCTATATAGTCTGGAAACTTTCATTTTTCGTTTTGAAATAATTTTGTTTCAAAATGATTCTGTGATTCAATTTTGTTTCTCATGAAAATTTTTCCGGGAGTAGTTTAAAAACTCTCATTTTTCATTTTGAAATAATTTTATTTCCAAATATTTCTGTGATTCAATTTGTTTCTCAACAAATCAAACCGCGATTAGAATAGAAACATTCTTTTTTCAATTTGAAATACTTTTTATTTCAAGATGTTTTTGTGATTCAATTTATTTCTCATAGAAATCTATCTGTGAGTAGTCTGGAAAACTTCATTTTTCGTTTTGAAATAATTTTATTTCCGTGATTCAATTTGTTTCTCATACAAATCACGCCGCGAGTAGTCTGGAAATCTTCATTTTTCATTTTGAAATAATTTTACTTCAAAATATTTCTGTGATTCAATTTGCTTCTCAGCAAATCAAATCGCGGGTAGTATAGAAACGTTCATTTTTCATTTTGAAATACTTTTTATTTCAAAATATTTTTGGGATTCAATTTATTTCTCATACAAATCTAACTGTGAGTAGTCTAGAAATCTTCATTTTTCATTTTGAAATACTTTTTATTTCAAAATATTTTTGGGATTCAATTTATTTCTCATACAAATCTAACTGTGAGTAGTCTAGAAATCTTCATTTTTCATTTTGAAATAATTTTATTCCCAAATATTTCTGTGATTCAATTTGTTTCTCAACAAATCAAACCGCGATTAGAATAGAAACATTCCTTTTTCAATTTGAAATACTTTTTATTTCAAGATGTTTTTGTGATTCAATTTATTTCTCATAGAAATCTATCTGTGAGTAGTCTGGAAATCTTCATTTTTCATTTTGAAATAATTTTACTTCAAAATATTTCTGTGATTCAATTTGCTTCTCAGCAAATCAAATCGCGGGTAGTATAGAAACGTTCATTTTTTATTTTGAAATACTTTTTATTTCAAAATATTTTTGGGATTCAATTTATTTCTCATACAAATCTAACTGTGAGTAGTCTAGAAATCTTCATTTTTCATTTCGAAATAATTTTATTTCCAAATATTTCTGTGATTCAATTTGTTTCAGTGCCAGAAACCAATTGGCCATTTGTTTTCTTCACCTGCCCCAAGAGCAACACTGCATGTAGTTGTAACGATACTGCAAGCTAAATCATCAGTTGTGTGACCCATCTATTAAACGTTTGATAATTTTGCATATTTTTTAACAATTTTTATATTGTTTAAGTTAAAAAAAATAATTCTGTAATCCCCACCCCCAGCCCCCAAAAAGTTTTTAGACAGTCTGATCTGTGTAATAGAAAGTGGAATATTGGAAGAGAAAAGATGAGTAAATGAAGCCTTTATTCAGTATTGGTGCAAAAAGTAGTCATGCGCTACTGAATGAAACCGCCTATGGCGCCACCTGGTGGAAAACTGCGGAGTTAGCATTCCTATCTCAAAAACGGAAAGATATAGGGAAAACAAGTGATTTACAAAGTTGTAGAGCACCATCGATTTAGTAAAAAAAAAAAAAAAACACCTTGTGGACATTAATGCGAAGAATAGAACGGTTAAAACGCACATTTGTTTTTTCGTGATTTCCTACACTGTGACGTGACAAAACGATCTTAGAAAGAAAGAAACAACCAGTTATGAAACAGCAGGTGGTATGCGTATGCGACCCCTCCACAAACATTGCAGGACCTTAAACAAAGCATTATACGGACGCTTGTGCTGTGGTAGCTTGAGACGTTGTATATATAATTAATAAATTCCATTTATCGTTTGAAACGAAAAAACTTTATTTTAAATTAACACATTAAAAAAAGAAAACAAAAGTAAAAATGAAAAATTATGATAAGCATCCATGCTGTAAATTTACATGGTCAGCCAAACTCTGATTCTGACGTCCGCTCAAAGTCGAACCTCACTCTCCAGTATTCCAAATCCAACTGATTCAACATTCAACTCCTTCCACCATCAACTGCCGTCTGCAATTTCACTTCCCAGAGGCTTTCCTTGCATTCCAGGAATTTCCCAGAAAACATTGCATTTCGTAGGGGCCCAGTTCTTTGTATCCACAAGAACAATACTTTACAATTCTTATCTACTCATTCAGATAACATACCATTCAATACAAAGCATGTATTGCAGCTTGGCTTATCTCAAAGTGAAAATGAAATTCACACTATTGATAGAATTTTTGTCAATAGAGATCAATCTGTCAGATTATTTTCATTCCAGAGAGATTATCCTTTTTCCACAAATAAGGGAGGAGTTGAAACATGTCAACTCATCACAACACCTCCCACTAAGGAAAAATTTCTAGAAGAAATTTGGCATATATATTAATAGAATAAGCTCCTTCAATCAATTTCTAAAGAGGTCAACAAAGCACAAAGGAATTTTGAATAACACATGAAAAATCCCTATAGAAAACAAACACATTCCCATACTCAGTATTTGATAGACCACACTGTCAACAGGATTTACTATGATCCCATACCTACAATACCAAAGTATAATTCCAGGAATAATTTATACTATTGATGCCCTAAGAAACAATTTTGAAATATTTCACATACATATAATACCAAAAACAGATTACCCCTTACATGATTCTAACAAAAAAAAATAATAATAAGAGGAAAGAATAAATCTATATACAACACAATGCCTAAAACAATTCTCTTAAAAACTTTCTTAAAAGCCTAAATTTTAGACACTCCTAACAAACAAAAAGAAAGCATACTAAATTATGCAATTATTAAATTAATGAAGTTTTACTATTACGAAAATAATATTAAGCATTAAATGATAAATAAACACAATACAGATATTACAATAATGAGTACTCCCAAATTTAGAATAAACTTAATTTAGAGAATTCTCCCAAAAACCAATATCTAAATGAATTCTATCAGAAAATCTTTTCGACAATAAATTTCGCTTTACAACTTCATGATCACAATTTTTCTTTTCAAAAACTTGTTTGATTTTAATAAATCTTTCATTATGATCCGTTTTAAAAGCAGAATGCTCCATTCTTTTCAACTTTGAATCTCCATATCCACTTTCTTGGCATTTAGCCCCACAATTTACTCTATTATTATCTTTCATCCCAGAGTAAATTTTTCTGGCCACAGTCATAGGTGAACTCAATTTCTTTCTAATTCTATTTCTAACATGTATAAATCCCATACTACCAACAAAATACCTGGGTATATTTACATCATGCTCAGAATTCTTTTCCCGAAATTGACCTCCTTTAACTGACCTTTTATCACTATCCGTTTTAGACGCACCCTCTTTTGTATCGATCAATTTAGACCATTTTTCCAAATACCTATTAGTCACGTCTTCCGGTGAATTTACCTCCATCTCATTAACAGACTTACTATCCCTTTCACAGATTTCATTTCCAACCATTTTTCTAACAAATTTTTGCTCATGATCGCTAGACAATCTGAAGGTTCCCTGCCCATTGAATTCTCTCTGATTTTCCACCTGTTTACACACTGAATTTTGCTTATCCATATTTCCTAACTTTAATAATTCATAAACAGCTGGTGTTATAAGGGGCGGAGAATTTAGTTTTCTCACAACTGCAACCACCACATTTTTTTCAACATACTCTTTTTCACCTTCCATCAAAGCAAACGGCACTGACACCAAATCCGCTTTTTGTCTATTTCCGAGGGCCGGTATAAGAAAGACATTTCCCACTTTCTTAGCACTCCACGGAATGTCCTTAGCGTCAAAAACCGCAATTTGCGCACCCGTATCCTTAATTGCTTTTACTTTTTTACCATTCACGCATAAATCAACCATAGGTAATTCGGTTTCCACACCTTCCCTATTATTTTCACTTTTCCCATCACTAGTAATGATCCAAGCTATGCTTTTATCCTCATAATTAGTTTTACTTTTTAACAATTCCGGACAATTTGGACGAATGTGGCCCACTGCCAAACAATTATAACATTGGACTTGTCTTTGCTTTTCGAAAGCATTGTCCCTCTTAAATTGGTCAGTTTTCCCACTCTCTTTCGTATTCTCAAATTCCGATTTTGATTTAATTTCCTTTCTACTTTTAGAATTAAAGCTGTCTTTTTGCTTATCCTGAAAAGATTTATTTTCCCACGGTTTTCTATCCGACCTGTTAAATTCTCTTCTTATACTCTCAAATTTATCCGATTTTTCCGCGAGTTTAGAAGCAATCTTTATTTCCTCCCAATCATCCATAAATTTTTCTTTTATCTCAAAAGGGACACGTTTTTTCAATTGTTCCGTGAGCATTAGTTCTTTTAAGGATTCAAAATCTCTCACTTCTAATGACTCTAACCAATTATCCAGATAACCCCTTAACTCATAAATCAGATCTACCCATAATTCACCAGATTTTCTTTGATGAGTTTCAAATTTCTGTTTTAAGGCGCCTGTACTTAGCCTAAACCTATCTAACAAAACTTTCTTTATATGTTGAAAATCATCACATTTGTCTGACGGTTGTTTAACTATAATTTCGGCAATGTCAGAAGATAATAAAGGAATTAATTGACTGACCAAATCTTCCTGAGAAATTTTAGCTTTCTCGGCTTGCCTTTCAAAAATCATAAAGAAAAGAGTTATATCAATTAATTTAGAATCAAAGCGCGGAACTAAATCCTTTAAATTTACTTTAGGAGTTCTATGAAAATCTACATTTGATTCATTAGATGAAACACTAACAACATCCGCAGAATTTTGAATACGCAATTTTTCTAATTCAAATTGCTGTTGTTTCTCAAGTTTTTGTAATTCAAATTGTTTTTCAAGTTGTTTTTCGAGTTTATCTGCCTCAAGTTGTTTCTCAAGTTTATCTAATTCAAGTTGTTTTTCAAGTTTATCTAACTCAAATTTCCTAAGTTTATCTTTTTCCTCCTGTGCAATCCTATCTAATTCAATTTGCCTCTCTCTTTCTTTACGATCTTTTTCAATTTGTTTTTCCTGTTCTTTCCGCTCTGCCTCCTGTTCAAGAATATATTGCAAGCGAAGTTTTGCGTAACTTTCTTTATAATCCTCAGCATTAACTATAGCCTGAATTATAGCTTGATTTTTACATGTTTTTGACACACTGGTCTCAAATTCCTCTGCTAATAATAGCAAGACGCTTTTATTATATTTTACTAAATAGTCTGCCATATTTTTCCCCAAAATATAATAAATTTCAAAATAACAGATATATTCAATTTACAATAATACAATGAATACAGAAATAGAATTTTCTTCACTATACGTATAATAATGTATTTAAAAACGACACAATTTCAATATAGCAAATTCTCATGCAACAGTGACGTCTTTCAAACTGAGTATATCCCCCAAAATAAATTTTATACCCAACAGTACAGTATAACATCAATTTATTTTGAAACATTAATCATAATCATCCACAGTATACCCATAAAATTAAGCAATAACTTTATTACTGTAATAAATAAAATGTATGTAAACAAAACTCTTAATTCCAAAAGTTTTATACAAAATTATGATTAAAATACCCTGATTAATAATCTCAATTAATCAATAACAATTTACTATACCCCAAGTAAATTTTAACATATACATAAGTATATAATTTTCTTAACCCAATATTATACCAAACAGATACCAGAAAATCAACAAACATAAAAATTCTAACCAAAATTTAAATACCAAATTAATAGCTTCCCTAGAATTCTTAAATTTCACATAGAGTTTTGTTCCCCAAAATTAAAATTTATACACAAAATTTAATTTAAAACAGACCTCTATAGAAGATTTCATAAAAGAGCTTACCTCCAGATGCAGATATTTCCTCCACACTGATACCAGGCTTCCAAGCACTTTTAAAGATGACACACACAGATGTTTGAAGATTTGAAGATATTAATTTCACTGATGAGGCACTAATTTCAACTTAGATCCATATGTAGGAAACTCAGATGGTACACCGCCTATCTTCATTCCACTGATATATTTTGAAGCACACACAAATAGCACCAAGTCTATAGTTGACTGTTCATACACCTCCCAGCTTTAGTCGATAAAGTTCCTTTACCATTTCTCTACTTGCTAGAACTCCCGAGAACAAACACGACTCCAATTATACTTCAAAACTACACAATTCTGCTTATCCGTTTTCCACTGGCTCTTCATCTGTCTAATCAGGTTCACATAGATCCGTAATCTAATTTACTTTAGATTACATATCCCACCGCTGCCACCAATTAATTATATATACTATTGCTGTGGTAGCTTGAGACGTTGTATATATAATTAATAAATTCCATTTATCGTTTGAAACGAAAAAACTTTATTTTAAATTAACACATTAAAAAAAGAAAACAAAAGTAAAAATGAGAAATTATGATAAGCATCCATGCTGTAAATTTACATGGTCAGCCAAACTCTGATTCTGACGTCCGCTCAAAGTCGAACCTCACTCTCCAGTATTCCAAATCCAACTGATTCAACATTCAACTCCTTCCACCATCAACTGCCGTCTGCAATTTCACTTCCCAGAGGCTTTCCTTGCATTCCAGG
This sequence comes from Maratus michaelseni, assembly GCA_963931845.1. NCBI lineage: Eukaryota > Metazoa > Arthropoda > Arachnida > Araneae > Salticidae > Maratus > Maratus michaelseni. Next base: position 78,460,438 of record OZ007594.1, read on the forward strand.
AATTTCCCAGAAAACATTGCATTTCGTAGGGGCCCAGTTCTTTGTATCCACAAGAACAATACTTTACAATTCTTATCTACTCATTCAGATAACATACCATTCAATACAAAGCATGTATTGCAGCTTGGCTTATCTCAAAGTGAAAATGAAATTCACACTATTGATAGAATTTTTGTCAATAGAGATCAATCTGTCAGATTATTTTCATTCCAGAGAGATTATCCTTTTTCCACAAATAAGGGAGGAGTTGAAACATGTCAACTCATCACAGTGCCAACGTGTCACCATCTATTCTCCAACGTTTGCAACGTGAAATTCAAACAAGGATCCAAATATGCATTGCAGCTGACGGTGAGAAGTTTGAACACCTAAAATAAGGGTATATTATTATAACTAGTTTTTTTTTTCTTTCTGAGATCACAGGTCACAGTGTTCTTTGTCAGGTCACAGTGTAGATAATCACGAAAAAACAAATACGTGTTTTAACCGTTCTATTATTCGCATTAATGTCCACAAGGTATCTTTTCGTACTAAATCGATGATACTCTACAACTTTGTAAATCATTTTTTTTCTCTATCTCTTTCCGTTTTCGAGATAGGAATACTAACTCCGCAGCATTCCACCAGGTGGCGCCGTAGGCGGTTTCATTGAGGAGCGCATGTCTACTTTACTATACCTATTAGACACTACTTTTATGAATATAGCAGCAGCCGTTCCGAAGTTAAGGCTGCTCGTCAGTAAACTTCCCGATTCCCCTCGCTAATGTTATTCCTATGGGCATAGGATGCATTCGTATTTTTAAAATATCTCCTCGGGAAATTAATATTTTTAACTTCTGTTTCCTGAGTACTGTTCTTAAAGAATGTCTCTTTTTTTCTTAGTTATCAAAATATTTCTAAATTATGTGCTTAATTTATATTTTTATGCGTTAAAATCTTAGCGAAACTGAATACGATTTTAACATTTCATATAAAATCAAGTATATATTTTAGAAAAAAATTGACAACTAAGAAAAAAAGAGACATTCTTTAAGAACAATACAAAGAAAACAGAAGTTAAAAACATTAATTTTCCGAGGAGATATTTTAAAAATACGAATGCATCCTACGCCCATAGGAATAACATTAGCGAGGGCAACCGGGAAGTTTACTGACGAGCAGCCTTAAGAGGGTGGCAAGGGACTTTAGTGGGCTTACTGTATATCTTTGATTAAAAAGTGGGTTCAACTGTTTTAATTTTTAAAGAAAAAAAAACAGTAGATTTGGTTACACTAATTGTTTTTATGAAGGTTTTTAAAATTTCTGTCTTATAAGCTCGAACTAACTTCACAAAGCACTAGAAATAATCTTAATCAACTAAATCCTTAGTTATGTAGTTTTTCACTCTGTTTAAAAAGCTCATTTAAAAACTGTTAAAACTGCAATACACCTAATTCAATATTATTTATTTATTTATTAAAATTACTACATTTTAACACATTTTTCACTACAATTAATGCATTTTAAAGATAATTATTTCATTTCTTTTCTTTATTGTATCTTGTAGTGTAGACTTGTAGTGTATCTTTTGTGAAAAATAAAAATGTGAATGAACACTCACAAATAATCAGAAAAAGAACAGAAAACAAAAAGAAAAAGAAAAAAGAAAATCTCATATTTTTCACACCTGTTATATTTAATACCAAGAAAAATCACTCAAGTATAAATATGTTATCATAACATAATTCGGTAGGCAGAAAAAATCACCTTGGAAAAAATCACCACGGAAAAAATCACCACGGAAAAAATCACCACGGTAAAAATCACCAACGGAAAAAAGCACCATCGGTAAAAATCACCACGGTAAAAATCACCACGGTAAAAATCACCCTCGGAAAAAAGCACTATCGGTTAAAAAGTCCCTGATAAAAAAAAAAGAGGGGGGGGGGCTTCAAGTTAAGATGGGAAAATACCACACATTTATGAATAACATGTCTTTGAATACACCAATTATAATTTCGGGTAAAGCACGTGCTAACCACGTGTATTTACTAACCACGTGTACTAGGAACAATCAGAGTATTATATACATCATATATTCTAATACGAGATCAAATCTTGTGTGTGTGTGTGTGTAAGTGGGGGGGGGGGGGGGGTATATATACATGCAAATTTTATTTTAAAAACGGCTCTAACGATTTTGACGAAATTTTGTATCCTACAGTTTTGAGGCATCAGAAAACCATTGGGCTGAGTCATGTGTTTGAGAAAATTCGATTAGTAGGTCATTTTGGGTCGCCATGAATCAGAGTAAAGCTAATTGTATCTAAAATACAGTTCAAACGATTTTGACTAAACTTTGTATCCTACCATTTTCGCGCACGAGAAGACAATTGAGCTGAGTCACAAGTTCGAGAACTTTCGATTAATGGATCATTTTGGGTCAACGCGAGTCAAGTTAATTTTATCTAAAAAACGGCTCTGACGATTTTGACGAAATTTTGTATCCTACAGTTTTGAGGCATCAGAAAACCATTGGGCTAGGTCACATGTTTGAGAAAATTCGATTAGTGGGTCATTTTGGGTCGCCATGAATTCGAGTCAAGCTAATTCTATCTAAAAAACAGTTGAAACGATTTTGACTAAACTTTGTATCCTACCATTTTCGGGCACGAGAAGACTATTGGGCTGAGTCACATGTTCGAGAACTTTCGATTAATGGATCATTTTGGGTCAACGCGGGTCAAGTTAATTTTATCTAAAAAACGGCTCTGACGATTTTTATTAAATTTTGTATTTTACGAGTTTCGGGCACGGGAAGACTATTGGACTAGGTCACATGTTCGAGAAAATTCGATTAGCGGTCATTTTGGGTCACCATGAGTCAGAGTCAAGCTAATTGTATCTAAAAAACGGTTCAAACGATTTTGACTAAACTTTGTATCCTACCATTTTCGGGCACGATGAGACAATTGAGCTGAGTCACAAGTTTGAGAACTTTCGATTAGTATGTCATTTCGGTCATGGGTCATGATATTTGAACTCAAAGCTAATTTTGACCGACCACAGCTCGGTCTTCCCTGCTCGTATCGTTTAACAGTAGAACCTCCATATCGAACAGTGACTTATTATCGCAAGGGCAAATGGGAGATGCTTCCCGGACTCCTCAAAGTAAAATATTTGGTATTTTTTCTTTAAATGAGTACAATTTGTAGCTACAAAGACGACTTGGATGCCCTCACCTGAATCCTTGCCTCAAGGCGTTGCATAGTTATTCAGGGGTTGATAGCTGATTCCTGATTAGTGGACACATCTATATATCAATCCTTATCATTTTTCAATCCGATTTCATTTGTATAATAAAAACTAACAAAGAGAGAATTTTTCAGGTAAAAAAGAAGACACGGTTTTTACCTCCTCCCCAACAGTGGACACCTCTTTTTATCAGATATTTTTCCAATCTACAACATTTCTAAAAATATTGCTTAAATCGAAACCTTCCATATTATAGAAATTTATATCAAAATTACAGAATTTTATAAACATCAAGAAATACTAGGTCACAAGTTCAAACAGTGTTTGTAGTAAATAACGGGTAGGGAAAAAAATAGAAATTGATATCAAAATTGCAGAATTTTATAAACATCAAGAAATGCTAGCTCTCAAGTTCAAACAGTGCTTGTAATAAAAAGCATTTCATGTTGCAATGTTATCTACATTTTGTTTTAAAAATTTAAATCTTAGTATCTATGATATTGCAATCATAAATTTATTGTGGATGTATTTAACTCTGATTTGGAAACGTCCTTTATGCCAAACGGCACACCATTTAAAAAAAAACTTTTGCTGTATAATCGTAGATTTTCTGTCATAAAAGAAGTGAATTTTACTTTTTGTAAATAACGGTTTGATAGCATCTCTCGTAAAAAGTGTTCCAGTTAAGGTTTGATTTTTTTTCCGGTTACAATGCCACCGATCCGATAGAAAAATTAAAATGTTTAACACTTGCCAGCATATGAGATGTAATCTTCCCAACTGAACAAAAAATCCGGGCCAGGATTCGAACCCGGGATCCCTTGGTTGAAGCTGACAATGCTATACCAACTGAGCAATCCCGGACGAATATGGCTGAACTAATTCACCCAGTTACCCTTAATGATCATAGTCTCTGGTCTGATATCTGAATCAGCACAACAACCCAATTTCAGCACAACAACCAATTTCTGAGTCAGCACAACAACAATCAAAATTAATCTTCTTTCCAACATAGTTGGAGTTGGAAAGTGTTGAAAGTGCATATACGTCACACTTAGGTTGATTTTTTTTAGTAGCCAGTTACTGTCTAGTGAGAATAATTTCTTTAGTAGCCGTTTTTTAGGTAAAATTAGCTTGACCCACATTGACCCAAAATCGACCCACTAATCGAATTTTCTCGGACATGTGACCTAGCGCAATGGTTTTCTCGTATCCGAAACTAGTAAGATACAAAATTTAATCAAAATCGTTAGAACCGTTTTTTAGATGAAATTAACTTAACCCGCGTTGACACAAAATGACCCACTAATCGAAAGTTCTCGAATATGTGACCCAGCCCAATAGTCTCGTCGTGCCCGAAAATGGTAGGATACAAAGTTTAGTCAAAATCGTTTGAACCGTTTTTTTAGATACAATTAGCTTGACCCTGACTCATGGTGACCCAAAATGACCCACTAATCTAATTTTCTGGAACATGTGACCTAGCCCAACAAACAGTCTTCTCGTGCCCGAAAATGGTAGGCTACAATGTTTAGACAGAATCGTTTGAACCGTTTTTTAGATACAATTAGCTTGGCCCTGGCTCATGGTGACCCAAAATAACCCACTAATCGAATTTTCTCGAACATGTGACCTAGCCCAGTAGTCTTCCCGTGCCGTCAGATACAAAATTTAATCAAAATCGTTAGAGCCGTTTTTTAAATAAAATTAACTTGACCGCGTTGACCCAAAATGATCCATTAATCGAAAGTTCTCGAACATGTGACTCAGCCCAATAGTCTTCTCGTGCCCGAAAATGGTAGGATACAAAGTTTAGTCAAAATCGTTTGAACTGTTTTTTTGATACAATTAGCTTGACTCTGATTCATGGCGACCCAAAATGACCCACTAATCGAATTTTCTCAAACACATGACCCAGTCCAATGGTTTTCTGATGCCTCAAAACTGTAGAATACAAAATTTCTTTAAAATCGTTAGAGCCGTTTTTAAAATAAAATTTGCATGTATATATACCCCCCCCCCCCCCCTACACACACACACACACAAGATTTGATCTCGTGTTAGAATATATGATGTATATAATACTCTGATTGTTCCTAGTACACGTAGTTAGTAAATACACGTGGTTAGCACGTGCTTTACCCGAAATTATAATTGGCGTATTCAAAGACATGTTATTCATAAATGTGTGGTATTTTCCCATCTTAACTTGAAGCCCCACCCCCCCTCTTTTTTTTTTATCAGGGACCTTTTTACCGATGGTGATTTTTACCGTGGTGATTTTTTCCGGGGTGATTTTTACCGATGGTGCTTTTTTCCGTTGGTGATTTTTTCCGTGGTGATTTTTACCGGGGTGATTTTTTCCGTGGTGATTTTTTCCAGGGTGATTTTTTCCGGGATTCCATAATTCAGCATGATATGTAAGCGATTTAAGGCTAATTAACTTACATCCATTCTATACTAACATCCATAACTAACATTTATTTTAACATCCAAACTCTATATTTTCTGACTCATTCACAAAGTCGTTTTTATTGATAAAGCAGGAATCTGTTTAGGATGAAATTGGGTCCTTTAATGAACCCTTCGCATAATTTTCATTTCAAAACAGGACCCTTCACAAAACTTTTCACCTTAAAACAGGACCTTTCACAAAAAGTTTTGTCTTAAAAATAGACCTTTCACAAAACTTTTCTCTCTCCGAACTGAAACGTTCACAAATTTAATCATTTGTAAGGAAAATCTGACAGTCCCTTTTTTATATAGTATATATATATATATATATATATATATATATATATATATATATAACGAAAATATGTGTTTTCCATACATATATCTTCTTAAAAATGTATACAAGAAACTGAATATAACAAACATTTAAAATTCACAAAATTAGAACTAGATTTTTCACAAATGTAAACAACTTTGAACACTAAACTGTAGCACTAAAACAGGTCCTTGAGAGAAAAGTCGGGACAGACCGCTGTAAAGGCATAAAAGTTGAAGAAATTATTATTCAAATTCTAAGGAATCGATGTGATTCCCCCCCCCCCCCTCTCTCCTTATAAAATTAGCGAATGTTTGAGAAAATGACATCGAAATTGATGTATCGACCCAATTTTCTTTAAATGAAATGATTGAATGGTGGTTTTATTATAATCATTCAAAGTGTGTATACATTTTTCTGACATACCCTGTGCATATAAAAATATCGGATATTTTTTATATTTTCGAAAATGTCACGATATTTACAAACCCTGTGTAATAAATACCTTTATAACAATTACAATCATTCAAAGTGTGTATACATTTTTCTGACGCACCCTGTATATATAAAAATATTAGATATATATCAAAATATCGGATATTTTTGATATTTTCGAAAATATCATGATATTTACAAACCCTGTGTAATAAATCCCTTTATAACAATTATAATCATTCAAAGTGTGTATACGTTTTTCTAACGCAACTAAAAATATTAGGTATATATCAAAATATCGGATATTTTTGATATTTTTGAAAATATCATGATATTTATTTACAAGCCCTAGATCAGATATGCAACAGTGAAAATTTCTCTCTTTCATTTAAAACGATATTTGAATTTTATTTCACGGTATCTACATCATTTTAATCAAAGGCAATATTACTTGACCACAGCCGGAAACACGTGATATTTTCAGTATATTTCTTAACTATGAAATCTCATCCACATCTCCACCCACTCACTTTCAGCCAAACGCAATTGACTATAACCGGAAGCACGTGCCATTACCAATGTGTGTTTTTAACAGGGAAAACCTCTCCACTTTCTTTTGAATTCTCCGAGCATACATCCCCCACACGCCAGTGGGATTTGGCGAGAAATTTCTCGCCTTAGTTTGCTTTTGTTCTTTCTGACTGTCATTCTCCTATGGGATTAACATACCTGTAGGGACATTTCCACAACTTTTGACATTTCTGGAAAAATACAATATTGGAGTTTTTTTTTTTTTTTTGACAAACTTAATGTAGAAACGCGTTTTTTTTTCTTTTTTGAGAATCTAAACATTAAATAAAATAAAGAATTTTTTCAGGATCCCATGTGCAATACAATTTTTATACATATCAACATTAAAAAAATAAACAAATGTAACAAAATAACAAATGTAACAAATAAAACATATGTAACAAATAAAAATGTAACAAATAAAACATATTAAAAATCCGATAAATAGTGTCTACCAGCTATTTTCAAAATGAAGAACTGAAACAGTTTTTTTATTTTTTCATCAAGGATACGGGAAGGGGAGCGAGCGAAAGCCCCCTGAACGGCCTCCCCCCCCCCCTCCGTTTAAGATATTTTTTAAACACAGAATGTAAATAGAAAAACAGAAGAGAGGAAATTGGGGGGGGGGGGGGGGCGAGACCTCTGGCGAAAAAGTTCTAGTTCGTTTTTCTCATAGTGTTTAATTAGTTTAAATCATTTGAGAAGAATAATTTATTTTATTTTATTTTTTTTTTTTTTTCAAGAACATGAGTGAAAAAGGAAGTTTAGAAAATTAAATTAAAAAAAAAAAAAAAATCCAAGGAAAGTTGAGAGAAAATTTTCGCCTTAGATTAACTTTTGTTAGAAAGTTTAGAAAATTAAATAATAATAATAATAATAAAAAAATCCAGGGAAGGTTGAGAGAACATTTACTCCTTAGATTACTTTTGTTCTAAATGGCGCTTTTCTATGGGATTACTTTTTTAACACAGAATATCTACACATAGACACAGATACATAGACACTACACATAGACAGAATAATTACATATAGACACTCCCATCATTTTCGTTATTTTGTCAGGGATACATTTTTTTTTTCAAAATCTTATATATTATTTAATAAACTTAATAATTAGATGAAAACTAAATAATCACAAATTGAAGTATTTTGAAAATTGCAGTAAAATTTTATCTATTGTTTAATAAACTTAATAAGTATTTAAGCTGAAAACTAAATAATCACAGATTCAAGAGTTTTTAAAACAATCTTTTCGAGAGAAGAGACCATATTCCTACTGACACACTAATACTGTTTAAATTACCATATATATTAATTAAATTATAATAAGTGCTTTTTCCTATCCATTTGATTTTAGGATAATATTTTTAGAAAATTTAATTTAAATAGTAATATTAATTTCTTTTTATATCATTCGAGCACTAAGAAATGTTTAGGGAGTTTGATTTTTTCTCCTCGAGCTCAGAAATGGAATTAAGGGGATTTAATACACTTCAAATCGTCAAAAATGACGAAAAGATATTTTTTTTTCTGCGAAAAATAAACTTTGGCACTTACAGTATATTTGAGCGAAGTTTTGAAACAACCTGACAATTATACGTATAGTAAAAACACTTTTTATTCTTTTGCCAGCCCTTTAAATGCCACGCCCACTAAAATGTTCACAGCATAAAATGTTCACAAATACAACTATAATATCTGTAACTTAGAGGAATTTAAGCAGCAAATGCATTCAGTTAGTTTTTAAGTGTAAATGGAACCGTTTTAAATGATTTTTTCTAAGCATAAAATCTTTAAACTGATTTTTCATAGTGTGCTCTTTTTTGAAAACTTGTTGTATTTAAAATGCTAATAAATTAATAATAACAGTCATCGTTGTTATAACCAATGATGGCACCGGAAATAGAATTTATACGATTATAAATAGCGTTCTTTTTATTCTTTTTTCTTTTTCCTTTTCCCCCTTTTTAATTTTTTTTTTTTTTTTAAATTTCCGCGAGTGTTTAAATTTACTTTTAAGGATACATTTTAATTATGTATTCCTATATGATAAAATATTTCCTTTTAACTTGAAAAATGAGAGGTGATAAAATTAAATCATTTTAAAACAATTTACCTCATTCTAAACATATTTTATCTAAATCATTTTTAATACTTTCCGTCATAGTTGAAAAGTGTTTCTGAATTCGGGTTGTCTGCCTGTCCGTGCTCTAACTCCCATAAATATGCTCGAATTGCTGTGTAACTTTTGTATGTTAATGGGTTTCTTTATAGAATGTTCGCAATTGAAAATCAAGCGTCTAACATTTATAGTTCGTTTAAAGTTACTCACAAAAGAATTTTGTTACATTATTGTCTATTGGGGGGGGGGGGGGGGAATCGTTTGCGGTGCACTTTATTTTAAACAGGGTGGCTACAGATTCTGGAAATCAGGGAAAAGTCAGGGAGGTTTATCAATCTGAAAAAAATCAGGGAAAAGTCGGGGAATACTTGAAAATCAGGGAAATTTGTCTATATGCGAAAATATTTGTGCTTTTGCACGAGACTGATTCGTCGACAACCAGGTGATGTTTAAGCCAATAATCATACACGATAAAGAAAAGTAAAATGTTTATATATTTTTAAAAAGATGCACATGATATGAGTTTTTGGTATTTAATACAAATTAAGGTGATCAGATGTCCTCCATTTTCTGTGGATAGTGCTTATATTGAAGGCAACTTACCCATTTTTGAAAATTTTATGATACATTAGCACATAAGCTGACCATGTGGCCAGTTTAATCCAATTAGCTATCCCGTCAGATATGTATGTCAGAATTGATCTTGAATATTCTTCAGAAAATGAGAATTTTCTGGTTGCCATATATTCATTGGCCACTATATGAAGTTGGACTAAATTTTGAGTTCGTATTTTTGAAATTGTGAACCAGTACTTTATGAATATTGTGCATTTTTTATGTTTCTCTCTCTCTCTCTATCTTTTTCTTCTTTTTTTCAAATGAGGGATTAGAAAGCTGGATAAGTGTGTTATACGAGGTAGCGGCATACATTAAAAATCCCTTATATGTATCGTTAATAACGGAAATCAGGGAAATCTGATAAAGATAGTCAGGAAAAAACCAGGGAACTTTTTTTTTTTTTGCAATTTCTGTAACCATCTTGTTAAATTATTTATTGAGTTATTTCATTTCATTGTATGATATCAATAAATTGTGCATGATGTCGATATGAAGTTTCTGAATAATAATAAGTTTCTGAAGTGTTTCATTATCTATGCCTTATGCACGATTTTTCGTTCTTGTTTAATAATACATGAATGAATATCACTTAGAGCAGCGTTTCTTAAACTTTGTGATCTCACGGACCCCTTTTAATGTAATATGCATTTCGGGGACCCCCAACAATATTTTTCTTAATATAAGATAATAAATTATTTTAATGTCTACACTTTATTTATTTTTCATTATACATATTCTGTGTTTAGTTAACGGTGTTAGAAAAATCAGCTGCATTAATACGAAAAATAATGTTAACATACATTTTAAAACAGTTAAAATATACATACTACTATTTACTATAAGAATAATGCTTCTTGTCTTTTGCTACATAATGCTTAATATCTGGTTCAATGTTTGAATGAAACATGTATCCGTAGGTCTGGTTCAATATTCCGACGATTTTTAACATAGTTTTTCATGTGCACAAGGCTGGAGAAAGTCTTTTCCCACAAATATGTATGGTGTAGGAAAGAAGTAATATTTAATAGCTTTTCTCTAGTTCTGCATACATATTTCTCACGCACAACCAAATTCTCTTCGAAAGCGATTTTCATGGAAACATCGTATGATGATTCCACAGGTTGTTCTTGCTCTATGTCAAGTTTTTTATTACCCTAATTTCTTGGAAAGGAAATGGATCCTTCATCTACTCCTTTTTTGCCGTTTGTAAGAAATCGAATAATATTGGGAATGATTCAAATATTATTTTCAAGCCGATTTGTCCACAAATTGTTCTTTTGTTTTGTTGATTCTACTTCGTTCTGGACTATCAAAATGTGTACCAATATTCCTTGTAAGCTTAAAGCTTAAATTCAGCTCATTCAAAAATTTGAAAATAACTGTAAAATAGGCTGCCTTGAAAAGCCAGGAGAAATCATTGAAACGATTTCTCCTGAATTCTAAATCTATATTTCAAATGGCATTTGGATATCATGAAAAGCAGTCTTACTTCATAACGCACTGCAAAAATGGGATCTAAAACATTTCATTGAGACAGCCACCTAACTTATGTATTCAGAAGTATATCTATTTGTGGTGATTTAAATTTCGTCGCACAACATTTACAAAAGTCTTGAATTGAACGAACGAGCCTTGATATAATTTCCTATAGAAACAATTTCATTGAATGTAGTCGACAAATCTCCAGGCAGTTTTTTGGCAACCAGCGACGGAGAATACAAAAGTTTGTCCAAACTATATGTAGTGCTTTAGCTTTAACTCTGCTGTTCAAATCATAAACAGTTCAACTTATAGCTAAAGCCTCATCTGTAGTTATTCCGACATATTTCGAACCACCTTCTTCTTCTTCTTCTTCTTTTTGTGTATGACATAACATGTGAAAAGTTTAACGTAACACGTTTTAAGTAACGCGTTTTAAACATGTGAATAGAGCTGCACTTGTTGTGAGAGTTGGAAGGGACTTTCAAAACAAAATATCGTCACATATCTTACCACCAAATTCATAATGGTCAAAAGCTATCAAATTTACATTATTAGAAATGTCTAAGCGCTCATCCAGTTCCAATGCGAAAAAAATAATGATTTTTACATGAACAATCAATTGATTCTGAATATTTTCTACCTCCGAAGCATTAAGATGTCACTCCAGAAAGATTTTGGATTATATGCATATTAATAAATTAGACTAGAAGTTCTAGTTCTGCAAATCTCCCTTTCCCCTCCTCCGGAGCTACAGAAATTTCTCCCGAAGAAAAAGTCTGAATTCATCATTGGGCTTGAGAACCCCCGACTATAAGCTCAAGGACCCCCAGGGGTCCGCGGACCATAGTTTAAGAACCACTGACTTAGAGTAACTCACAATAGATAAAATGTTGCTTAAAACATTTAAATCGTATGTATAAAAACAATAATTTTAATTTTTTAAAAGAATTTTAAATTTTTATCAATATTTATGTCTCAATGACAGACTTGACTAGCGATAGATTTGATAATCAAGATAAATTTAATGTTTACATAAAATCAATCCTTACACTATTAGAAAATAATCTAATATATATATATATATATATATATATATAATAATAAATAAATAAAATTCAGTTCGTGGAAAATGCTTAAATGTAATGGGGGGGGGGGGGATTAGTTTTCAGTTTCAAATGTAACGATAACAGAGTTTGGAATCTGAGTATATATAACAATAAAAATAAAAATTCCATGTTTCGATAATGAAAATGCATAATAAAATGCCAGTTATTTATCTCCTCTAGTTGTTTAAATGATCAAGTCGTAATTAATATATGTTGAAAAAAAAATTCAGTTAGTGAAAAATGCTTAATTGTAATGGTGGAAAAAATTAGTTTCAAATGTTACGTTGTTGTTAAGTTGTAATTAATATATGTTGTTAAAAAAAAAAAAAAAAATCAGTTAGTGAAAAAGGCTTAAATGTAATGGTGGGAAAACTTAGTTTTCAGTTTCAAATGTAACGATAACAGAGTTTGGAATCAGAAGATATATTTAATAAAAATAACAATTCCATGTTTCGATAATGAAAATTCATAATAAAATGCCAGTTATTTATATTCTCTAGTTGTTTAAATGATGAAGTCGTAATTAATATACCGTATTTACCCGCGTATATGTCGATCCCGCGTATAAGTCGACCCCCACTTTCCCGATCAAGAAATTTGAATTTTTATAAATCCCGCGTATAAGTCGACCCCCCACTTTTCCGATCAATAAATTTGATTTTTTTTTCAAAATACATTATTCAAAATCACCTGGAAAAAAAAAGAAAGTATACTAAATATACAATAATAAAGGAACTTTATTATTATTTTTTGTACATTTATTCAAAATCATCTGAAAGAAAAAGTACTAAATATACAATAATGAAGATAATAATATACAAAGTTAAACTGATTCGAGGTCCGATTCAATATAGGACTCGCCAAACCCTTCACATAAGTCCTTCGTCGTCATCGGCTCGTTTTCAATCTCTGTATCGCAACATCCTTCCTCGTCGTTATTACTTTCTCAAATGGCATCATCTTCCGTGCCGTCTAGTTCGTTGCTTATGCAGCAATTCTTGAACGATTTTATAATCATTTCGGAAGGAATTTGATTCCACGCATCTTTAAACCACTGGGCAATTAATGCAATGTCGGACTTTCTAATATTACCGCCCTTTGTTAATGTTGGACAACCGGATGAAATCCACTCTGAAAAAAAAAAAAAATTAAGGACCCTCGCATAAGTCGACCCCCCCACCTTTAAAGTCTCTTTTTGTCCAAAATTTCTCGACCTATACGCGGGTAAATACGGTATATTGCTGTAAAGTAAAAGAAAAAAAAAACATTAATGAAGCATTACATGACAACTGATTGCATATAAAGCTGAAAAATTGTAGAAAAAACAAAAAAGAAAGAAATTCCTATAAATGTAATGGTAAGTGCATTATTTACATGTAAAGTTTTCAACAATATTTCGCACCAGGCAGCCGCAAAAATAGGTGAAACCACGCAGAAATCAACAAAAATGGGGATAATGACCGATTGAAAAAAGAGAGGGCGGTAGAGCGGGGAGAAAATAAATAATATAATTTTTGCATAATATAACAGTGACTTCAACCAGAACTCAACGCCATATGCATAATTCCGTAATATTTGTTTGGTTAATTAAAACTAATTTAAATAATTTCATGTCCCCAGTAATATTTAAAATTAATAATTAAAAAAAGTAGTTTTTGATAGTAAATTTATAAGTTTGATGGAGAAGTAAAAAACTACATTTCTTATGGCGTAATATAATGCTATGACCTTACTAAATTATAGATTTGTATGATATAAGATTACAGTGCTCGGAAGTAGTGCGCTACAAGCAGTGAAACTACAATAGTCACCACTTTTTCCGGTAGTTTGTAATGTAGCGCACTACATTTTGAAAATGCAATGATGCGCAATGTAGTGCAATATAGCGCGATACAAAAAATCACTAAGGGAACAGTGATGTTACTTTTCACGTGGCAGTAACTTGCTTCTTTTGTGCAAAATGTGTTCTGTGCAACAATTTGCGTATCTCAGCAACTCAAACTTCAGTGTTTATAGTAATGCACATGACGTCATGGATTTTTCCATTAACACTTGCTGATAAATACCAGCCCCAAAATCCAAATCAAAGAAATTAATTTTGGTCATAGAAATTAATAATGCTCATTATTAGTTTTTATGTTTGAATGCCACGTTTTTTCTATCGGAATTGCTTTAGTTACAGGATTATTATTTTTTGACAATATGACAGAAAATTAATGTTGAATTGTTCTGGTCGGACTGACAAAATCTGAAAGTAGCAAAATATAGCGCGACTACTTTAGAAAAGTAGTTTGTAGTCGCTACTTTGTAAAACAAGTAGTTGTAGTTAATTACATTTTTAATAAGCTAGTTGTAGTTAAGGTTTGCTACAAAAATAAAGTAATTTTTTCAACAACTGATACATTAATTGTTTATGCTATAGGTAACTTCTATCTTCCTTTATATGCACGCATGTCAGATATAATGAAGATAAGATTAGATAATCATATAGTTGATTATTAACCCGAATATTATTAGGGTATGCAATTAAATATTTTTCATTATTTTCGCAGCATTTCTTTAATGATTTCTTAAATTAAGTGTATAAAAGTAATTAATTCTTTATGATACACAAAAGTTTTATTCATTTTCCAAATTCGTTAGTTAAATGACATGCACTGAAAAAAAAAAAAAAAAAAAAAAAAAAATGTTGATTTTACAGTATAATTATAGCGTCCCAGTGCATAGCATCCCAGCTGCCAGTATTATATTGTAAAATCAACATTTTTTTTTTTTTAAATGCAGTGTTCAAATATTTTTTATCGAAATGTTCTTAACTTTAAAACAAAGTTTAAAAATTCGAAATTAATTAATGCTGCTGTTAAAATTAGTAAAATTTAAAATTACATAAACACCTCTCCCATAAATGAAGGATATCCATATTTTTGCATAAACGGTGTTCACCTGTTTTCCTTCTTTTTTGAAAAAATTAGCCAAAATGATATCTAGCTTCCTGATTTAGCTGCAGTCATGTTTGAAAAAAATTAGAAAGTTTATTTTATATATTTTTCAGATTAGTTTATTTATTTTTCAGGTAGCAATGGCACGTATTTAAAAATTTGAAATTGAACTTTTTATACTCTAAAGCAGCCATATACACAATAAGGTATATATATATAACCTTTTTTTCTCGTGGGCCGCAAACATATATTTGCGACGTCAGGGATCATTCTAGAACATAAAAAAGGGCAGGGTGCACATTACATAATAAGGGCAATTTTGTTGAAAAGGGCACATCATTTCATAAAAAGGGCATTTTTGTAATAAGTGCATATACCAATATACTGGTGGGGAGGGAAGTCTGGCAACAGCTTAAAGTACTTCTTAATTTAAAAAATCCAATAACATTTCTAATTTCCATAACTTCACCGTTTGAAAAGTATTAAAAATAGCAAAACGAAACTTGTTCTCGATTTTTATTGTAAAATTGTTTACTATATTCACAGTCATTTCCCCCTTTCTCTATGTTATTCAAAAACTTCTCTCTCTAAAACTTTTATTCACCAGATAACTTTTTCCCAGTTTTAGCAAATCTGGTTTTGAAAAAGCTACAAAATAAAAGTTCTAAAGCTACTTCTCAATTTTTTTATAGAACTTATGTCATTTATCATGTGGTCAAAGGCCAGAATGCCAGATCTAATACAGTAGAGAGCCGCTAATCCGCAAAGGCCTCTAATCCGCAATCAAGTTATGAATGTAAACAAAGAAATTTAATTCTTGAAAAATGCTTCAATGGTGACAAAATTTTGAACTTTGAAATTTTTTTTCACCAATTTTAACATTTTTCTTATCTTTATATATAGCTATTATATATCATATAACATTCTTCTTTATAGTTTAAAATGAAAGCACATTTAATTAGTATATTTTATATATTCATTTCTTCATACAATACTTGTAAAATACAATTTCAGCTTTTGTGATTTTTTTTTTTTTTAATAAAAAATCCTTACTTAGACAATATATTTTATAATTTATTTATTTTTTCATTAAATCGTAATTATAAAATTGAAAAACACATAAAAAAATACATATATATTGCTTTTGAACTCTTACTTAAAGATAAAATTCAACACTATAAACCAAATGTCTTAAAACAGACAACAATTGATGTCATATATAAGAAATTTAAAAAATAATTAATTATTTTTTACATAGGTATTACTTTATCTATATATTAAAATGTGTAATTTATTTATTTTTTAGTATTAGCAATCTAAATATATCCAAAATATGAATTTAAAAAAATGTAAACAAAGATTAAATTGACATGGCCTCCAATCCGCGCAAAGCCTCCAATCCGCACAACACTTGGAACCAAGCTTTGCGGATTAGTGGCTTTCTACTGTACTATATTTCACTAGAGACAAAGTGAAATTAATCAATGACCCTTAGTAACCCTTTATGTCTTGTTCAATGGAAAAAAATGAATCGCTCAAAGTCAAAGATTAGACATACCAGGACATTTTTATCAGAGAAATAAAGAGGGAAAGAGGAATACTCCTGATGTACTGGAATACTAAAAATAAAAGATAAGTAAAGAATTTCTGAAAGTACAATGAAAACAAGGCAGGATTCTACCCAGGAATAAAAGGAGGGTAGAATTCTACCTGGAGAAAGGAAAAAGAGGGTAGAATTCTACCTGGAAAAAGGGCAAGGAGGGTGGGATTTTATCTAAAAAGGGCATGAGGGTAGGCCGCCCTTCTGAAACTCTCTAGAATGATCCCTGGCGACGTTAGGCGAGCCGCAGCGCACTTATATACTAATGTAAAAAATGGGTAATTAAAATACAGTCGAACCTCGTTAACACGAAATCGCTTAACGCGAAATTTCGCTTAACACGAAATAGTTTTCAGGTCTCGTCAGATGAGTCTGAAAATCAATGTTAATTAATGCGTTTAACACGAAATAGAATTTCGGAAAATCCCGCTTAAGGCGAAATTTTTTTTTCGCTTCAAAGTCAAAACATGATTCCTTATGCAATGTTTTCGATATTTCAAACTTAAATGTCACTTACTCTTATTAAAAGTGGAATTTTCTCATGGTTTGAAAACGATTTAAAGTGAAAAAGGGTTTCAGAAAATTCTGAAATACTGAATTCCTGCTTTTCTTTGATCTCTGATATGCGCAAGTGTTCCCACTTTAACCATATGAGCAATAGATTAGTCACAATGAAAGTTTGGGGAAGCAATTTCTTTTTTTGAAAGTGATTGTTCCATTACTCGGTTGACTGCATTGACAGTAACATAAACTAAAAACCTGGGGTCTGAATTCTCCTATCTGTGAGTGAAATAAGTGACTATCTCTACTTCACTACCTAACTAACATAATGGAAATGCTGTTCACAGTTGCTCTGTATAGAATTCTCTGAAAGATGAGTCGAAAACAGCAAGCAGTATCTTCAGAAACGAAGCAAATAATTAAACGAAGTTAGCGATAAAGTGCTGAAAAAATCACAAAATGCGGCGAAGTATGGGATACCTACAATTCTTCTACAATTTTAAAGAATCGCGAAAAGATTGAAGCGGTTTATGCTGTGAGTTAATTCAAACCAGTAAGAAAACGAATGTGTAGTAGAAAGAATGAATAAATTGAAATTGCTCTCTTGCGGTGGATAAAAGAGGCAATAAGCCAGAACATTGTTTTAACTTTTGCAGTTTTGCAAGATGAAGCAGAGGCTTTTGCTGATGCTCTCGGTGAGAGCGATTTCATATTTTCTAACGGATGACTGACAAGATTTAAATAGCGTCATAGACTTGTCTGCAGAAAGATACGTAGCCAAAATCGGTAAATTCTTTCTTAGACATTATTTTTTCCAAGTGCATTTGCATAGATGAAGATGTGCTGACTTCGGATGTGACGACAGATGAAGAAATAATTGATGAAAAATAAAGATGACAACATTGAAGTGTCAGACAAGGAAGAAGAAATTGACACAGAACGGAAAAGTTTAGTGTCAATAAATGAATCTACCGCAGCATTGAAAACTGTTCAACGCTTCCTTATGGATTAATAGGATAATTCCCGAGCTTTGGACAAATTAGATTAGGTCCATACGTTCCTAAAAAAAGTACTCTACAAAAATTGAAGCCAATTGAAGTAAGTCAATAACGGACTATTTAAAAATATGATTAGCATGTAAATAAAATTATTATTGCCTAAAAAACAATATTTAATTTGTTAATAAAATTTGCTATTTCTTATTAATTTATGATTTTTTGAGCAGGGATATATGTGTAGGTTAATTTCTTTAGTTTTTATATCTAACATAGATGGCGGCACTATTATGACGGTTAACACGAAATTTCGGATAACACGAAAAAAATTCCCAGTCCCTTCAATTTCGTGTTAACGAGGTTCGACTGTAGTAAGATAACAAAAGCAGTTTATCAAAGCAATATAATAAAGTTAATATAATCAGTAGGATTAAAGGTTTGTCGTGGAAGAAATGTTTTCAAAAAATTCTAACACCACTATTTCCAAACAATATATTTTCTGACTGATTTCTATGTAGAAATATGCCGTGAAAATTCTTGTTTGGAAATTGTGATGTAAAATTACTTGCTGCCATTTTTTTTACGCGACAAACATTTAACTACAACTTATTAGCCACAAGACATGTATAAGACGTAATAACATAACAAATGCAGCATTTCCAAATTCTTAAAAGAAAAAAAAATAATAATCAGGAGATTTTTTTAATAAATCAGTTTTTTGCTCAACACAAAAACCTTTTTTTCAATACAGAAATATACAGCTCAAATTTATCAATTTGGAATAATGTTTGATTAGTGTTAAAGATTAAAAAATGTATACATCGCTGTAGCACAAATAGAACTACACGTAAAAGAACTTTTGACTAAGGAAAGGGTATTTAAGATGTTTTAACATAATTTTAAATTAGTATAATTATACATAAAAGGACATATTTTGTCTTCCCGTGAAAACATACAAAAGAACAGTGAAGATCTTAAATATTTTTTGCACATCTCAATTAATTTTATAAATAGGTGTGTCTTGGGCCGCACATAAAAACTCGTCGGGCCACATGTGGCCCGCGGGCCTCAGGTTGAGTATGGCTGCTCTAAAGAATAACACATACAAAAGAAAAAGAACTTTTTTTTTTTTTTTTTTTTTTTTCTATTCGTATAATTTTGTACATCAATATAAACGTAAATATTTACAATCCCAAATTCTTGTTAATCAAAAGACACTATAAAAAATTACCTACCAATTTAATAATTTACAAATATTCTTTTTTAAAAGTTTTTAATAAACAATTCACCAGAAATAATTTTTTTAATATTAATTTCATAAAAAGCAACAAAACGAATAACAGAAAATTATTAATTTAACGACACGTCTGATACCATTAGACGGAATTTTGTTTACATACACTGCTATTTTGAGAAACAAATGTCTATATATCGTGATTCTTTGATGTTTCTACAATGAAAGAAAACCTAATACTAATTAGTAATAATAATAATAATAATAATAATAATAATAATAAAAACTCGAAAGTTTAATTTATTTTTTACGCTAAATATTGAAACTGGACCAATGGGTACTGGCTTAATTAAAAGGTCTTAACCCTTTATGTACTGAATTATGAATCAACAAATTGTTCCATCTCAATAATTATCTTCCTTGATGTCTGAAGGTATATTAGAAAATTTATATTATAATAATATGAAAGTTAGATAAGGTTTTTCATTAAAACTGATTTAATAATCCGGTAGTAATAGCTCTTTTTGCGAAATATTTACAAGAATAATTAGATTAATTAACAGAAAATGCTGTTAAAGAAATATCACAATTCTTTATCGGAACAATGTAAATAATTGTATTGTGATCCTATCAATAAATAGAAAGGTTTTTACAATTGCAAAACTTTTATATAACAATTTTTAAAAAGAGAAGATCTACACTTATGTAAAAGGCCGAGAAATATACCACTTTAATAAAATATTTAGCTTTCACTGTTTTGCTGTGCTTTCTAAATGTGATCCAGAAAAGTATTTTGTATAAAAACAAAACCTTATTATCATTATTAGACAGATTAAAGAAATTTTATACAAAATTTTCTCTGATGGTACTTAAAAGTACCGTCAGTAGATAAAGGGTTAAACAATAATACATTTATGACATAACGTTATAAATATGACATAAAATATATACAGTAGAACTCCAATTATCCGAACTCCGACTATCCGAATCGCTGATTATCCGAATCGATTTCAGAATTTCAGAAAAAGAATTAAGACGGAAACGTACTGCGATTCGCAAACTAATGATTTTGTTTACGCGCGCTATTGTCCTTCCCTCCGCGAAGCTAAAGTAGGCGAATCATGAAACCTCATTACTGAAGGCAACTTTTAAAGAAACTTTTGTTAGAGGGCAAAGACGAAGAAGGTGTGTTGGCTAACCACAAAAAAATAAATTTGAAAGATTGCGCTTATATGCTGGCGGAAGCTTGGAGCTTGGTTAAGGCAGTCACATTAAAACGTGCGTGGAACAAGTTGAAAGGCATATCAACTGGCGAAGAGAAGGAAATGGAAAAAAAGGAAAAAGCAGATCAAGAAAAGGAAAGGGAAGAGACAGGAGAAGAGGAGTATGATGTGCCACTTGAGGAATTCAGAAACATTCTTTTGAAAATTCTTGGATGTTCAGAAGTTAGTGCATAGGAGAGTGGATAGCGTGTGATTCGTCAGACCCTGGGTTTCAAATTCTAAATGATGATGAACATATTGAAAGTGCGAGAGAAGAAAGTGTCGAGGAAGAAGATGACCTTAATGTCGAAGTTGAAGCAGACACTGGTCCATCAGCTAGTGAAGCATTTGCTGGCCTTGAAACTGCGTTGAAGTGCATGAAGCGTCAGCCCGAGGTGACCACATGCAACTTCTCATCATCAAGCGGATGCGCGACTTGGCTACCCGAAAACGGATGAAGACTGTCAAACAGCTTACTTTGACCGCAAGCAATGACTTTCATTTACAGTACGGTACATACATACTGTACTAATGTACAGCACTTGTAAGTACGCTTAACATGTAAAAGTGTTCCATTTTTCATTTAATTAATTAAAAGCTTTTTTTTTTGTTTAAAAATAGTTTTTTTCTCCCATTTTTAACATACATACAGTAATTAATTAAACTAGACCCTTTTTCGAAAAAAATCCAATTATCCGAATTTTTGATTATCCGAATGGAGTCCGGTCCCAATTGATTCGGATAATTGGAGTTCTACTGTAGTCGTTTTTTTTAATAATGAATACTACTAGCCTCTGGCTTATTTATTTAAGTAAATAAATAAAAAAAAAGGGAGCGGAGTTAATTAAAGATCAATATATATATATAGTGTTTATACATTGTTATTTTGAGAAGAATGTCTACATATTATACTTCTTTGATGTTTATTCAGTGAAAGAAAACCTAATACTAATTAGTAAAAAAAAAAAAAATAATAATAATAACTCGAAAGTTTAATTTATTTTTTACGCTAAATATTGAAATTGGACCAATGTGTACTGGCTTAATTAAAAGGCCTTAAACAATAATATCTTTATGACATAACGTTATAAATATGACATAAAATATATAATCGTTTTCTTATAATGAATACTACTAGCCTCTGGCTTATTTATTTAAGCAAATAAATAAAAAAAAGGGAGAGGAGTTAATTAAAGATCACCTTATCCAATATATAATCCACAAAACACTTGACCAATAACAAGCAGGTTATAGTTTCACAGCTGGCAACTTCATCAGATACGCCAAATTTTAACGCAGTTTAGCTCTCAAGCTAATAAAGAATATAACTTTAATGTATTCTACCTCTTGTGGAAACCAATATTAACGATCATTATTAACGAGAAAACTCATGAAATATTCACCGCGACGTGAGAAAATAAAAACTAAGAAAAATAGAAAATTGCCCTTGTATATATCATGATTAATGAAAGTTCTTTCCCAGACTGAAATTACCACCGCATTATCCAAAACTAGAATACGCAACCGCAGACAGCGAAATCAGGGTTCATTCAATCTTGAGAACAGTCTTTCTTTTCTTCTGTATTCTTTTTTTTTTCTTTAAAAAAGAATATATATATATATATATATATGTGTGTATGTACATATATAAATATGTTTGGTGGAGACCGTGACGGACGGAAACAAGGCAAATAAAATCGATCTTATGGCCGTGGTGAATTTCTTGACAGGTTTTAAGTGAGAAGAGGTTACACTTTTCAACAACACCAAGACATCACGAACATCTTTATTTTGGATCGTGAATCGCCAAGTTTTCTTTCTCTCTTTTTTTAATGTTTTACTTAGAATAATAGAAGGAAATATGTATAATATATTTTTTTTCGACTGCCTCTTATTTTTTTTTTCTTTTTACTTGGTAATTTGAAGCTCTCTGAAATTTTTTTGAAATCGGGAAGTTTCGTCTATTTACTTTTTTATTTCAGTAAATTTACGTAAAAAGTACCGAAAAGTTATTTTCTATATGTTGTTGAAATAGAAAACAGATTTCATTTCTTCTTTTCTTTTCTGTTCTTTTTTATGGTCATTTCAACGTACAATCAAACACTTGTATATTTTACGCTCCTCTCTCCCTCCCTCCCTCGCTCTCTCTCCTCTCTTTTCCCTCTCCTCGTTCTCTCTTGTTCTCTTTCGCTTCTCTCTTTTCCCTCTCCTCTTTCTCTTTCTTCTCTTTCTCTCCCCCTCTGTCTTTTTTTAATGTTTTTTAACAATGCTCTGACTTCGGTTTATTTCTTGATAAAATGTTCCATTTATATAACTGAAATGAAATATTTTCATGTATTAAAAAATTGAAAATTACCCTTGTGTATGTCGTAAGCTAATTGGGGAATCCGTCTGTTTGCATATAGCTAGGCTAATTGGAATACCATCTGCTACTTTCGTCGATATTTTTCAAGGTTATTGCAAAGGGGCTTTTATGCCGCTTTAGGCTAATTGACCCAATTATTTGCCTACCGGTCTGGTTTTATTTATTCTCTCTCTCTGTCTTTTTTTTTTTTTCAATTTAATTGCAATGAGCCTAATGCAGCTTTAGGCTAATTAGAAAATGATCAACTGTTTGTTCAAACAGCTTGGTTTCACCCAGGCTTATTGCAATAAGTCGAATGTTGTGGATGTTTATGCGTAATTGCCAACTTTTACACTTTTTTGTTACCACCAATTATCAATAAAAATTTTGCCTCATTTAATCACAGAATTACCGCGATTAAATAAGGCCAAATTTCTATTGAAAATTGGTGATAACAAAAAATATGTATGCTACCATCTCCGGAAATCTACCACGAAAACTCACGAATTTCGTTGATAGCTCACGTAAAAATAATCGCAAATTTCATCAACCGTACGCGAAAACAATCGCAAATTTTATCAATCGGCCGTGGAAAAAAAAATTGCGAGTTTCGTCATTTTATCGCGGAAAAAAATGGACATTGGGAACTTCGTCAATCTGTTGCGAAGAAGAATCGAGAATTTCGTCAATCGCAGAAAAAAAAAATGTGAATTTCATCAATCAGTCGTTGAAAAAAAAATCACGGATTTCGTCAATCGGTCGTTGAAAAAGAAGGAAAAAGAAATGCAAATTTTGTCAATCGGTCGTTGATAAAAATCGCGAATTTCTTCAATCCGTCGCTGCAAAAAATCGTAAACATTTTTTTAATAGGTCAAAGGGGAAAAATCGCACAATTAGTCAATCGGTCACGTAATTTCACACAATTATATCGATCACGAATTTTTCGCTCTATAGAGATTAAAAAATATATATATATTATTTATAAATTCATTACAAAAAGTAATTTACATTAAAAAAAAAAAAAAAAATTATGTAATCTTTATTTCAATAATGTATATATGGATAAATGCAAATACTGTAAAGGGGGAGAATTCAGAGATCATTCGTAAAAAATATAAAAAAGAAAAATTGTGTACGACTCCTGAAATACTACTGTTTGATTCCGGAAGAGTGGTCAAAATTCCTGAAAGTTAAATAGCTTATTCTTGATATAAACTTTACAAGCCAAAAAAAAAAAAACAAAAAAAAAAAAAAAAACGTGAAAATTGGTAATTGTGTTTATGCATAATTTTAATATAAAAAATAGCAGCAGCAACTTAATTTTTTTTTTTTTTTTTTTTTTTTTTTTTTTAATGTATAAGAATATTCTCTTATTGACAGATTTGATTAGAGAATACCTTAATTTTATTTTAAAGGTATATTTTGTACAGATATTCTATTCAAAAGCATCAATAAAATCTGTAGATAAGGCAGGTTTTTATTGTTTCCCAGCTTTAAGAAGAGAAGACATTAGATTGCTGAACGAAAATAATTATAAAAATATAAGAAAAGTACTGTACCAATAAAATATACAAATGAGTCTGGTTTTTAATATTTTCCAGTATTTGCTAGAGAAGACGAGTTGCTGAATGAAAATAATTATAAAACTATATAATAAGAAAATACTTTATTGGCAAGATTTTATCTATGTGTCTCGCATTAGTAAATACTTTTTTTCTAAGTGTATATCCGGAATTTTCCAGGATATCATTCTTGTGAAATTATCTGACCATTATTTCCCAGAAACGTTCCAGGATTTTTTTCCCTCTTTTTATTTATTTTTTTCCCCCTAACAGTTTAATTTTATGAGACTGCATATAAGAAATGTTGAATGGATTACGATTTACGAGCTATTTATGCTTTATTGCAATTGTAATTTTTCAAAATCAAATTGCGTTCGAGCTCAATTTATCAATAAGTGGCTTTTTATTACTTTTTATAAGCCCATTCATTGCTTAGCTATTAGCTAAACAATGAATTGTCAAATTATAATGGTTTATAGAGATGGCGATGCAATATTCACTTTTAAAAACTATAAGCTATAATACGCAATATACTCACAGTGTTATAATAGTGTCATAATGTTGAATGGATTACGATTTACGAGCTATTTATGCTTTATTGCAATTGTAATTTTTCAAAATCAAATTGCGTTCGAGGTCAATTTATCAATCAGTGGCTTTTTATTACTTTTTATAAGCCCATTTATTGCTTAGCTATTAGCTAAACAATGAATTGTCAAATTAGAATGGTTTATAGAGATGGCGATGCAATATTCACTTTTAAAAACAATAAGCTATAATACGTAATACCCACAGTTTTTTCTATTACATTTAATTTTCCTCATAAATTTTATTTAAGAACCCAGCATAAAAGATATAATTTAAACTACTTGCCGGAATGTTGGAGAGTAAGCAATAATCTTACAAATGTGCATAATTTTCCCTGTTTCATTTTCTATTGTATATCTTTTGTTTCTAATTTTAATTGGTATCAGTTTTATCTTCTATAAACCTATTCTGAAATACGAATCATTTTGATGAGTTTCGTACAGTAAAATTAACATGTGTTTTTTAATCATATGTTAAGGTGCGTTCTCAAATGACCTGCTCAATAACGCGAAACTTTCCTGATACAATTTCAGACTAATTTTTAGACGCAAAGGCATAAAATCGGCAGGTTTGACTATGGAAGAGATTTGGAATCGAAATGAGTTTTCCATTCTTGGATGAAAAGATTACTTATCGAGTTATAAGCTATTATGGTCACGTGACGATACGTATTTCGCTCTTCTCTGCCTGCCGCGTCGTCAATTCGGTTCAAAACGCCGACTTTGATAGTCGTTTTTGAAAGATCTTCCGCCTTTACCAAAAAAAGGAAAACGTGTTTCGATTACACAGTTTCTGGATAAAAGCACCTGTCAATTTCATACATTTGCGAACAAAAATAAATTAAAGGATTTGAGAACAGCCTTAATGTAATTAATACTTTAATTATAATCCGCGAAGGTATTATATGGCCAAAAAATACTACAGGGTTCCCACATTGTAAAAAAAATGCCTGTTGATTTTAGAGAAAAAACTGTCATTCAAGACGCCAGTCAAAAAACTGTTTATTTTACGGACATAATCTGTATTTTTTACGTAAATACGGGCAACATTTGTTAAAATAACAGAGATGTTTTAATAAATACATATTATTTCCGTAAAACAAACAGTTTTTACTGGTTTCTTGGCTTACATGCTTATAAGCCCTTGTTTTTAATTTTCATTTCTATAAGTATACTTGCTTTTCACCAGTAGTCTTTAAAAAATCCTTATTTTTCTTGTGATACAGTTTTGAAATGACTCAATTTCTTTCTGATATTTTATGGGCAATGCCACAGTGGTGATAAAACTGCTTGCATATATAATCTTTTAGTTACTATATAAAAGTATATATGATTGTAAAAAAGCAAACTTAATCAAATTTATTCAGTTATCAATGAATTTCACATTTTTTTAAAATGTGGGCATAATTAGACTGGCTGGGTATCTGTAAAACTAATAATTATGCCTTAGTCTCGTAAAAGGGAAATGGAAAGTGCAAAAATGTAACTATCATGTTAAAAGGTTTTAGATCCAGAAATAAAATATATTTCAGAGTGAGGATTTATATTTAAATTAGTTAAATAATTGCTACATATACGAACTTTTCTTAACGAAGATTTTTATTTTAGTTTTCCATAATATAAATTGATATTTTTACAGGCATCATTATTACAGATACTGAGCAAGTCAAACTATGCCGACATTTAAAAAAAAAAAAAATGAAATTTATCAATAGCTGAACAACTTTGATTAACTTTGCTTTTTCACAATCATTATACTTTTATATTGTTATTTCAGTAATCTTATCAGTATTTTATGTGTAACATTGTATCTGATAATAAAAGTCTAGTTAATGACTTTTCCAAGTTTCAGCCTTAAAAACTGTAAGGAATCTTTAAAAATACCTTATTTTTTTTCTCCCAAACTAATCGTGAAAACCCATTATTTAATTTTATATAACTTCATACAAAAAAAGTTTTTGTTGTCCTTAAAAACTGCTTACAAAATCCGTTTTTTTTTTCTTAAAGATGGGAACCCTGATTATTAGTCTGTTATATTTATACATACAGAATTTCCCCCGGGCAGTTTCAGGAGGGTGCTGCATCCTTCTACCCTTTAGTTAAAAAAGTAGCACCCTCTCCTCCTCCAAAAAATAGCACCCTTCTTGCCCCTCAGTCAAAAAAATAGTGCCGTTACTGCCTTTTGTTGTAAAAAAAAAAAAAAAAAAAAAAAAAAAAAAAAAAAAACGTGTATAATAAAAATTTTCAAGAATGTAAAAAGTGCCTCTTTCCCATTCAGCAGTACCCTGCTCTTATTTTTTAAACCTGGTGTTATCTGTAATTAATATATATTTTTCAAGAATAATATAATATTTCAAAATATTACATTCAATCAATTGGATTTATGCGAGATCGCGAAATCCGTGAGGCAAAAACAAGGAGGTAAGTGCCCACTCTTAATCTATACTCTACTCCGCAATTGTCCGAATAAATTAGCTTATCATGCCTCTAAGTGATGAAGCCCTGCAAATTCCGTCAAAAAATTTTACAAATAAACTCAGAGATAAATCTATAATCCTATCATCAATACTGCGGTATTTATTTTATAAAATAATCTTCTGTGGAAGTGTTTTTTTCCTTCTTCATTTTGACTGGAAGTTACTACTGCATGAATTATTCCAACCCCTTCATTCGCCGGCTTTTATATAAAAAAAAATATTTCAATTAATGTTTTGTTATTCAACTTGCACTCTGAATTTTTTAAACCCCTTTGCTTTTCGGATATATGTGTGTTTAGCTTAGAGTTCTCAAATTTTCCACGCATGACGGTTTTTTGCCAGTTTTACCCATGTTTGCATTTTTACTGTCATGTTAAAAACATCTTTTCCTAACATGTTTTAAACTATCAAAAGCCTGATAAAAATGTCATTTTTACAAATATTTTCCGTAGTGTGATTTTTAATTTAATAATAAGACTTAAAAAAAAAAAAAAAAAAAAAAAAAAAAAAAAAAAAAAAAAAAGGAGAGATTATGGTAGTTTTTTGCTTGTCTTTATGATAGTTTTAAGTTTTAATTATATAATATAATATAATATTATATACCTATATCATATTATATGCATGAGTTTCTTATTCAATGTTTTTCTCTCTTGTAACTTCATTTTTTAAACCCCTTTGCTTATTGGATATATGTGTGTTTAGCTCAGAGTTCTCAAATTTTCCACGCATGACAGTTTTTTGCCAGTTTTATCCATGTTTTCATTTTTACTGTCATGTTAAAAACATCTTTTCCTAACATATTTTAAACTATCAAAAGCTTGATAAAAATGTCATTTTCACAAATATTTTCCTTAGTGTGATTTTTAATTCAATAATTAGAATAACAAACAAATTAAATAGGAGAGATTATGGTAGTTTCTTGCTTGTCTTTAAGCAATAAGTTGAGATTATTTTGAAAATATCGGATATATGTAAATTATATCGGATATATATAAAAATATGGGCTATTTTTTATAATTTCTAAAATATCGATATTTACGAACACTAGGCAGAATTAATACAATTACTATGCTATATATATTTATGACCGTGTGTTATCTCATGTATATTAGTTTAAATATTTGCGAAGAATATTTGAATTATTAATGATCGATTGCGGGCGCTACTGTCATGGTCTATTGATGATTATAAATATTTTCAGATTTAATATAAATTAGAAACTGGATCATGTCGCACTTAGCATGAAAACTTAATGAAACACTATTCTAAATGTCTTTTTCTTATTTTTTTTTTTTTAACTTACGTAACAAAATTGAATATCAGCTAATTGAAAACAGACACAATTTGCTTTTTACACTCACAAAAAAACAAATTATAGGAATTAGTATCAAGTATACAGAAAATTTTGTTAAATCCCAAATAATTTGTTTTTATTGAAAAATTTGAACATAAATGTAAGCTTATCTTCTTTTTCAACCTGCTGTCAGTTTTAAACTGAACTAAGACAAAACCACAAAAGAATCTTTCTAATGGAGTTGTAAATAACTGGTTATCTAAATTAGACAGTTTATATCTTTCAATAGATGTTCTAAGTAAATATTGTCCCATATAATTATTGGTTCTACATTTAAAACTCAACTTCAAACATAAAGTTTGAAAAAATATTTTTTTTTTTTTTTTTTTTACCAGAGCAAAAGTTTTTTATTTACAGAACGACACAGTCAATAATAGTTGAAAAATTCATTTACATTCGTTTTGACTGCAAATAACAAAAATATTATCCTGGATGATATTTTAAAAATAAATATTAAATATATGAAAATATCAGATATCATGATATTTTGAAAATAAATATCGTACATATATCAAAATATATATACAGGGTTGTTATAATTAAAGTTCGCCTATTCAGAAGGCTCTAGAGCCGGTTCTATGGCTCCAAACGAAACAAAATTTCACTAGTACGTAGTTGAAAAGATGCGCTCTGCGAAAAAAAAAATAGTTAAAATTTTTGTCAATAGGCGGCGCTGCGCCAGTATTTAAGCCGATATTTGCAGATTCCTTTATTTTGTAAAAAACAAAATACAGGAAATTTTTTTTCACAGTTGTTAAAAGTAAACTTTTTCAGATTCGTTATATCAATTTCGGTCAATCCAGATGAAACACACAAAATCACAAAATTTCACCCAACGCTTGAAAAAGATCACATTTTATTCAAATTTTCAACGAACGATGTCAAAGTGACGTCGCAACTTCGAAAATTTGAAATACTTGAAATATTGATCCATATAATTATTGGTTCTACATTTAAAACTCAACTTCAAACATAAAGTTTGAAAAAATATATATATATATATATTTTTTTTTTTTTTTTTTTTTTTTTTTTCCAGAGCAAAAGTTCTTTATTTACAGAACGACACAGTCAATAATAGTTGAAAAATTCATTTACATTCGTTTTGACTGCAAATAACAAAAATATTATCCTGAATGATATTTTAAAAATAAATATTAAATATATGAAAATATCAGATATCATGATATTTTGAAAATAAATATCGTATATATATCATAATATATATACAGGGTTGTTATAATTAAAGTTCGCCTATTTAGAAGGCTCTAGAGCCGGTTCTATGGCTCCAAACGAAACAAAATTTCACTAGTACGTAGTTGAAAAGATGCGCTCTGCGAAAAAAAAAATAGTTAAAATTTTTGTCAATAGGTGGCGCTGCGCCAGTATTTAAGCCGATATTTGCAGATTCCTTTATTTTGTAAAAAACAAAATACAGGAAATTTTTTTTCACAGTTGGTAAAAGTAAACTTTTTCAGATTCTTTATATCAATTTCGGTCAATCCAGATGAAACACACAAAATCACAAAATTTCACCCAACGCTTGAAAAAGATCACATTTTATTCAAATTTTCAACGAACGATGTCAAAGTGACGTCGCAACTTCGAAAACTTGAAATACTTGAAATATTGATCCATATAATTATTGGTTCTACATTTAAAACTCAACTTCAAACATAAAGTTTGAAAAAATATTTTTTTTTTTTTTTTTTTTTTTTTTTTTCCAGAGCAAAAGTTCTTTATTTACAGAACGACACAGTCAATAATAGTTGAAAAATTCATTTACATTCGTTTTGACTGCAAATAACAAAAATATTATCCTGAATGATATTTTAAAAATAAATATTAAATATATGAAAATATCAGATATCATGATATTTTGAAAATAAATATCGTATATATATCATAATATATATACAGGGTTGTTATAATTAAAGTTCGCCTATTCAGAAGGCTCTAGAGCCGGTTCTATGGCTCCAAACGAAACAAAATTTCACTAGTACGTAGTTGAAAAGATGCGCTCTGCGAAAAAAAAATAGTTAAAATTTTTGTCAATAGGTGGCGCTGCGCCAGTATTTAAGCCGATATTTGCAGATTCCTTTATTTTGTAAAAAACAAAATACAGGAAATTTTTTTTCACAGTTGGTAAAAGTAAACTTTTTCAGATTCGTCATATCAATTTCGGTCAATCCAGAGGAAACACACAAAATCACAAAATTTCACCCAACGCTTGAAAAAGATCACATTTTTTTCAAATTGTCAACGAACGACGTCAAAGTGACGTCGCAACTTCGAAAACTTGAAATACCCTTCTAACCACCTGACGATTTCAAACTTGCTGATAAAGTGTGCCTGTGATTTCTTTGACACTGGAACAGTTGATTGTTTCTGAAAAGCATTTGAATCTACGCTTTGTGGAAAATGGTAACTTTGAAAGAAAAGGCACGGCACTTCTTGTAAAGTTATTTTATCAAAATAACAGCAACGAATCTGCAGCTCTTCGAGAATTCCGGAAACTAAAAGATGTTAGACGTGGACCAATGTCGGATCGTGGAGTTCACAAAATGATTAAAAAGTTCGAGGAAACAGGAAAACTCGACATTCTTCCTGGCAGAGGACGGAAAAAGGTAGACATTTCTAGCATTGAAGATATTGCTACTGCTGCCGTGGATTTAGCAAGCCAGTCATCATTTGGTAATGCAAGTGTGCCAGCTAATGCGAATGAAGTCGATATGCTGATTTCCACTGTGAGAAAAGTGATGCGTCAAATTTTGAGCTACTATCCATACAAGATTCAGACGGTGCAGCAACTAATACAGGGTGATACCGAAAGTCGGCTATCATTTTCACTACAGTTTCTTGCACGAATGAATATGGACAATTCTTGGCCCTGGAATATTCTATGGAGTGATGAAGCGCATTTTTATTTAAACGGACAAGTGAACACACACAACTGTCGAATTTGAGAATCCTAATGTTGTCCAAGAAGTTCCATTGCATACAACAAAAGTGACGGTGTGGTGCGGTTTCACAGCTACGTTTATGATAGGGTCATATTTTTTTGAGGAACTAACAGCCACAGGACCCATTACATGTTCCGTAAATGGGAGAAGGTATCTCAATATGTTGTCAAATTTTCTGATTCCCGAGCTGCAACAGCGAGGCTGCCTTCAAAATATCATGTTTATGCAAGACGGTGCACCACCGCACATTACTAGAGCAGTTCGGACTTTCTTAACAAGCCTTTTTACAGAAGACCGCATCATAAGTCGTTATTTTCAAACAGTCTGGCCACCACGATCGCCTGATCTAACACCATGCGATTTTTGGTTGTGGGGATTTTTGAAAGATTCTGTATCTATAATATATAAATATGTAAATATGTAATAATATATAAATATGTAATATATAATATATAAAGACAGATGTCAGACAATCTCTGATCTGAAAGACAGTATTAGACTTCATATTCGCTCAATTTCACAGGACAGTTTACGCAATGCTGTAGAAAGCACAATTCTGAGAATGGAATGCGTTATTGAAAATGGTGGAAGATTCATTGAGCTTGCGTAATGTTATTCTTCGTTATTTCCTCGCTGCCGAGCGACATGTTTTATTTTTGTTGATGCAGACTACATCACATGAAATTATATTCTTTTTTCTGTATTGTTTGGAGCAGCCATACTCAACCTGCGGCCCGGAGACCTTTTATGTGCGGCCCGAGATACATATAATCAATAACCTCTATTTATTACATTAATTGAGATGTGTATATATAAAAGTTTTTAAGACCTTCATTGTTTTTTTATATTTTTTCATGGGAAGACAAAATCTGTCCTGTTATTTAAAATTATCTTCAATACCGTTTCCTTAGTCAAAAGTTCTTTTTACATGTACACAATTTGTGCTATAGTGGTGTATACATTTCTTAATCTTCAACACTAAACCAATATAATTCGAAATTTATTTCATTTGCACTATACATTTCTACACTTAAAAAAAAGTTTTTGTATTGAGAAAACGATTAATTTATTAAAGCAAATCACCTTATTTTTTTCTTTAGAACTTGGAAATGCTACATTGTTATATTATTACGTTTTTAACTAATAACGCTTATTAGGGTTGAACGTTTACCGTGGAAAAAATTGACAGCAAAATGTTTTATATCAGTATTTGTACATCATTTGCAATTGAAATCTACCACAAAGTTTATTGCTTGAAAATAGTGGTGTTAAAAGTTTTGGTAATATTTCTTTTTCGACAAACGTTCAATCCTGCTGATTATATTAACTTTATTATATAGGTCTGTTATATACTACTTTTTTTTAATCTTACTATTTAAATTAACCCTTTTTTACATTATAATATAATTGTGTTGCGGCCCGCCGAACGTTCCAAACATATGTTTGCGGCCCGTGAGAAAAAAAGGTTGAGTATGGCTGGTTTGGAGTCATATAGGTCAGGCTCTAGAGCTGTCTGATTAGGTGAACTTTAATTATAACAATTCGCAGTTCGTCGAAGTTTGTTGAAACTTTTAAATTTGTGTGCTTCGTCTGGATTGACTGAAATTGATATAATGAATCTGCAAACATCGCCTTAAATATTGGCGCAGCGCCACCTACTGACGAAAAATGTAACTAATTTTTTTTTTCGATTTTCGCAGAGCGCATCTCTTCAACTACGTACTAGTGAAATTTTGTTTCATTTGGAGCCATAGAACCGGCTCTAGAGTCTTCTGAATAGGCGAACTTTAATTATAACAACTCTGTATATCCATTATATATATATAACACAAAAGTTTTATTACATATGTATATAATATACATATATTATTATTATTATTATTAACAAAAGTTTTATTTTATTTATATATATATATACATATACAGGCATCCCCCGACTTATGTATTAACGCGACTTACGTAAATTCGTAGTTACGCGTTAATAAAACTCAAAAATTTGATTTATGAACATATTAGCGCGTTTGATACGCGTTTGCATACTTTCGATTATTATTTTATTAATTATTTTATTAATTATATATAAATGTCGTAATCTACAAGAATTTTTTTTATTTGAAAAGTGTTCTTTCGGTTTGTTTTATGTTTGTACGTACTTTTATAGTTTATATCCGAGTAAGTACTGCTGATGCTTTATTTATGAAATAATACTCTATAAATAATATATATATATATATATATATATATATATATATATATATATATATATATATATATTATAAATATTGCATTTTCTTACGAAATTCTACCTAAGCAATTTACAAATTCAACTTACGTAAATTTGAAGTTACGTAAAAGTTTACTGAACGCATTACTTACGCAACTCGGAGGATGTCTGAATATATATATATATATACATGTGTTGACATTTAGAAATATAGCAAACAAACACTTCAGCTCAAAAGTTTGTGTATATTTATGATGATAACATTAACAAATAAAAAATAAATTTTATGGTGAACATAAATTATATTCTAATTTTTTTAAATATTATATTTGATCTGTATTTTTCATTTATTAAATTTTAAATATGAAATGTTCCATCTCAAATCAAGTCCTGAAAATGCGCATAAAAATCTTATACTTAAAAATTTTCACCAAACCTTGATTGTTTCATTGGAATTTTACACATAGACAGCTAGGAAAATAATTTTTTTTTCTTTTTAAACTTCTACTTAAATTTTTTAACAAAAGGTATTACATTTTAAAAATAATCTATCTATCGATGTTTCAAAATGCTCTCCTTCGTTTGTACATTATGAATCTGAAAACTACAGTTGCGAGTTCTTGAGTTCAACAAAATAAAAACCAGAAAAAAAAAGTAAATAAAATAATTTAAAAAAAAAGGTCTCTTGAAACCACCTATAATGGTTGTGGCTGAAAGAAATTTGATGCCGCTTCCAGGGCGATTTCTTTTCACCTCTTAGATGACTATCATATTTAAAAAAAATAAATAAATTGCACCTTATTTTGGATTCTTTTTTCTTCTCTTTCAGTCAATGCATAAAAGATGTACGAACAAAAAGGATTGTCAAATGTTGAAAATTTTTTAATATTATTATTACTTGCTCTCCTTTCCCCCCCCCCCCCCTCTCTAAACCAATGTAACGCTTGAGTGAATTATATAATGGCGTATTTTTAAAGAACCTTTTCCGCTTGCATCTGAATATTCTATTCTATTCTAAGATTATGTATATAGAGATTGTAAAATATTTTGAAAAATTTGAAGCCATGGTAAAAAAATTAGGAGCTAGAAGAAAAATTATATATATATATATATATATATATATATATATATATATATATATATATATATATATATATAACCATTATAAGACAGCACAGATACATCATCACACAAATTATGTACATATATATATATATCATTGAAGACACCAGTGGAAGAAAATGCTATGTCACTTTTTCTCAAAAACTGTTTTATGCTATCGGTGAAGTTGTTGTAAACAGTGCTGTAGTCATATACAGGGTGTCCGAAAAGTCTGTAAACGGTCGAATAACTCTTGAAATATACATGGGATTCAAAAACGAAAAACATGTGTTCAATATTTTTGAAAAATCTATTTAGGGATATCAAAGTTGACTCCCCCTAAACTGTGCCTCCTGGGGGGGGGGGGGGGGGGGGAGAGAAACTTTGAAATTTTAAATGATAACCCCCCCCCCCTTTTTTTTTATTGCAGATTTGGATTCTACGGGAAAAATGCGTAACTTTTGTATTTTTCATCAGAAAATCGTAGATGGCGCTGTAATCAAGTAAAATGCAATGAGAATCGTTTCCATTGAAAAGTCTAAAAACGGTCGAATAACTCGCGAAATATACATCGGATTCAAAAACGGAAAATATGTGTTCAGTATTTTTGAAAAATCTATTTAGGTATATCAAAGTTTCACCCCAACTCTGCCCCCTGGGAGGAAAGGGGGGCAACTTTGATATCCCTAAATAGATTTTTCAAAAATATTTTAACACATATTTTCCGTTTTTGAATCCGATGTATATTTCTCGAGTTATTCCACCGTTTCCAGACTTTTCGACACCCTGTATATATATATATATATTTCTCTTTAAATATTCTTTAAAATTTAAGTATTTTTGGCCGATTATAATCGATGCAAATGTTATGGTAATATTATGTTTGCACTTGCTAATTTATTAACTTTGTGGTATTCTGTCTACACTCTATTACTAATTATCTCATTGGAGATTTGGTTAGAATGTTGCGAGAACTTGATTAATGTTTTTTGAAATTCAAATATATTATATATATATATATATATATATATATATATATATATGATATACGCTATAAAACTTTATTCGAGAAACAGACAGTATAACGAGCTTTTTTAAAAAAAGTTAGAAGGTATACTGCCTATACCACCGTATATACCTTATATAGATAATCGATCATGTCGTAAAGCTAAAAAACTGTAAGATTTTAATTACTTTTGAAAATCTGAGACATTATTTTTTATTTTTTATATTTAATATTTTTATAATTAATAATTTGAGTACTAGTAATGCTTTTAATATTTAATAATTAAATGTTGATAAGTTTTTCTAAGAGAGTTTAGCACCACACGTTAACATTTTAAGCATATGCTAACTATTAAAAAGACATTTAAAATAAGATAATTAATAAAATACGAAACTAAAAACAACGTACTAAAATCGTATCATAATAAAATAAATTAACACATTAATTAATTATAATCAACTAATAATCAATCAGCAGTTTACCAAACAGAGACCTTGGTATTTCACAAGTTCCCCTGTATGAGTTTAATGTGTTTATTTATGGTATGCCGATGATAAACTCATTTTATCTATTTAAATAATAAATAGCAATTTTATAAGCATGGAATGTTGATCATTGACTTTTATTTTAAGAAATAATTTAAATCTTATAGTACAAGACAAATGAGAAATATCATTTTTCAACTCCCACTCTACCAAATATTATTCCAGTCTTGTCTTGTGGGGATACCTTTTGCACCTTATATGATATTTGTAACAAAAATTAAATTAATATTTAATAACTGGAAATCGATTTAAATTTACTGACGAAAGCACATCTAATAGATTCATAAGTTTTGATTTTCTTTATCTATTTTATAGCACCACTATGTTTATACAGCTTCTAAATTTATCCATAATAATTGGAAATCATATAATGGTGTAGCTTTTTTTGTTTTCCAATATTTGTTTGATTAAACTGTAAAAGCAGTAAAAGTTCTAAGTTTGATATGATTACAGATGATTTTTGAAGTAATAACAGGGGGTTCGATGAAGGAATAAACTGGGGCCTCTTTGGAGGCTCTGCACAAAATTCATTTGATAAAAAACGCCCCATCACAATAAAAAAGAGACTACTTCACGAAATTCTTCTTAATAAAAGAGGGTCCCTTCACAAAAAATCCATTACATGAACGTGAACTCTTCGCAAATTTTTTAAATATTTGTTAATGGTTTGAAATGCATAATTTTAAAACAAAACAAGCTCGCCAGAAAGAAAAACTTTAGCAGGAGGACTTAAATAAAGTTAGTACTAATAAATGCTCACTTTTAATTCATTCCAGTAACTGAATTTAATATCCCGTAATAAAATTTTATTTTTCACAAAAATAAAATATATTTTACAAATATATATATATATATATATATATATATATATATATATATTCATATAATAAATCCCCCCTCCAATAATAAAAAAAAAGTTTATAAGTCAAAACAACTTATGCATTAGAACTGAAAAAAGGGAAAAAAATAATTAAAAATGAATTAATTTTTTCTCTTCTATTTTTAAGGGGGTTATAACTTCATGCACTTCTTCCCCATCACTGCACTGCTGAAAAATGCTTAAATATGGCCTGCTTTTTTTAAGACAAAGAGATTATTGTTAAGACATATTTTGAAACTGTTTTTTTGTATTTGTTTAAAACTAAAATAAAATAAATTAACTTTTTTGTTAATAAAAAAAAAATAATGATAGTAAAACGGTAATCAAACTCTCAAAGTAATCAGCTCCCAAATTTAAACTTCTAATCAATAGCTTAAGAGAAGAAAAAAATCATCACAACATCCCTTGAAACCGTAGGGAATTCAAATGGTTAGCAAAATAAAATATATTCACGTCTCATAGAAATTTTAATTTCAGATACTATATGTATTAAAAATATTCGTTTTTGCATGTTTCAACTGCAAACTTTCTAAATTTAGACTTTTTGTGCTTTAAAATGAATTTTTAAAAAAAAATATGGTGCCTATTTAAAAAAAAAAAAAAAAAAAAAAAAAAAAAAAAGTTATTTGTTTAATTTTATTTTTGAAGTTATCTATGGAAAGCCATTAAATATGAGAAATGTTATCGACATTAGATAATTATTTTATTAGTCCATATGCAACCTTTCCTTTTCTTTCTTTCTTTTTTCTTTCCTTTTTTTTTTTTTTTTTTTTTTTTTTTGAGATAACTAAATATTATTATACTAACATCTTATAATACTAATATATATTATATAATGGAAAATACTGTTTGAATTTATACAGAATGTTTTACATTTTTATTGTATACTTCCTCACTATATCATTTAGATTAACGTTTCTAAAAATGTCAAAGTTATGCACGGAAAAAACAAAGATAAAATGAAAAAGTTGTTTTTTTTTTTTTTTTTATCTCATTTTATTATTTTTTAAAATTTAATGAACGATATGGAAATGGAACAGAAAAACATATACCTAAGAAAACTGGTCTTTCTCTGCAAATATTTACTTAGAAGCAGATTGCAAAAATTTACACTTTATACTCAATGATAATAGGCCATCTGTTTTATTATGACACTTTGTAACTTCTGTACACAAGAAAACGCAAATTTTAGCTATAAAAAAGATTTATGCTATGCAAACTGAAATTTATCTCAAATGTTTTCATAGCAACTTCCGGTTAAACTCTCGCTTTTAAAATTTATGAGTGCATATCTTAATTCTAAGGCAAGAGAATATATTCTTCGGAAGTGCA
This sequence comes from Maratus michaelseni, assembly GCA_963931845.1. Lineage (NCBI taxonomy): Eukaryota > Metazoa > Arthropoda > Arachnida > Araneae > Salticidae > Maratus > Maratus michaelseni. The sequence continues at coordinate 78,499,678 of OZ007594.1, forward strand.
AAAGAAACTCGCTAATCCGAACAAAGTACGACCATTACCTATTCAGATTAGCAAAATTTTGGATTACCTAAATTTTCGACAAAATCTAAATTACATAAATTTAAACCAAAATTACCTAAATTTTTCACAAAAATCATTGATAAAATGGTTCTTTTCACAAAATTCCTTTTAATAAAACAGTAACCCTTCACAAAATTCCTTTTAATAAAACAGTATCCCTTCACAAAATTCCTTTTCCCATAAAAACTTACTATTTATTAATTATTAATTTTTTGTAACGTTTTAAAATATTCTTTAATTTGTAAACAAACAAGTTCACCAGAAAAGAAAACTTTATCAAAAGGATTTTAAAAAGTTTTTGTTATGTTAATAAATGCTTCGTTCGAATTTGAGTAACCTGGATTTCAACTTTTGTTACAAAAGGTTATTTTTCACAAAAATATGATAAATTTCACAAAAAAACCCTTTACTTTTCACAAAATGACCCCAAGAAAAAAAAATCTTCATAGACGGTTTAGACGCCTGTACGTATAGATTTTATTATACTCCGTTTGTAGGCCTAGTTATTCCTCTGTATCCTTTCATATTTTTCTTTTAAGAATGAAAATAACTAACGAAAAATTTAGATTACATAATTCATTCTAAAAATCAATTTAGTTACATATCATCACGCCTTCATAGACTAGATAGAACTAAACACTTAGTATTTTCTTTAAAATTTTTATTATGTTCTTTTAAAAAGCAAAATTTTTAGATGCTTTCACTCAGCTTAAGTGCATGCTTAAACAGGTTTCTATTTGGACACACCTTTGGTAAAATTCATTTGTCTGACAAATATATGCAGTCAACTTACAGATCGAATCGTGCATAACATACAAAAAAGCTGTTAGAGTTTACGCCCGAAAGTACAACATTATGCATTAAATGAAATAAAGCTATGTGCAGACATAAAGAAATGTCATTAAGAAATCAGAATATTTTACCTCAATATCTGTCACTTCCATTAAGTAAATATTATTTAGTAGATTTCGTGTTTAAAAAAGTTAAAAAAAATATATGTACTAAGATCATTTTAAGTAAGTTTAGGCATGAAAAATGGGCTTTAAAAATTTGCATATAGATAGATTAATTTTATTCATAATCGAATTCATGTTATCGGGAAAATTTTTTCAAAAAGATTCATAGTTGTATATGGCTTTTTCTTTTAACTTCTTCGTTTTAACACTGTATATAGGTGTGCAAAATCGCTGAATTTGGGTGCCAATATTTTTGCATAGAAGTGTTCACACTATTTAATCACAGAATGTCAGCGATTAAATAAACAAAAACAGAGTTTCCCCCAGGTTTAAAAAAGGGCAAAGTGCTGCTGGTGAGAAAAGGGCACATTTTTATTCTTAAGGGCACTTTTTGAATTCTTGAAGGCACTTTTAGCATTCTTGAAGGCACTTTTAGCATTCTTGAAGGCACTTTTCATATTCTTAAGGGCACTTTTTGCATTCTTAAAGGCACTTTTCATATATGTAAGGGCACTTTTTTTAACTGTTAAAGGTGTTCTTTTGGTTTTTAAAATCAGTTTTGATATTTAAAAGTCAGGGCACTCCTTTCAAGACAACATTGAGTCAATTTTTACTATGAAAGTAAATTTTTTAATGCAAAAAGGAGAAAGAGCACTTTTTTTACTGAGGGGCAAGAAGGGTGCTAATTATTTTATTAGGGGGGTGCTAATTATTTTATTAGGAGGGAGGGGGGAGAAGGGTGCTAATTATTTTATTGGAGGGAGGGGGGGCAAGAAGGGTGCTAATTATTTTATTGGAGGGAGGGGGGGCAAGAAGGGTGCTAATTATTTTATTGGAGGGAGGGGGGGCAAGAAGGGTGCTAATTATTCTTATGAGGGGCAAGAAGGGTCCTATTTTGTAAACCAAAGGGCATGTAGCACCCTTCTGAAACTGTCGGAGGAAACTCTGCAAAAATTTATTTTCTGAAAAAGTGGTGGCAAAATAAATAATTAATTAATAAATAAAAGCAGTGTAATTGACTCTCGTCGCGAAGGGAGTAATTAACCCTTTGATTACGGGACCAGGACTTGCGAATTTTTTTATATTCAAACGTACCACAATTTATAAAAACATTTATTCGTGGTAAATTTCTCTTGAAAATATCCTAAGTATAAGTGTATGGCAGAGATTATTTTTCAAAAAGGGGTACGAATAGAATTTTAAAAAATATTCTACCGGCTCGTATATGAAGGGCATTTAGAAGCAGCACTGATCATATGAAGTAAAAATAATAACAAAAAAAAAAATAGCCCTAAAAAAATCTTAAATTTTGACACATACAATTGAGCAAATAAAGCAAATGAGATCTATTGATCTATGGAGCAAAAATGTAATTTATTTTTAATTTACGGCAATCTACTAAACAATTTAAGAAAAATTCCTGTTTTTGTAACATTTTTATTTTGCCTGTGAAGTTTTCGATGCTTAATCACGAAAATTCATTCTTTTAAAATATTATTCTTTTGAATGGATAAAAAATAACATATTTGAACTTTGACTACAAATAATAGATATATTTCATTAAAATTTATTATAAAAAATTAATAATTTCATAAATTTTAATACATTGATATAAAAAGTTTTTTTTTTCTTTTTTTTTCATGTAAAAGATTGTTTTGTTTTTCTTCCATGCAGTTTGGGAAGAATTTTTCTAGGGGAAGAAGAAACCGAGATTTCTTAAATCAGAATTGATTTAAATAAAAAATTATCGTAATAAAAAAAACAGTTACATTGACCAGAGTTTCCCCTAGGTTTAAAAAAGGGCAAGGTGCTGCCGGTGAGAAAAGGGCACTTTTTTATTTTTAAGAGCACTTTTTTGGATTATTGAGGGCACTTTCCAGATTCTTAAGGGCACTTTTTTTTTTAATTGTTAAAGGTATTATTTTGGTTTTTAAAGCCACTTTTTATACTTAAAAGTCAGGGCACTTTTTTCAGGACAACATTGAGTCAATTTTTAATATAAAAGCAATTTTTTTAATGCAGAAAGGAGAAAGGGCACTTTTTTTTGAGAGATAAGAAGGGTGCTAATTATTTTATCGGATGGGCAAGAAGGGTGTTAATTCTTTTTACGTGGGGCAAGAAGGGGGCTATTTTCTAAACCAAAAGGCATAGGCAGGGTGCAGCACCCTTCTCAAACTGTCTGGGGGAAACTCTTCATTGACTTTATAGTCTGTTTTCAAAACTTAGATACTCGACACGCTGCAATAAAAGCTTCCATGTATTTAATTTTCTTTTTTGTGTGACCAATTATCAATTTTGTTAATTAAAAAAATAATCCCAGCATTTTAAATTTAAGATGATTTTCTTCTGTTCCAAATTCCTCTTAAAGACAGAATAAAGTATTCTAACCTCACTGTGTACTAAAAACTACACTGTCACTTTATAAACTAATTAGTAGTTATTATATATATTTATATTTATTTATTTATTAAAATGTTTTATATATATGTGACGTTTTGGAAGGTTTTGAAGTGATCAAGGCAGTGTTCCTAAATAGGTAATTGCAGTCGTTCACATTCGGAAAACACATACGTTGACGTGAAATGAAAAATTGAAGAAATAAGCAGACAGTGGCTTCGTTTCAGTTATTTTACTCAACCCAACATATAACATATGAGGGAAATGCTCTTTAAAATTGGACATTATTGAGTTTACATGATATTCAAGGTTACGAGAACACTACATGGACTTCCATTCTTCTCACTACGACTCCGGAATTATTTGTCAACAACTTCGAAGGTAAGAGAATCCGTCAAAAAATTCTGTGTCTCCGAGCAGTGCAAGCGATTTTAAGGGGCTAGGATACAAACGTGACACGTGATCTGTTTTAGCCAATCATAGTCTGAATTTGAAGGAATTAATCCAATTTCCGGCGTAGAGATATCGTAGTGATTAGACTTCTGAATGTTATTCGCGCCAAATGATTTTTCTGGTTAGAACTTGAATTTTCGAGATGTTTTAAAAACGCGCTAAATGAAGTGATATTTCAGCCTCGAGAATAGGTATAAAATATATTCTTCGACTGCAGACGATTTTTCAGAATACGAGGAAAGAAATTTAATAATTGACACAGATTAAAAGTGAGAAAGGTTTAAATATTGAAACATAATAGACAGGGCTTGACAAATACGGTCGCCAGGTCGCCACTGGCGACTAAGTTTTTCTATCTGGCGACCAAGTTATTTAATCTGGCGTTTTCTTTTCCTTATTTTTGGTGACCTATGAAATAAGCACAAACGACATTTTTTCTCTCCCCAACCCCTACTGGTGCACGGCAAGCAGTGATCTTTATATTTCCTCGTACTTTTAATGAAAGAACAAAATTTAAAAGGCATCCCCCATCTTACGCACAGAAAACGCCATTATTTACCTCTCTAGCCAGCTAGCAAGTCACATGAGTAGAATGTGGAAGGAGGGGGAGGGGAGTCAATAAAACAGTAAGAAATAATGCCAATTCAGCCTCTGTGGCAACTAAAATTGGATACAATGATAAAAAATTCTTAAGGTTTTTTTGTAAATTTAAAATCAGGTTTCTGTATTCAGAATTAAAAATAATTAATCTATCACATTCATTTTAACGTATAATAATGAAGGGGGGGGGGGGATAAATATTTTATACTAGCGACTAGAATTTTTCGCTGGCTGTCAGATTTTATAACATTTGTAAAGCCCTGATAATAGGAGACATTTAATATTTTAATATAAGAAAGGATTTACGGAAATAGGGGTTTTTTTAAGATGGTATAATTTAGGAAACCTGAGATTTTATATCTTATTTAAATAATTTAGAGTGATTTTAGATAAGGGAAATGAGGGATTATTTAATAAGGATTTTAAAAAACTAAAAAGTGTTTTAAAATAAGAAAAGCGGGAAGCGCCATTTTCAGAATAGAGTAAAATAAAATAAATACTATTAAGCGGATTCGGATAAAATGGCTTTACATATATATGGATAGTGAAGGACTATTTTAAGAATAAGAATTATTTTAATAAGTCGGGGTTATATACGGAACATTACTAAATGGAAAAATTTTATTGAATAATTTAGCAGATTGCGAAAAAATTTAAATTTTGTAATATATATTTACAAACACTCTTTAACCGAGTGTTTCTGTTATTCGAACTTTAAGTAATTTTTTTAGTTCAAAGGCATATTATATATAGGTTAAATTTTACTTAAAGTTATATATATATATATATATATATATATATATATATATATATATATATATATATATATATATATATATATATATATATATATATATATATAACTTTAAGTAAAATTTAACCTATATATAATATGCCTTTGAACTAAAAAAATTACTTATATATATATATATATATATATATATATATTGTTGCATTTGCTTATTTTGTAACTTAACCCATTTGTTCCAAGAATTAGTTTTTTGAGAATCTTTGCATTTTAAACCAGTGTTCAGTGATAGGGAATGGATATATATTTTGATACATATCATGATATTTATTTATTTTCAAAATATCATGATGTTTGATACTTCCGATATTTTCATATATTTGATATTTATTTTCAAAATTACATTGTGTATGATATTTTTTATATTTTTTGTCAAAGCAAGTGATGTAAATGAATTTTTCAAGAGTGATTGACTGGTGTCTTTCTGTAGATAAGAACTTTCGCTTTGACAGTGACTTTTTTTAGAAAATATATATATATATATATATATATATATATATATTTTCCAAGCTTTATGTTTGAAGCTGAATTTTTAAATCTGTAACCAATAATTATGGGGGATAATATTTACTTAGAACAGCCATTTTATTAAGTTTTCATGCTAAATGCAATAGGTAGTTTATAGTTTATATTAAGTCTGAAAATATTTATAGTCATCAGTAAGTTGACTATTTTGAAAATATCGGATATATATCAATATATCGGGTATTTCTTTATATGTTCGAAAATATCATGCTTTTTACGAACCCTGTTTTAAACATACAACTCTTTCCTCTATCATCTATTATTAAAACTCCAGGGTAAATTTGGAATTTATTGTTTAGTTATTGGTTGTATTTAGGGGAAATAGCGCATTCACTCTAAAAACGATATTTTATTCCGTTAAACAAACGCCTCAGAGGATTTGAATACCAGAAATTTCATGAAGCGACCTTTACTTTACGAGAAATCTGATATTTAAATCCCTTGAATCAACTGTGACGTACGAACCGCGTTAATTTATTTTATTTATTTATTTATTTTTTATTTGTCGTATTTATTTCATTAAAATCGAAGAAGTGGAAATCTGGACATAACAAAAAAATATGAAAATTTTTGAAAGCCTTATTAGTAAGGAGAAATAAAATCATAAATGAGATTAGAAATTAAAATTTAATAAAATCAAATTCCTTTTTAATATAAAAAAATAATTTAAAACTTAATATAATTTTAATAAAATAATTAATAAAACATTAATTAATAAAATCAATTAATTAAAATGTTATTAAACGGTAAAGTATAATAATAATAATTTATATTAATTATTAATGAATCATTATTATTAATTATTAATAAATTATTATTAATAAATTGTTATTGTTAATTATTAATAAATTGTTATTGTTAATTATTAATAAATTGTTATTAATAATTATTATATATTTAAATAATATTAATAATTATTAATACATTATTATTATTAATTATTAATAAATTATTAAAATATTATTAGTAGCGGTATTGTTATTAATTGTTATTCACTTTTAATAAATACTAATTAAATAATTATTTTACTAATCGTTTATTAGTTAAATAATAATTAAATTTTATTTATTAATTTTGATTAATTAATTAATTAAAATTAATTCAATTTATAAATTTAATTAAAATAAAACTTTAAAAAATTTCTCTTTTAATCAAAATCGTTTTTAATAAAATCAAAAGTGAAATTGGAAATGTTTGTTTTGAAAGACTTATTAGTAAAAGAAATAAAATAAAAAAAATTAAGATCGTAAATTTCTGTTTTGAAATCCATATTAGTGGAAGAAATAAAATAAAAAGTGAAATTGAAATTAATTTTAAGATAAAATAAGATGACAACTTAATCAGTCTAGATGTGATAACCAAGGGGATAAATATTACCGTTTTTGGCTGCCTTTAAAACAAGTTTCTTTGCAATGCTCATTGAACACAACGCGAGAATGAAATAAGACAAATTCCTTTCCCTTGTCGATTCCTGATGCGCTTAACAGATTAAAAATAAAAGTAATCATTAAAAATGTTTATTAAGGTGTTCTAGAAACTAATAATTATATATATATATGTATATATTCAATAGAAGTCAATTTATTAATAATTAATGTATATATATTACATATATATATATATATATATATATATAATATGCCTTTTCTTCAACTTTCAATATACATTCTTAGCAAGAATTTTATATATTTAGACAGAAGAAAATGAATGGAATATATATAGGGACATAGCTTTTTGTTCACTTATATAGCTTAAAAAATTTTTACAGATGTAAATTTGTATTTTCATGAAATAAATTACCTTTCAATTATTTCTTTTTTGGCCCTAGATAAATATTAAATAAATTATTAATTAATTAATTAATTATTAAAAAATATTAATAGATAAATTGATAAATATTAATGAATCGTTAAATAAAACAAAACAAAAAAAAATGGATTAAGATACAGCTGAAGTACAATAAAAAATTATGAGGAATATAATTTTATTCCTGATTTGCCTGCTAATTAATTTTCCGTTATAATTAGACAATAAGTGTAATATTTTAGTCGCGACGAACATTTAACTAGTTGATATTAAAGGATTTATCTTGTGAGAGACATAATTTTTTAATTTATAAATTCAGAATTTCTCTTCGGTTTAAATAAGTGCACCTTTCAGATTCTTAAGGGCACATTTTAGATGCTAAAGGGCACTTTTTATATCCTTATGGGCACTTTTTTTTAAAGTTTATTTTTATGATTTTAAAAGACAATTCAAATATTTAAAAGTTAAAGCACTCTTTCAAGATACAATAATAAATTTACTATGAAAGCATTTTTTTTTTTAATGCAAAAGGTAGTAAGGGCACAATGTTTTTAATTGAAGGGAAGAAGGGCGCTATTTTCTGGATGAGAGGCAAGAAGGGTGCGTTTTTAATAATCAAAGGGCAGACAGGGTGCAGCAGCTTCCTGATAATGCCTGGAGAGGGGGGAGGGGGTGGACTTAAGTACTTTTTGATATGTGATCAGTAAACTAGCGTTTTAATTGTCCGTTGTGAAGCCATTGTTACTAATAGTTAATGTTTACAGTAAGAATGATTTGAAAATTCCCATTGCTGGTATATTGATAACGTCAGTATTTCAAAAAGAAATAGACCAAAATAATTAAATACTTCCTTTAAAAACTACACCAAATTAAAAATAATAATAATTACTAGTATTATAAGTTTTTGTAAAATTTTTCGGGGGTATTTTTCAAGATGTAAGATGTTTAAAGAACTGGGAGATTAAAATCCTACCTCAATATTTTAAAACTGGAAAATTGCAAAATTTTATCAAAACTGCAAGATCACACATTTCTTTCTACTTTATTTATTTTCTTTCTTTCTTTTTTCTTTCTTTTAAAAAAACAAACAAACAAACATTTGTAGCTGTATTTCTTGCCAATTTCTAGAAATATGTGATTAATAAAGCTGATGTTATTAACTTGCATCAATAATAATTCTGGAATTGATCAAGTAAATAAGTGCAATCTGAACATCAGAGGAAAAAAAAATCAGCATTTATTTTAAACCAGCATGGATAATAATACTTCTGCCAATAATATCATTAACTTTCTGACATTCTAATTAAAGTGTTCTGACAAAGTTCAGCATCTGACAAATCCTATAATGGGGTACGTTTAAAACTGACAATTCCTATTATCCCACACTTTTACCGATGCCTCGCCAAGATTAAAGTTATCAATTGTATGCACTGTTTGCGCAATTCACCCAGTCTAGAGCGATATAATTAATCTCAAAGACTTAACAAGATTAACACAGCAATTCCCTAAATGATGAGTTGCTATTTCATACAAAACCGGATTTAAACTATTAATTGGAGCTATTCTTCACTGAGCAAATGATTGCCAACAGTTTTTTGCCAAAGGCAGGCTTGGGACGAGACTTACCTTGACTTCAGGCAATGAAGACGTTATTCGCGGAATTCATCACTTGCCAATTTCGTCTTTTAACTGACGCACCTTGCTTTTTTCGCGCTGTCTGCGTAGGAACTGTCAAGAGGCCGGTTCTTGACCGGCCGTCCTTGTCGTAGAGATAATGCCGGCGGCGACTTGCTCACTTCTTCTTTCAGCGCAACTTTTGTGTAAAGTGAAAGTTTGTTACATCAGCTGCTCTATCCGGAAAATATGCTTAACGGTAAAACGTAACTTATTTGCAGCCACTTTCTCATATTTGCAAGCTTTTCTCTTGGTAAAATGCATTTAGTCTAGATTGGTGATTATTAACTACGCTGTTGCATCGGCTGTTGTTCTCTTGGCACGTCAATCTATATTCTCCTGGTGCAGGCAGATCTGCCAAGTCTCCGGCTTTTTAGATACCAGTAATTTAGTACAGAAAATGTTATTTAATTTAATCAGAGCATTTTGTGATTTAAGAAAACAACATTTTTTCTAAAAAATTACTGGTGTGCAAAAATCCGGAGACTTGGCAACTCTGGCTGCAGGTAATAGCGAGATAAGTCGTACGTTATACACATTATCTTCATAGTTTGTGCATACGTTTTGTTAGTGAGCAAGAATTTTAAGTAGGTTGTCTGAACAAAAAAAAGTTACCACTACGGAGGCAGAGATATGACATGCAATATCATCTCAGCCAAAATCACAATCCGATTATATTGCATGATTGTGCAGCTCCTTTGCATGTTTCGTTCGCTCTTGTTCATTTAATATTTTCGAACCACTTTGTAATGCTTATAGATTTATTTATTTATTTATTTATTTATTTATTTATTTTTTTTATTTATTTATTTATTTTTTTTTTTTTCAATTTTTTGAACAAATCTGCAGGTATTTTAACATTAATTCTTTTTACTTACAGATTTTGCAACACATTCAATATTCTAACACAAAATATTGAATTAGGTGTCAACAGAATTTATAATGAACTTTATCCAATCATGCACCTTTAAGTCTGCTTGTTGGTGACTTCTTTCACATAACTAGTAACAATCCAAAGTCTGGACATCTGTCAAGCACTTACTATGAAATTATTTTTAAGGACGCTTCAGAAGTCCAAGGGGTTATTTCCATAAAAAAGAACTCACAATATTAATTTATTATAAAGAGAAAACTTTAGACAATTTTACAATAAATCAATATCGATATGACTTTCCCTTCCCTCCCGTATCTGTGTCGCTCCGTTCTACTCCGTCTTACACTCCCTCTTACGATGGCCTGCCATTAATACATTAATTTCGAGTTCAGTCTACTTGATACACATTTGCAATTTTTGCTTTATTGAGGGTGTTTGGCATTTTATTCAGCATTGTCTTCCTTAGAAACAACTACTAACGAAAGTTAACTAAAAAGTGTCACGTTTAAAACAACATTTAACAGTTTCTTCTAAACGAGGTTGCGAAATTAACAAGATTATAAAAGCAGTATATGCACATTCCTCTCTGAGCTATTGGTTTAACATGGCTCTAAAATTTATGGTGATTTTTCAAAAGTGAATGATAGATAGATATTAACATAGTACGCAGTAGAAGATCTTTTGCAAAAGATTCGTTCCTTTTCGAGAGAAGGATAGTTTTTATTTATCACATGATCTGTCAAGCGCTTATTCGACCTAAAAATGCTGCAATACCATTACAAATATAAATATGTTAGATATAGCATGATAAAATAATGGTGTGTTTAATTTCTAATCCATACCATCAGATTTTTTTTTTCATATTTATTTAACTAATAAAGTTTAATAACTTACTTAAATAATAAAGTTTCTTATATTTAAAAGTGAAATCTCTCAACCGAATGACCAAAAAGGAAACGCACTTTTGTGGAATGGCTTAGGAATAAGCATTCGATTGTTCTTTAGTGTGTAAAATATATTTATGCATATGAAATAATTTTCACTGGAATTGAAGTTCGGTAAACAGACCGTAAAAGTCGGAGGAAAACATAGGCATGGATTCATAATCATCCATTTCAGATTTCGGGCAAGTCTGCCTACTACTATCTGAGGCTTTTTTTTTTTTTTGAGAAGAATTTTAAAAGCGCAGTCAAGATCTGTTTAACTTTTAATTTTAGTCACCATCGGATGAAGAGACAGAGAAGTTTTTTTTTAAGCAAGATCTAGTGCAAGAAGACGCCTTGACCATATATTGCCTTGGAAATAGGGGCTAGATATGTCTGAAGGGGAGAGGCGATTCCCTGCACGGCTGATCAGACAGCCCCCAATCTCAGAACATGAAGATCAAGATTATTGTATTGCGGTAACCTGGAGCTCTATTCAGCCTGTCAACCGCTAAACACAACTTAATGCATCCCTCCCTTCTGAAGAAACTAGCATATCCCTCCCCAGCGACCTCAGAATGATGAAGTAAGTTCTCTCTCGCCTCAATTGAGACTTCTCCAAGAGAAGACGTAGACGTTAAACAGGCTTCTTGAACCACTAATTTGCGAACGGAGGGGGAAGGATGCGTGAAGAATCGATGCGAGCTTTCAATTAATCGGATCTGACATTGTCAAGGAATTAGGCAGTTGGGCGCGGAAAAAGGTCGGCAACTATAAGGAGAAAGGTCAGCTTTGCTAGGAGATGAAGAAAAAAGCAGTCTCTTTAACTTCGAATTACTCTGAGGTGATGAGTTGCTATAGGATAAAAAAAAAAAATGTTTCTTTGTGTCTAAAAAAGATTTGGAAAAAGGCATATAAATATTTGTTTAAAGAAACTGTTATTTTCATTACCTGCAGAGCCTGATTTTCGCCTAGAACCACAAAACCCAGACCTTGGTGACCAGAATTTTAGTGGCGACGAAATCGACTTAGTTCATTTAAGAAATATCTATAATAGATTATAATATAATGTTTATTTATAAATTGGATGGATATAATAAACATTAAAATTAATTATAATATTTAATGAACTTAAAAACTACATACGAATGTTTGCAAATTCCGATGATTCAGCTTTGCAAACAATACTACTCAACCAGCAGGGGTCGATCCAGGGAAATTTTGGGGCCTATTTAGGGGCCCTTCACAAAAATCTATTTAATAGAATGGGCCCCTTCACAAAAATAAATTTGGTAAAATGGGCCCTTTCACAAAAATAAATTTGATAAAATGGGCCCCTTCACAAAATTCTATTCCATAAAAACTTACTATTTATTATTTATTTATTATTTAGTGATGTTTTAAAATGTGTAATTTATAAACAAACAAGTTCACCAGAGAGGAAAACTTCAGCAAAAGTGTTTAAAAAAGTTTTTGTTTATAAATGCTTGATTCGAATTTGATTAACTGGATTTCAACTTTCGTTACAAAATGTTTTTTTTTTTTCACAAAAATATAATAAGTTTCACAAAAATAACCTTTACTTTTCACAAAATGGGCCCCAAGAAAAAAAACCTGCATCGACCCCTGACCAGTCAGTAAATGAAAGTGGGAGAACCACTAAATTTATCATGGGTTATGGGCTACAAATAGAGTAAATCGGACTCCGATTATCTAGGGTTCTTCATTATCCAAATTAAGCTAAAAGTTGAATGAATATTTGGGTGAACATATAGTAGATCTTTTTTAAAAAGGAGGGGAAAAAAAAGAAATAGTATTCATTTTCAAAATTGGGATAGTTGTTCCTTATCAGTCTCTAGGCTTTATTATACAAGTCCTGGCAGTTGCCACAATGGCGCCCAAATATTCCTTCTGACTGGCTCTCAGGATTGTTGGTTTCAGAGAATAAATGTACGAAGGAGAATACAATAGCTGGAATACAGAACTTTATTCAAAAAAAGAAACAGGAAGGGAAAGGAAAACTGGAGCTGAATATCAGATAACTCAAATAATAGACAAGAAAAGGATATTCATCCTCCGAATAATTCAGCAATGCGGAGTTGTCTTCTGGGATTCTCAGAAGTCTATTCTTGTCAGAATTCATAATTCTGACTAACTATCGAGAGTTATGAGGCCTGTTTCTGAAAGTTATTGCTGAAATATATAGCCGGTAACAAAAAACTTTCATATTCCTTTATTTGGCCTTTAAAAAGATGGCATTGCTGCAGGACGGATTCTATAAATTGATGTAAGCATTGTTGGAAAAACATGGATTGCAAAAGTGAAGCTATTTTTGTTTAACTACCAAGAAATACCAGCAGATTAAAAATTTATAAGAGGTTTGGAGTTCATGTAATCAAAATCAATTTTAACATCACGAAGAATTTAATAAAATTGCTTTAAAGTTAAAAAGTGCAGTTGGATACTTTATTTTGCTAAAGCACAGTATAATTCTATCCAAAATATTTTCACGCTTAAACGCCTACACTAGTCATGCGAAGAAACGCTCAAGCTAATGTTAAGTCTATGGGAAGGTTCTAGCACGATTTCTCGCTCGCATTTTAATATTTTTAAATGATTTTTTTGCATAGACTAGCTGAGGTCAATCTCCAGCGTTGTTAGTTTTTACTTTTTCGATTTTTGTTGTAGTTTTTTTACAAGCGGGCATTTTTAATTTTGGAACCGGTTGAAACCGGTTCTGAAAATTAAAATACCCTTATATAAAATAACTGGAACCAAAATCGAAAAAGTAAAAACTAACAACGTTGGAGATTGACTTCAGCTATCATCCTATGCAAAAAAAAAAAAAAAAAAAAAAAAAAAAGCATTTAAAAGTATTAAAATGCGAGCGAGAAATCGCGCTCGAACCTTTCCATAGACTTAACATTAGCCATTAGCTTGAGTGGTTTTTTGCGTGACTGATGTAGGCTCTTAAGCTAGCTGAGGTACCTAACTTTTTGGAGAGCATCTAATTAGGGAAACTTCAATAGTTTTGTCAAAATACCGACTACATTTACTGGTATGTATAACACTTTTCTTTTTCGGGAAAGTATGGTTAGGAAAGGAATTGAAAGAAGTATGTTTGTGCAGGACTCGCATTCTCCCTAATATTCATAAATGTCCTAACTATTATCACCCCCCCCCCCCACACACACACACACAAAAAAAAAAATCTACCAAAATTTCCTTTTTCTTCTAAAAAAATACTTTTTTAGCTTGCAAATTCCGTAAATCGCAAAGTATTTCGAGATCGCCAAAGCACGTTACTTTTCTTTGCTTTGTTTGGTTGAAAATTTGGGTCAGTTGACTCTAATTGTTTCGGGTTTGGGTCCATTTCGGGTTGAGATTTTATTCTTGCAGCTCGTGTTTGGATTAATCTGAAAAACTAGAATAAAAGAATAACTTAATCAAAAGAAAAACGAGACTATTCTTTCAAACCTGTAGCAAAAAAATAAAATAAAATAAAATAAAATAAAATAAAAATACTGTAAAGAAAAGAAAAAAAAGAAAGAAAAATATAGTCACCCGACCCGATGAAGAAACGTCACAATTGTCACAAACCTGTATCCCCCCCCCCAAAAAAAAAAAAAAATAAATAAATAAAATAAAAATAAATAAATAAAAAATAAATAAATAAATAAATAAATAAATAAATGATCCGAACTTTCCCGGTCGTATTCGGGTAAAATCTGGTCACCCAGCCCGATGTATAATTATCACAAATGTCACAAACCTGGCTCAAAAGATGAAAATACTGATCCGAATTTTCGAGATTGGAATCGGGTAAAAACTGGTCACCCGAACTAATCATCACAAAAGTTACATTTTCCACATTGAAGTCACAAGAGGACTTCAGAAAGTGGTCACAGCGGGGGACAACCTTACGTGTGAGCAGGGGCAATCTTACGTGAAGTTACAGAAATTATCTGAATTGTGTTCATAATTGATGTAAGCATTGTTGGAAAAACATGGATTGCAAAAGTGAAGTTACAGAAATATAAAGTAGAAAGTCTGCTTATTTTGGTTGTGAGACTGAAGTCCCTGATATATGTTTCTATTACTTCTTTATATTTTTTAGATGTTTTTAACATGTAAATTTTCCTATCTATTTAGTTTCTGCTATTCCATTTGCGTAAAATATAATGCCATTTTTTGAGACCTTGACCTTACAAAACGATTTTCATTAATTTTACATTTTAAAACGTTTGTTACACCTTCTTTTACGAAAGGTTGTATTAAACTATGCCTTGATCACTAAATCAGTATTAGAACCTGTGACCCCTAGAACAAGTTTCATGTAAAAGAAAGTAACAAGATGTAAGATTTTTTTTTATGTTTATTTATTTAATTTTTTTTTTCACGGTTTCTTTTGAATCATCGTTTGGAAAAACCGCATCAACCATCAACGAACTAATAGAAGAGCATCATATATATGAAATATGGTTATTGCCTATTAGAGCTCAAACTGGTTTATACCTTGGAAAAGAAATCTGATATGCTAAATCATCGGCTTTTCTTTAGTTAAAGAGTTCTTCAAAACCAAGTGATCGTTAACTGTATATTTTGCAGGTTTTGAAAACAGTCATTATTAGTCTACGGCATGATTATATGTTAGAGTATTTGCTATAAGCTTGTTGATATGTGAAGATTAAAAAAAAATTTCATGAGAGTACTTTTTTTTTTCTGGTTTGTAATGGTAATTTAAAAAGGAGTAGGATAATTTCCATTAGTAAATAAATATATATATATATATAATGATCGTTTAAAGAATTGTAAAAGTATTTATTCTGAATTGAATGTTATTTAATGAAAGAGTGTTGCAAGTTATAACATGATATTTAATTTGTTAACTTGAGGTGTAGTACTTGGACGATCTTTTAATCAGTTTAAAATAGCTATCATATATATATATATATATATATATATTTTTTAAATCTACGGATTTTTTTATATTGGTTATTTTATAACATCGGTACTATGTGGAACGTTTATATATTAGTTGAATTTAAGTATAAATTAAAATTTGAATTAATTAAAGCATTGTATTTTAAACAAAAATCCTGTTAAAAATTATCTAAGAAATATGAATTCTAATGCTCTTAGTATATAGTAGTATGCTAATAGGAACTCTTTAATATTAATCATGTAATCTGTGACTATTCCAATTCAATCATGTAGGTAGTATTAATACTTAGCTTAATGAACATTTCTGAAATTTTCAACATATTTGACATTTTAAAATTTCATCACGATTTAATTCTTCTAACATTTACCTTTGTCTCATCGAAAAGTTTTAAAATTCTTGAAACGTAATCTTTAAAAAGTGGGCGAGAATGAGTCCATAAAAGAAAAACATTTCCTTAACTTTTATTATTATTATTAATAATAAGAAAACCCTCACAATAATAATAATAAACCTACCCAGAAAACCAAAAATTTAGAGCAAGGCACTGATCATTAAATATTTCAAGATAATCAATCATTTCTGTTCATATACATTTTATTTTATTGTTTTTCTTTATTTGTTTATTGCAAAAAATATCCATTTTACAAATATTACAATGTAATTCAACTTTATTATTTGTAATTTACTCAACATATTCTATTTGCAGTTTTACTTTCTTTTTGGAAATTTAAGGGTCAAGTTAGAAAACAACGTGAAAGACATGGAAGAGAAATTAAGAAATGGGGGGCGCTTGCTGATAGATTAGCATTTGAGCATTACCTGAGACAACTGGCGACTGAATAAATACTTGAAAATGCAGTTTCAACAGCCGTTATAGCAAATTTACTTTTATACTATTAAACAGTAAACATAAAAATACAATATTTTTTATCTTTAAATGTTATCTTTTGAGTTATGCGACTCAATGCTCCGACATTTCGGTCTTTTTCTTGGGGCCCATTTTGTGAAAAATAAAGATTATTTTTGTAAAATTTATTATATTTTTGTGAAAAATAACATTTTGTAACGAAAGTTGAAACCCAGTTACTCCAATTCAAACCAAAAGCATTAACAAAATTTTTTTAAATCCTTTTGCTGAAGTTTTCCTCTCTGGTGAATTTGTTTGTTTACAAATTACGCATTTTAAAACATCACAAAATAACAAATAATTGATAAATAGTAAATTTTTATGGAATAGAATTTTGTGAAAGGGCCTATTTTATTAAAAGGAATTTTGTGAAGGGGACTGTTTTATTTTAAAGAATTTTGTGAAGGAATCCATTTTATCAAATTGATTTTTGTGAAGGTGCCCATTTTATTAACCCTTACAGGACCATAAGATGTCCAAGACTAAATATGCCAATACAACACAATATTTTAGCTATTGTGGGTGTAAAGTAAGAGAATATCACCAGAAAAACATAGCAGGGTGTATAGGTTTCCTATAATTTCATGGGAAATATTTTCCCTATGGACCATAAAAGTAAATAAACGAAGAGTTAGGTTTATTATATCGGTATTTTATTTATTGCTTTGTAATACAAAAAACATAATAAAAATTATCAGAAAAGTAAAATAAATAGTTAGTTATGGTATTCTACGAAACAATTTCGTCTACTTGTGAAGCACAAGTGGACATTGCACATAACACATTTATTATGTGTCCTATTTTATTAGTTTGACAGTTCTTTTCTTTTTATTCGTTCAGAAACACATTTGCCGCCTTGGACATACGTTTTATTTTGACATTCAGTAAAAAAAATATCGATTCAATAATAATTGAACAATCGATAACGATTTTTGTAGAAGGGAAAAATATTTCCCTTGAGCGTGAAAGGGCTAAATTGATTTTTGTGAAGGGGTCCTTTTATTAAGCAGATTTTTGTGAAGGAACCCTAAAAAGGTCCCAAGTTTTTTTTCTGGATCGACCCTTGATGGAATACCAATATCTCCATGATTATGGTGGTAGATCCTTATGTTTGTGATTTGTGCAAATCTGAAGTATGAACTGGAATACATTGGCTGACTTAGACACTATATTTTGATCATGCTCTCTTGATACCATTACATCTGTTTTTTGCCAAATTTTATTCGTTTTCTTCATTTTTAATCCCTTATTCCATATTTCCCAACTATCTCACATTACCCTCAAAATACGTTTATTATTAATAGTATTATTTGTTTGGAAGTGGTGAAATTTCGTAAAATAATTTTTGTTTATAAAAACTATTCGAAGATAGTTGAAGTTTGTAATTGTATTTGGTTTTCGGGTTTTAAACAATACCGGTATGTTTTATTGACCCAAATGTAAATAGTAGTTTGTAATTGTATTTGGTTTTCGGGTTTTAAACAATATCGGGATGTTTTATTCACCCAAATGTAAATAGTAGTTTGTAATTGTATTTGGTTTTCGGGTTTTAAACAATATCGGGATGTTTTATTGACCCAAATGTAAATAGTAGTTTGTAAATTACAAACTACCCGAAAATCAAATACAATTACTAACTGTATTTGATTTTCGGGTTTTAAACAATATCGGGATGTTTTATTCACTCAAATCTAAATAGTATTCCTTAATACCCAAAGTTCTTCTACATTTAATAAAAAGAAGCTTTTAATCAACATTGTATCGGCATATTTATACATAAAAGTATGAGGGAGATATGAATGTTTTATTTATTTATTTATTTATTTATTCATTTTTTGCTCTTTTGTTAAACAGCTTTATAAAATTTATGATTCTACATTTCAGATTTAAATTTTTAGGCTAAACACAAATCTCAACTGCCATATAAAAAGCGGTCTGAAAAAAAAAAAAAAATGTACTATTCAATTATTTAAAAATATATACAAATAAGACTAAAAACAATATATTAAGAACAAATAAATACATTTCTAATACAATTAAAATATTAATGACTTTTCACTATTATTACAATTTTTTAGTTTTCCACGATCTTTTTAAATAAGCCATAGCTCGCAAACCCCTTAAAATTTTTTAATTTTTCCTAAAAAAAATTTATATTTCTAAAATTGCCAAAATTATACTAAAATGGGATTAGATCCTTTAAAAAAAAAAAAAAAAAAAAAAAAAAAAAAAAAAAAGTTGAAAATTTCATAAATGCTTTACTTTTTTCTTTTTTAAACTCTTAGCGGTCTAATGGTCCCGTTACGGGGGCCATCACACTTTCACGATGAGCGTCAATTATGCCTTCTTTTCTTTTTCTTTCTTTCTTCCTTTTTTTTTTCTATTGGCACCACTTTTTCTGAAAAACTTTTTTGAATATTTAATGGCTGAAATTATGCGATTAGATAAGGCGAAATTTTCTGTGCAAAAAAAAAAAAAAAAAAAAAAAAAACAACTGGTGTATAGAGTGTATAAAATCCTTGAACTTGGATACCAGCATTTTTGTACAGAACATTTCGCCTGATCTAGTCTAAAAATTTCAGCAATTACATGATGGAAGAATAGTTTGTCAATAAAAGGGGTGCCACCCCCCCCCCCCAATATATATATATATATATATATATTTATATATATAGATAGATAGATAGATAGATAGATAGATAGATAGATAGATAGATTGAGAGAGAGAGAGAGAGAGAGAGAGGGAAGAAAAGGTGTAACTGACGCTCCCCGTAGCGGACCGTTGAGGGTTAACCCAAAGAAACTAGATACTTATAGCATTTCATCTTCTTTGGTTAACCCTTTAACGGATACAGCACTTCAATTGCTAAAATGTTGAAATAAATGATTGACACCGGAAATTATGAGCAAATTTATTTGGATATAATAAAAAAGCGTTTTTTCACATACATAATAGATAAAAAATATTTCTATTAAAATTCTGCTGTCATTGTTGAATTTCGTGATTAAAATTTTGTGGTTTCGTAGGGAAACCAATGTCCGTTAAAAGGTTAAGGGCAATCTCAGTTTTGACAGATAAGTTTTAAAATTTTTCATCTAAATCCCCCATTTCCCCATAAAAAATTCCACCACCTTCTTTTCTTCCCAAGACATTTTTAAATTAATTAAATTATTTCTTAAATTGAAGGAATAATAAATAAATCAACCTTCAAAATGCCTTTACGAAATGCCCACTATCATTTTGCTCCAGCCTACAAAGTTTAAAAATTTAAAAATTCAAATTTTTGCAAAACATTTTCTTGTTTGGTACCGTTTAGTAACAATAAATAATCAAATCGCTTCTTGCAAAAGCAAAATAGGAATATTGTGCATAATCTAAATTGCTGCGCCCCCCCCCCCCCACACCAGCTCCTCAATTCGAAATTTTTGCTTTTCCCCTTTTCCTCCCCCCCCCCCCCCCCAATTCTTATGCAAAATTTTGGAAAAAATTGAATTTTCGTGTATAAGTCGAACCACATTTCTGGTAGTATGTTGAAAAATGGTTTGAATCGATGATAAAAAAAAATATATAAATAAATTTTCATTAAATTAGTAAACTTTTTTTTTTCTTACGTTTTTAATCTTTTTTTTTTTTTTTTTTTTTTTTTTTAATTCAACATTTTACAATTGTATAATTATGTAAAACAGAAGAATCTTAAACTATTCTGAAAGCTATTCACATCAATTTAATGATTACTTACTTTTTTTTTTTTTTTTTTTTTTTTTAAATCTATTTAAGCCTTATTTACAAGGGTAAACAACTTCTTAGACTGCTAAAATATAGTACTATTTTGTATTGTAGGACTTTTAGGAGAGAAATCTAGAAACATTTTCAAGTTGAACTCTTTTTAAAAAGGGGATTAAAATGTTGAAAGGAATACCCCTGTATTGAAGGGAATTCTATCCCAAAAGAAAATGAGTACAGAACAATTACAGAGACATTGTTGAGCTTTTTATCAATCACCATTGTCTGCTTTTATCTGTCTCTCTAACCTAGACCCATATGTGATTAATTAAAAGACTTGCACATTCATCAATTATCTGCGAAAAAAATATGATTCCGGTATTTCTCTCCACTATTTTTTTTTTTTTTTTTTTACTAAGTCGTGTATAAGTCGACTCCCAAATTTTGTCTAAAATTCTTCGACTTATACACGAGTATATACGGTACATTTATAAGTGTAAAATCTTTCAGTGTCATTGGAGGTTTCTTGTACTTTAAGCATGGCGGCTAGTCATAGACCCAGGGACAAAACTTTTTCTGGATCTATATTTTGTTTCAAAGATTAATAATAATAACAATAATAATAAAATAAATAAAAAATAATATAATATAAAAAGGTTTTAATCGTGTCAACCCAGCCCCACTAGATAGATCTATGATAAGAAAAATAAGTTTTTGATGAGAACTCAAATTAATACATCAGTATATCAATGATATGGATATTTTATTTATGGATATTTTATTGTAATATTTAAGATCACTAATTACAAAATATCTTTCGTTAAAACGTTATTACTTTCCTTTATACAACGCTAGAAATAAAAGTGATAAGAAACGAATTCTTGAACATCCCATTACTACAGAAAACAAAACAAAAGATTCTTCCCATCCTCTCTCCATAATATCTTCATCTTCAAACGTCATGTAACTCGGTCTCAGATCCTTTTTGAATACGGGGATCTTGGCGTGCTTTTTGGCGATGTTTTTGCTATCCCCCCTAAAGGCGGTGCTAGGGTGTCAGGATAAATATAGTCTAGTCTTTAGCTCGCACCTTAGGTTCCTGATGAAACATGGAGATATGCGGGAAGCCGTATCTACCCAAAGTGACGAAAAATGCTCTAGGTTTATCTCCTAAGAGATCGCTGAAAAAACATGTTCTTCATTAGTTCTTTTTTTTGTTTGTTAGCATTCTTTCTTTTACTTTCCCCATCTTTCGTTCCCCACGGCTTTCCTAGACTTTGAATGTGAGCTTTCAGACGGCTTGTTTTATACTTTAGTTCTTTTCTATTTTTTTATTATTATTTTTTTTTCTCCCGAGCTGTTTACATTCGTGTAGTGTGTTTGTATGCTTCTCTTTACATCTTTATTCTCGGGGGAGGACTTACCAGCTGCGTTTCAATTTGGCACATCATTTAATGTTCTCGCGGAAGAAGAACAATCGTTAAAACTTAGAAATGAGAAAATGTTTTATCAGAACAAATTTTAATTATTGTGTTTATCTTTTTAGCGTGAAAATTTTCTTGCAAATGACAAAGATTCTTAGATCCTATAACTAGCTTAGTTTTACGCCTCTTTCCTTTACTAATGATTAATCACTGCACATTTATTGCGATGCTGTACTGGTCGCGCAGAGCTATTCTTCGAATGCACTATGCCAGGGCAGTGGTCTCTCCAGCCTTTCTCCCTTGTTTTCATGAAATTGTGAACAGCTTTTTACATTTAAATTTCCAGCAGGACCGAAACTACGCCTTAAATCTTTAAATAGCACTACGAAGGATGTGAATTTTCTTTTCCCCTTTCTAACAGGGTACAACCAACTTGTAAGAAAAATGTGTCCAGACCGGGGATCGAACCGAGATACCTTGGTATAGGGCACCAAGTGCTTTACCAACTAAGCCAAAGCATCTTGCGGCTGCCACTGCGCAATGCAAGATGACATGTCAACATGAGCATATAAAAAGGCGTACATCAGACGAATAAATTCCCGGCATCGGATAATGTATATTTAAATACTAGGGGGCCTACCCTCTGCGAGCTACGCTCGCCAACCCCAGCTCAGACTTCGAGGCCTCTAAAAACATGACAGCGTGCTTTGTTTTAAAAATATTGGTAAATCTATAATTGGGTTGCCATGCTTTTAACGTTTTAATGGGGCATTTTTTTATTATCATGGCCTCATACACAGCTGTTGCGACAATTGACGACTGTTTTCGGGATTGATAAGTAAAATCAATTACACCTTGAAAAACCAGCTTGTATAAAATGGTTAGGTTTAAATTGTGGCTACCTCTCGGACTTTTATAACAACGATCTGTATTCTATTCTTCCTTTGCGTTTAAGGATGAGAAAAAATCCATCTGCTCGTGAATAACATTAAGAACCACGGTATTAAAAAGTACTATGTTATAGACATTTTCAGTAACAGGTTTTAATATTCTCTCCATTTTAGTGCACCATCATGCATATTTTCATGTTATTTTCAATATGTAAATTATTTATTTTAATTAATATGTATATACGAATTTTCTAATAATTATTTATCATACAAAATTAATTAAATATTTTGTGCATGTATGCCTGCATTTATTCGGCATGAGATATTTAAACAAATTTGCTATCCGCGATAATTTTACACCCTGTTATGTCACTTGAATATTGTCCATAAGAAAATCGGGTACTTTTCCAGTATAGGATCCTTTGCTTTTAGGTTTGGCGTAATTCGAGTTTTAAAAACGAATAGATTCGTTAATATACATATATTTGTTACCAAAAGTTATGAAAACAATCCCAGTGAACTTTTGGTGCTTTTCTATTATACGCTTTTTGAGCTATCTGATTTCTATTATACGCTTGACGTTTTTTTAAAAAGCTTGGCGCAATTCGGACATCAGAAAGTGAGATTTGGTGCCAAATGACATAAAGAGCCATGGAAATAAACTCGACGATTTTTTTTGTTTGTATTTTAATTATACGTATAATATTATTGTTTTTTCTATACATATTACTTCTGATTACATATAAAATAGGATAAATGACATTTTACGCTAAACAAATTGTATAAATATTGAAAAAATGCTTCTGTATACGAAATGACAAAGTTAATAGGTTGACAGAAAGTATGTTGCCAAATTTTCCTTTTCCGCCAAGGCTATTTTCTCTGTTTCGTCAAGGCCCCATATACTGGAAAAGCACCGAATTTTTATGCTTGTTTATACATGTATTTATATGTATACAATTTATTTATAATTGTCTTTCAATTTACCTCTTTTTGTACATAAAAATATATAAATGGCTTCTTTATATTAAATAAATTGTATAAACATAAATGACGTCATTTGGACGAATATATTCAAAATATTTTCAGTTTATAAATTAAATTAAATGCTGACAGAGACGATTGAATCCTGACGATAGAAATGTGATTTTTTTTTCAAATTTTCATGAGAAACATAATTTAATCACAATCTTGTCTTCATTATCGATTGAAATAAAAGATAAATTCAATTTCAATTTGAAAATGACGAATAAAAAGAAATCAATAATCCCTATCGGGATCCTTTTCGATTTTTTTCCTTTTTTTGTCACAAAAAAACTGAGTAATTAGTTGCCATCATTACAGAAATGTCATTAAAATTAGAAAAAAATTAATATCTCGAAAACTAATTCCAATTTCAAAAATCTATTACCAGTTTTGACATCCGCGGATTTTTATGGACAGTTGGTATTAATTTCACCATCAAGCGTTTAATATTTTATTAAAAATAGCCCTCAAACATAATCAGTCGTTTAATCAGTCGTTTCATAAAATCGTTTCATAAATTCGTTTCATAAAATCGTTTCACAAATTCGTTTCATTAGGATTTTATATATATAGGGTAGATATATTATCCGATGCCGAGAATTTATAAAGTGATGTGACACTCAAATTTTACTTTAAAATGATTAAATTTGTGAAAGGTCCAGTTTGGAGAGGGAAAACTTTTGTGAAGGGTTCTGTTTTGAGGTGAAAAATTTTATGAAGGATCGTGTTTTGAAATGAAAAGAATCGTGAAGGATCCTTTAAAAGACCCAATTTATTTCCAAACAGATCCCTGCAGGGTTTCTCAAACTATGGTACGCATGCCAGTTCTGATGCGTAAACTTTCAGATACTGGTACATACAGAAAATTATTATACAACTGAAAACTGATTTTTTATTTTAGAGACTCCAGGGGTGGATGCAGGTTTTTTTTCTTGGGGCCCATTTTGTGAAAAATAAAGGTTATTTTTGTGAAATTTATTATATTTTTGTGAAAAATAACATTTTGTAACGAAAGTTGAAATTGAGTTAATCAAATTCGAACCATTTATAAACAAAAACTTTTTTAAATCCTTTTGCGGAAGTTTTCCTCTCTGGTAAACTTGTTTGTTTACAAATTACACATTTTAAAACATCACAAAATAATAAATAGTAAGTTTTTATGGAATAGAATTTTCTGAAGGGACCCATTTTATAAAATTGATTTTTATGAAGGGGCCCATTTTATCAAATTGATTCTTATGAAGGGGCCCATTTTATCAAATTGATTTTTGTGATGGGGCCCTAAATAAGCCCCAAATTCTTCCTGAATCGACCCCTGGACTCCCAACCCGACCGACAAGTATATCAATATATGCTAATAAGTCACGAATACTATAGATTTTTCTTCAAAAAAATATCATTAACAGATCATCATAAAATACTTTAAGCAACATTTCTGGCTTTTGTCTTATTTAATTTTTTAAAGGTGATTTCCAATGACCTGCCCAACAACGCGAAACTTTCTGACACAATTTCAGACTCATTTTTAAAAACAAAGGCATAAAATTGGCAGGCCTGACTATTGAAGCGATTTGGAATCGAAATGAGTTTTCCATGTTTTGATAAATAGGTTACTTATCGCATTATAAGTGATTCTGGTCACGTGATGACACGTTTTTCGTGCTTCTCCGGATGCCGCATCAGGAATTCTGTTCAAAACACCGACTTTGATAGTTTTTCTGAAAGATCTTCTGCCTTTACGAAAAAATGGAAAACGTATTTCGATTACACAGTTTTTGGATAAGAACACTTGTCAATTTCGTACATTTGCGAACAAGGTATATAGATGTAAAATACATATATTTTCTTTATATATGCGAAAGTGACAGGTCAGATTTTAATTTTAAATGATTAAATTTGTGAAAGGTTCAGTTTAGATATGGAAAATGTTTGTGGAAAGCCTATTTTTAAGACAAAGAATTTTGTGAAGGGTTCTGTTTTAGTGTAAAAAGTTTTGTGAAAGGTCCTGTTTTGAAATAAAAAATTTTGTGCAGGATATTTTAAAGGACCCAGTATCTTCCTAAACAGATCTCTGATAATGGTGTTTTTAGCTGAATATCCATAAAGGAAGATAATCGAGTATTAACGTAGTAATGGTGTAATCATTCCATTTTAATTATTAGTACTGTCGTTATTGTCAATGGTTCGCCGAAATTATTGATTTCAATTCAGCGATACGCTAGTCTAAAAGTTTGGAAACCCCTGCGACTATGCTGTTTTCTTGTGCGCCATGTTATTTTTCGACCGTGCCGTCCTGGCTTTTCTTCACTTTATTAGCTCTTGAACGTCGGCAAGACAGCTTATTCTGTGTTTAATTTATTATGCAAATTATTAATTCAAATCCTAAGAGGTAAAAAAAAAGAAAGAAAGAATTTACTATTATGGAATGAAATTTACGAAAAGAGTTAAAAAAAAACCTATTTTCAAAACAAAGGAGTTTATACAATTCTTTTTGTTGTTGTTGTGAGAAAGGTCTCAGTCTGCAGGTAGACACGTTTTTCTAACTGTAGGTAACAGTAATCATGGGTTGATCCAAACAAAATTTGGGGCCTATTTAAAAACCCCTTCACAAAATTCCTCATAATAAAATAGTCAGTCCCCTTCACAAAATTCCTCATAATAAAATAGTTACCTTCACAAAATTCCATTCCTTCCATAATCATACTCTTCTCAGTAATTATTTTTATTTTGTTAGGTTTTTCAAATGTGTAATTTGCGAACAAAACAGGTTCATTAGAAAAGAAAATTTTAGCACAAGGATTTATAAAGTTATTATTAAGAAATGCTTGGTTCGAATTTGATTAACTGGATTTTGTCTTTTATTGCAAAATCTTATTTTTCACAAAAATACGGTATACAACAATTATTCAGAATGGGCGAGGTCAGATGTATTCTGCGGAAAAATGATTTTTCTGGATAACTGGCGGGCATTAAAGCAACATCCATTTTATCACATTTGTAGACTAACTGTAGCTGTGGCATTTTTTCTTGATTTCAAATTAATTATTAGATTACTTAGATTAAGAAACAGATCAAATATTTATCAAAGTAATTATTATTAATAAATGCTTGGCTTGAATTTGAGTTACTGAATTTCATGTTTCGTTACAAAATGTTATTTTTCATAAAAATATACAGTATATAAGAACCATTTATCCAGAATGGGTGAAGTCCGATGTACTTCACATAAATGGTTTTTCTGGATAACTGGGGGGGGGGGGGGCATTAAAGCAACATCCATTTTATCACATTTGTAGACTAACTGTAGCTGTGGCATTTTTTCTTGATTTCAAATTAATTATTAGATTACTTAGATTAAGAAACAGATCAAATATTTATCAGAGTAATTATTATTAATAAATGCTTGGCTTGAATTTGAGTTACTGCATTTCATCTTTCGTTACAAAATGTTATTTTTCATAAAAATATACAGTATATAAGAACCATTTATCCAGAATGGGTGAAGTCCGATGTACTTCACATAAATGGTTTTTCTGGATAACTGGGGGGGGGGGGGGGCATTAAAGCAACATCCATTTTATCACATTTGTAGACTAACTGTAGCTGTGGCATTTTTTCTTGATTTCAAATTAATTATTAGATTACTTAGATTAAGAAACAGATCAAATATTTATCAGAGTAATTATTATTAATAAATGCTTGGCTTGAATTTGAGTTACTGAATTTCATCTTTCGTTACAAAATGTTATTTTTCATAAAAATATACAGTATATAAGAACCATTTATCCAGAATGGGTGAAGTCCGATGTACTTCACATAAATGGTTTTTCTGGATAACTGGAGGGGGGGGGGGCATTAAAGCAAAATCCATTTTATCACATTTGTAGACTAACTGTAAGCTGTGGCATTTTTTCTTGATTTCAAATTAATTATTATAGATTACTTAAATTAAGAATCGGGCCCAATCAAGATCAAATATTTATCAGAGTTATTATTAATAATAAATGCATGCTTGGTTCGAATTTGAGTTACTGAATTTCATCGTTCGTTACAAAATGTTATTTTTCCCAAAAATACAGTATAGAACCATTTATCCAGAATGGGCGTATGTCAGATGTATTCCGCGCATAAATGGTTTCTCTGGATAACTTGTTGGGCATTAAAGAAACATTCATTTCATCATATTTGTAGACTATATGTGTCTGTGATATTTTTTCTTGATTTCAAATTAATTATTAGATTACTTAGATTAAGAATCAGACCCAATCAAGATGAAATATTTATCAGAGTTATTTTATTAATAATAAATGCATGCTTGGTTCGAATTTGAATTACTGAATTTCATCTTTCGTTGCAAAATGTTTTTTTTTCACAAAAATACAGTATAAGAACTATTTATCCAGAATAGGCGAGGTCAGATGTATTCCGTGTATAAATGTTTTTTTTTTTTTTTTTTTCTGGAAAACTGGTTAGGCATTAAAGCAACATCCATTTTATCAGATTTAGACTATATGTGGCTGTGGCCATTTTCTAATTTCAAATTAAATATTAGATTAGTTAGATTTAACAATTAAATCCAATCAAGATCAAATATTTATCAGAGTTTGAAAGAAGGCAATTTATGGCAATTTTTCTGCATAAAAATCAAAACGCCCAAATATCTAACAAAATAGGCTTCCATTTCAAATCCTAGATGTTGGAAATAAAACGTGTCGTCACGTGACACGAATCGCTTATAACTCGATAAGTAATTTATTAATAAGAAAATGGAAAACTCGTTTCGATTCCAAATCGCTTCAACAGTCAGGCTTGCCAGTGTTATGACTTTGCGTTTAATGAGTGCGAAAGTTTTGCTTTGGTTGAGCATGTCGTTTGGGAACCTGCTTAAACCGAATTAAACACCATTTCTGAAATTGATCGACAAGGTAAGGATAGGGAAGATAACGATTACTTTCCAAACCTTTTTAAACATGCGGTGTCTTAAGACTAAACTAATAATTTTCTGCCAACACCCCCACCCCTCCCCCTATTCCCCAGTGCAAGACACTTTTTTAAATATATCAACATAAAAAGCATTACATAAATTGTACAATTAATAAATATTATTTTTAAATAAAAGTGCTTTTTTTTTTTTTAATATACGTATATTACACTCTTTATTTTTTTTATTTGTATTTAATTTTGTGCTTTTTAGTATTTAAAATATTTCATAGACATATTTTAACGAGCATGGTTTGGAGCATTAGTTAACTGTGTTTTTGTTGTAACTCGTACACAGTTGTAACCAACCATAAAGAATATTTGGCGATTTATCATCTGCGCCTGGCTAACGGAAAATGTTTTAAAAGGAATTTATTAATTTGTAATTAATTCTGAAAATGTTAAAATATTGCCAACCACGCCACGCTAACCGTACTTCTCGCGCCAAGGTGCTGAAAACGCGAGTCTTTTCGAAAAAGCAGCCGAGACGGGCCGGTAGTATTTTATACAATAGTTAAGGATCTCAGAACTTTTAAGAATTCAGAGTGCATACGAAACTTGCGTGTACATCGACTGATCATAAATTTCTAAAATACTTTTTGATTTGACAAAGAAATTTGTAAGATGTTCTTGACCACTTTCAACTTTTAGAAAATTATAAAATAAGCCCTCATATTAAAATAATAAAAAAGTACATAGAACAATTAACATAACTAACTAAATAAATAATGTATCGTCAAGATATCCTCAATAAATTTAGAATGTAGATGTTACATACAACTTGTATTAAAATGATTTGGAAACTCTGTTTTAAAGAATGAATTAATAAAACAAACATACTTTGGAAAAAGAAAATATTTTTAAAATGCATCCAAATTTGAAAATAAATAAATAAATAAATAAATAAAAATAATGCGAAATCATAATTAATTAATCATTAAAAATAGTCTAAATACTTAATTATCTCAAAGGTATTAATTTCATTCTATAGTTAACACGACCATATACAAACATGGAAAATTTTAGATATTATTGAATAGATGTTTTTACATCTTTCAGATCGGTCATGAAAAATAAAGTTTTCAAAAACTGAAGCGTAAAGTCAGGAACTTGTAGATGTTTATAAAGATACATGTTTTTCTAGAGTAACACACAGTCCATAACTGCGTAATCTATCCATGTCTTAAATGGAATAAAATTGTTTTTGTTATATTTCCGGTTCTAATGTGAATTTTTTAATACATAAAAAAAAAAAAAAAATCAGAATTTGTTACAGAATAAAAATCAGTATATATATATTTTTCTCGATTTAAAAAAAGTAAATGATCTGTTAATCAAAACATCAAAAACAGTGATATTTTAAAAGCTATTTAAATTCTTTATACAGTATTCCCTTTATCTTATCATCCATTCTTCTTTTTTCTCTCGATTTTTTTTTATTTATTTTATTTTTTAAGTAAATCTGTCAAGGAAAAATTATTGTTACAAACAATTAAGTGCAGAAAATAAAGATCTGCAATGGGCTGTATATCATTACGAAGTTAAACATTTTTGCTTTATCTCATACCCTGCAGTAAGCTGCCTAAGTGGCGTCATAACACGGCAAAGAAAACAGACGGATTTTGGAGACGTATAAATCACATGTTTTGGAATACGGAAATTCCAATCTCTTTGTGACAATGCACTTATACATGGGAAAAGAGGAAAAGAATCTTACAAATTTCAAGTAACATAAGATATCGCTAAAAAATCCTGAGGTATATCTTTCACTTCCTGAGAAAAACAAGGTCGACCTTAACTTCGAGCGGTTTTTCGCAAAATTTGTGCACTTGGATTAGTTAAAGTATTCAAGTTTCTGAATTCTTATTATGAATGGGTAATAAGAATTAGCACTTTCCTTATTTATAAAGAAACTGCTAATTCTTATTACTCATTAGTTTTTATTATTAGTTGTTTATTTATTAGTTATTGTTTCTCTATCATGAGATTACCTAATGAGAGTTTTTCTAAATTTCAAAATGTATTTATATATGATTTGATAATTATTTTACTGTCTCAAAAGGAAATTTAATGAATTTCTATGAAATTGCACAAATTTAATTAAAATCACTAAGCGGTTACTCCTACTTAATTTTATTAGTTTTTTGTTTGTTTGTTTGTTTTTTCGACGTTTAAATAAGGAATTTTATTTTTTCATTTAAAAGCATCCGTAGTTTGCCCTTTTAGAATAGGATAAGATTAAATATATATATATATATATATATATATATATATATATGGGATTTCAGTCTAAACACTTCATTTCTTTTATGACGTACGTGCATGATAGTCAAATTAACTGACGCTGTAGTACTATTATTATCCATGATTTAAATGCACGAGTTATAAATATTTTGGGTCGCGAGATCAAGATTTGAACATCTTCAAAATTGGAAAAGAGCCAGTCTTCTAAATTTTTGTTGTAAAGCAAGCATCAAAATGAGAAATATCCAATAAAGGCGCTGTTAGGCCTAGTTGTTATTTGTTGGTAAATAAATATATTGTATATGTTTGGCGGGAAGTGGATTAGCTGAAAAGAAATTGCTTGTCAAGTATTGTAGAATTATATTTCCAGGACTGTATTAAAGTTCATATTTTGTTATTCATCGTCTATTTGTTCATATAATTCCAGTAAATCTACTATTTACATATCATCTTCTTATATATATATATATATATATATATATAATATATGCCTAAATATGTATTTATATATTCACACAGGCAGGGCTTAACAAATGCGTTCGCCAGCTCGCCACTGGCGACCAAATTTTCTTATCTGGTGACCAAGCTATTTAATCTGGCGTTTTCTTTTTCTTTGTACAAAAAGTGACCTAAGAAATGAGCACAGACAGCATTTAACATAGTTACCGGAGAAATTTTTTTGTTTTAGAAATAAATTGTCCAAAAATCGACACAAAACGCGAAAAAACGCTGAAAATCCTATAAAAATTCTGAATGAATTAAAAAACAGTACAGAACAAAATTTACATTGTTGGGCTAAAAGATAGAAATGTAATTTCTTTTACGAATCTCAAAAAAACTGCCACGGAACGCGAAAAAAAGCTACAAATTGCATAAAATATCGCTTAAAAATTCAAAAATCGCAAGGAACAAAATTTAATTTGCCTAAAAGACTGAAACCGGCTTTCTTTTGTACTTTTGAAAAATCGCAATGAAATGCAAAAAAAAAAATCGTTAAAGAAGAAGACAAAATTTACTATATTGGTATAAAAGAGTGAAAAGGATTCCTTTAAATTAGTCAAAAAATAGCCGCTAAACATGAAAAAACGCTAAAAATCGCATAAAACAATCAAATTAAACAATCTAGTTAGAAAAATCTGGTACTATTTTCTAAACTATGTTGTTAATAATTGTAAACTATGCTTGTTATTAGTTTTTATCAATTAATTCATGAAAAAACTTTAGTGCTTTTTGACGGGGGTGTGATTTATGACGGGGTGGGAGGGAGATATTTTTTACTGGCGACTAGAAACTTTTGCTGGCTGCAAGATTTTATCAATTTTTTCCAAACACAATTTTTTCAATCAAACACAGGTATTCTAAGACATCGGAAATGTTTAATTTTTTATGACTACATCGGAAGGGAAATGAATGAATGTTAGTCCCTGAATGAATGTTAGACCTTGAGCTTCTCTTTAGCTTGATCGGGCCTTGAATATCGCGCATAAAAGTAGTAAATAAACTCAACACTTTCGGAAAATTCGCTAATAAAGACGTCAAGCCCTGTCGAGTGCCGGAGTCTGGTAGTTAATCAAGCGGGAGCAGTTTACACGCTGTTTATTTTTATTTTTCACCCCAGAAAAGTTACAATTTTTAAAACCTCAGTACAGGGGGTTATTCTCCGGGGCCTCTTTTAGTCACGTGTCAAAAGGTCACCGAGGCATACTCCTGGGCGTATTTTAGGCATCAGGTGCGTGCCTAGGATGTATTATCATCTATTTTGTTATGGAAAGCGAGTCGACGAAAAGTAGGAGAAATGTGAAAACACATTCTGGATTACTGGCCTCTCCGAACTCTCTCCCCTCCACCCCTTTTTTCTTCAATGTCTTCATTCAGTTCAGCATCTTCTCTATTGTGAGTGGTTTTCATTTTACTCGAAATGCTTTGTATTTTGTGCCCCAACATATGTATGTGATGGATGCATGTTTTCCATATTTTACGGAATAAATCGGTAAAGGATTTTTATCCCCCCCCACCCCCTCGCTACTGGATCCCTTTTATCCTTTACAGTCTCTTATTTCAAGCTTCAACAGATTAAACTGTCAACCACTTCACGCTTTGTAAAAAGAACTATCGATTTCTACCCTTATTATATGACTTATACCACAGACAACTGTGGCGTTGCTGAAATATTGTTAGTGCTATATTTGATATATTTTTGTTGTGGTTTGGGTTTGAGGTAAATAAGTGATGATCTGCATTTAATGGACGAAAGAGGATAAAAACGGGATTGTTATATTTTTTTACAAAACAGGTAAATGGATAAAGTGTGTGAACAAAACAACGTTATAAAATACACAAACATAAAAAATCAGTC
Source organism: Maratus michaelseni (assembly GCA_963931845.1). Classification (NCBI taxonomy): domain Eukaryota; kingdom Metazoa; phylum Arthropoda; class Arachnida; order Araneae; family Salticidae; genus Maratus; species Maratus michaelseni. The sequence goes on from OZ007594.1 coordinate 78,533,250, forward strand.
ATAGAACTGTTACAAATATATAATGCACATATTTTTTATTAAGATCTTTTATTCACATTGTCATACACTGTGACAAAATTTCACACCCCCACCCCTCTATGTATTTTTACAATATATGGATATAGTCAAACCTCGTTAACACGAACACGCTTAAAGCGAATTACTTTTAGCACGAACTGTTTCCGTTTGGCCCGTCCAGTTGTATGTAATGTATTTAAGTTCGGATAAAAATGAGCTACTTATAACACGAACAAAAAAAGTTTTCCCTTGAGTGTTCGCGTTAACGAGGTTCAACTGTATTTTAAAAAAATAATTCTTGATTTCTTACCGATTTCAAATTAATAACTTGAGATTTTCTGATTTTATTATTATTTTATACAAAAAAACCTGTGTAAAGTAGAATTTTCTAAGTCCCTTAGGATTCTTTCTTAGTAATTTTTACTATATAAACTGTCTCTCTCTTTCTCTCTCTCCAAAGAAAAAAAAAACCCTGTAGACTTTTAATTAAACTATTCAAGCTTTAAAAAAAATTCATACTAAATTTGGAAGCACCAAAAAATCAAGGTATTCAGGGTCACAGACACGTAGGCTTGAGCTTTAGTCAGGCTCTACTTATAACTTCAGGGCTCTCAAATGGTCCGCCAACTGAATACCAATATTTTTAACAGACAATTTCATGGTAGGTTTCTACAACAGTTCCGCAGAAATTTACCTCCGAAGGTGATTTCTGCAAAATTTGCAAGAAAAATCTAAAAATAAAATGTTTCTAAGCCTGTATTTAAAAAGCGGACCAGTTGGGAGACCTGCAACTTTAAAAACATTTTCTGTTAATTTTTTTTTCTTTTCCAATGGCGCTACCTTGTGTTAATTGAGAGCATTTCTACTCTGAAAGCAAAACTCTATTCTAATCTAAATTAAAACTTTTAAATACACTGTACAAAAAAATCCTTATTCATACGGGTGATTTAGGTGAAATTTCTGTCTTTTAGCGGAAACTTTCTATTTTGTGTGGAAATCGTAAATTCTTCCGGAATAAACGGAAAATTTTCTTTTTATCTTCATTCGCTGAACGTTAAAACCGTAAATATCCCCCCCCCCCCCCAAAGGCATACATACGGAAATGCTCCCTTTCAATTGAGAGAAAACGGAAAAATTTGGTTTTAGGTGAATTTCTGTCTTTTAACGGTTTTAGGTGAAATTTCTGTCTTTTAATGGATTTAGGTGAAATTTCTGTCTTTTGACGGAAACTTTCTATTTTGAGTGGAAATCGTAAATTCTTCCGGAATAAACGGAAAATTTTCTTTTTATCCTTATTCGTTGAACGTTAAAACAGTAAATATCCCCCCCCCCCCCCCAAGGCATACATACGGAAATGCTCCCTTTCAATTGAGAGAAAACAGAAATTTTCTAGTTAAAATTTCGTAATTAATTTGTTGTCTTATAACCAAGTCATTGGATGTGGTCAGTTGGTGTAGGGAATAGAGCATTCATCCTCTAATGGCGATTACCGAGTTCAAATACGGAGGAAGGCAAGGTGATAGAAAACAGTTGTGATAATATTCCATACAAACACCTGTTCCGTATTAATATGCATAAGTATACACTATTATTATTTAGATATACATTTTTACTTTATTCTACCTTTACAAGAAGAAAGTACTGGATTCATGAAAATTTTCGACTTCCGGTTTTCGACGGATTTATACGTTTTAGAAGGTCCTGAACATGATTTGACTGTTTTTAGAAAATGTCTGTTTGTGAATCTATGACTCTGTCTGCTGTCTATCTGTATGTGACAAAAATGTTGTGGGCGCTCTATCTCAAGAACTAATGCACGAAATTTAATATAACTTTATATTCAGTTATTCCCTGATATAAATTAGTGCTGATTAGTTTTTGGTGAAACTCGCCTAATAGGTGGCGCTGCTATGCTGCATTTTTCGCGATTTTCGAAATAGCTCTATCTCAAGAACTAATGCACTTATTTTCATCAAACTTCAGATTCATTTAGACCCAGGCCTCCTTATCATAGTATCAGGCCTCACAATCAGCAAGTTTCCTTTGACCGCATGGTTGTCCTGCTACTAGCGCCATCAATCGTCAGTAATATGCATGATCTCCATGGTAATAGGAGTATTTACGACACGAAATAACACGAAATTTTTTCACAGCTCCATTTGTCCTATGCATTTGCTTATGAACTAGTATCGGTAGTATCCACCAGGCGACCATACTTTCCGGAGAAAGTCAATTAATAAGTTGGCAATTACCGCGGACATTTTCTCCCGTAGACTTTCTCCGGATTGTCAAGTCTGATCTATGATAAGGGAGTCTTGATTTAGACCTTGACATAAATAGACGCTGATTACGTTTTGGGGTGTAGATATCCCAACCGGTGGCGCTGCTATACCAATTTTTTCATGATTTTCACGGTAGCTATAATTTCAAGAATTAATGCACGGAATTTCATCTAACTTTAGATTCTGTTAGATCTTGACATAAATAGATGCTGCTTACGTTTTGGTGTAATAGCCCAACAGGTGGCGCTGCTATGCTACTTTTTTTCATTATTATCACGATAACTATATCTCAAGAACTAATGCACGGATTTTCATCAAACTTCAGATTCAGTTAGACGTTGACATAAGTTGTTGACTAGGTTTTGGTCTAAATCTACCAACAGGTTGCGCTGCTATGCTGCATTTTGCAGGATTTACACGATTTTAGCGATAGTCATAAAGAACTAATTCACGGAATTTAATACATTTAAAACTTCAGATTCAGTTAGACCTTGATATAAATTGGTGCTGATTCTTTTTAGTGTATATGCGAAACCTGTGTGAGATAGAAGAAGTTTTGGGATTGGCACATCCGACTAGTTTTTTAATATGGCGTTATTGTTCACATTGTTTACTAAAATCAGAAATTTCCCGTTTTGAATAGTGTAACATTTCCACCTTCAAAACGCTGGAATACCAAAACGGAAGTTTTGAGATAAAACGAAGAATACTAGACGGTAACATTTCTGCCAATATTTTTTACGTCTTTTCACCAGGGGTCGATGCAGGCTTTTATTCTTGGGGCCCATTTTGTGAAAAATAAAGGTTATTTTTGTGAAAAATAACATTTTGTAACAAAAGTTGAAATCCAGTTAATGAAATTCGAACCAAGCTTTTTTTAAACAAAAACTTTTTTTAATCTTTTTTGCTGAAATTTTCCTCTCTGGTGAACTTGTTTGTTTACAAATTACACATTTTAAAACATCACAAAATAATAAATAAATGATAAATAGTAAGTTTTTATGGAATAGAATTTTGTGAAGAGAACTATTTTATCAAATTGATTTTTGTGAAGGGCCCCATTTAATCAAATTGATTTTTGTGAAGGGTCCCTAAATAGGCCCCAAATTTTTCCTGGATCGACCCCTGTTCACGGATTTTTTATTTTTATTTTTTTTTGCAGTATATATATTGTCATTTCTATAGTTCTAGTTTTCAAATAACTTTGGAATGGAATTATTATTATTATTATTATTATTCAAAGCGAATAGCATTTTAAAAGTTCCAATAGTTGACTGTTACAGATTTTCTCTCTCGAAATGTTGTCTGTAACCTGCATACATTTTCTTTCTTTCATCGTCGTTTTCTTTCTCTTTTTCTTTTTCTTTTACAATTTAATTTTAATAAATATTATCTCCTATGAACAACTGATTTTCAAATTCATCTTTTAATGGTGTCATAGTTCCAATACTCACAGAGATAACTAAGACTACAATAGATCCTTGGAAATTGAATAGTTTGAATCCTTATTCCAGGTTTAATATTTATATAATTTTACCTACATGTGCACATATTTTATGTATTTACTGTTTTAGTAGACACGCTTGTGTTACTGCGTATAAATTTAATAATGATATTTGACGATAAATAAAGCTTATTCTTTTCTAGCCATTATTTGACATTTTTTTTCTAATAATCTTATACTGATATATATATATATATATATATATATATATATATATATATATATATATATAATATAAAAAAGAGTTTAGCATCTTTAATTTTAATTGTTATTTATTTCTCTATTTATTTCAACTATTTTCACGAACTAAAAAAACTATATTTGAGTAGTTTTTTTTTTATTTTAAGTTAGATGTATTATATAAATATAATTTATGTAAACAAGGAGTTTTATAACTACAAATTTTAATTTATTCAGTTTTGGATTTTTAAGTTTTTTTTAATCTATTTATTTATTTATTTTAACTACTATTTTCACAAACTAAAAGAACTATATTTCAATAAGTATTTTTTTTTTTATTTTTTAGTAAGAAGTTTTATAGATATAATTTACGTAAACGAGGAGTTTTATAACCGTTTCAGTTTTGCATTTTTAAGTTTTATTTTTATTTATTTTAACTATTTTCACAAACTAAAGAAACCACATTTCAATAAGTATTTTTCTTTAAATCGGAAGTTTTATATAGATATAATTTATGTAAACAAGGAGTTTTATATAACTGTAAATTTTAATTTATTCAGTTTTAGACCAACAAAAAATAAACAATATTTCAGTAAGTAATACTTGTGGGAAGGCAATATTTCAGCCTGTTTTCTTTAAATTTTTCGAAGGCGTAATTCGTAATTGCCACTTCAAGGTTTCAGCAAGATATGCTCATATACTGTAGTTTAATGACTGCGCACATATGCAAATACAGGTGTGTATGTAAATGTTAAAACAGCAAATGACTAACTATTATGATTCATTGTAGTCTGGTAGAGTTTATATTACAGTAATGCGTCACTGACCAGACAAAAAAGGGTTTCAACATATGCGTCTATAATTTTTTCTTCTCTTATTCGTGGCGTGGCAGTATAAGTATTAAATATCAAACTCGAATTAGAATCCAAAATAGAGGATTTCGTAACAAAACAAATTTATTGCAAATAGCATCTTACCAGAAATATGGTAATTTCTGCCTCATTTTTATACATAAATTTTTTAGATATGCTTTTGAGGTATATTACCGTTTTAATGTTTGCAATAATCACTTCTAATTTTTCATATTACGACTACCCTTCCACCCCTCCCCCCCTTTTTTCTCCTTTTGCGTCAAATTATATCTCAATATTTTTTAATATTTTACATACGATATCTAAAAATAAGTTCAACCTTACAAAATTATAGACATTATTGGTGGTATATTTTCAAAGTACTCCGTACACTTAATTCGAAATGCACTCGTCCTATAAAAAAGAAAAAGAAAAGAAATGAAAATTTGAGACTAAATTACTTACTTTACATTTTAGCTAACTCATAAGGTAACTTACCGTTTGAACGTTTGTAATAATTAAGTCTAATTTTTCATGTTACGACTTCCCTTCCACCCCATCCCCTTTTTTTTTCCCTTTCGCGTCAAATTATATCTCAATATTTTTTAATATTTTACGTACGATATCTAAAAATAAGTTCAACCTTACAAAATTATAGACATTATTGGTGGTATATTTTCAAAGTACCCCTACACTAAATTCGAAATACTCTCGTCCTATAAAATAAAAATAAAATAAAATAAATAAAAGAAAAAGAAAACATGAGATTAAATTATTTATTTTACATTTCAACTAACTCCTCATATTGAAATATTTTAACCCCTTTCTTTCGCAAATAATTTAGAAATTTTGTCATCATGACAATTTTCACTCCCTTTCAACATTTGATAGATGCAAATGTTGTGGGAAATTGTTCTTTATATATTCTACATCCTCCAATTAGTCTTAAGGCTACATAAATAGAACTTTATTATAGCTTTTACACCCACGTAGCTTTAAAAATAATTAGAAATAAATACTAAAAAACTTTTTAAATAAATTAACAAACAAACAAACAAGCTGTTTAAAAAGATTAATAAATAATTCGAAACAACATTTTTTACAATGTTGTTAGAATATTTTACTTGAATGACAATTTTTTTTCTCGAAATGATCTTATTACATGTTTTTTTTTTTTTTTTTTTTTTAACTTTTAAAATATGTACTTCTTAAGTTTTTGACAATAGAAATATTTACTGTTTTTTTACGTAATATGTTTGTTCCTACAGGATATTTTATGAATGTTTATGCCATATCCAGTGGAGTCGTGCTGCCTTATATTTTAGACCCAAACTTTGAAAAATACCTTCCAGTCATCCCACCCCAAATCAGTTCGGTAAATTTTACATGGAAAGCCGGAGATAAGAAAACGGTAAGTTTGGAATTGATCACATTTTGTTTTCTTTCAAGATTTTTAGGTTAAATATTAAATTAGTATCAAGGGTCGATTCAGGCAAAATTTGGGGCCTATTTAGGGTTCCTCCACAAAAATCTATTTAATAAAATGAGCTCCTTCACAAAATTTTTATAATAAAACAGGCTCCTTCACAAAATTTCTTTTAATAAAGTAGGCCCTTTCACAAAATTCTATTCCATAAAAACTTGCTATTAATTAATTATTTACCGTATATACTCGTGTATAAGCCGACCCCCAAAACCGAGATGCAAACAAGTTTAACACCAGTAATTCAGAATAATTTTCTACGCCCTGCTTTATCTCATTTAATTGTGAATTATATAAGACGAAGAACATTATTGTAAAATACTGGTATTAAACATGTTTTCATCAGGAATTTTGGGGTCGGCTTATACACGAGTATATACGGTATTTCTTTGTGACATTTTAAAATGTGTAATTTGCAAACAAACAAGTCCACCAGAGAGGACAACTTCAGCAAAAGGATTTTAAAAGGTTTTTGTTAATAAATGCTTGGTTCGAATTTGAGTAACTGGATTTCAACTTTCGTTACAAAATGTTATTTTTTACAAAAATATAATACTTTTCACAAAAATAACCTTTATTTTTCACAAAATGTGCCCTAAGAAAAAAAAATCCCTGACGGCTCGGCCTACAGGCACAGGTAGATTTCGAAGACGCAGACCGTGGGGCGCCTGTTTGTCGGGAATTGCGGAAGAAATGACCTTTTTACGATGATGCGGCAGTTGGAACCGCCTACTTCGAAACCTAACTTGTTTGCAGGCGGAATCGGCAGGGATTTTTTTGTTTTTAATTTTTTTTTTTTTTTTGCTATAACGGTTAGTCCTATAAAAAACTTGTAAATATAAAAGTTTTAAATAATATTAAGAGGATTAATAATAAATTTAAGCGGATTTGAAATCTTGAGAATTGGCGAAGTTATGAATTTTTTTCTTCTAAACCCCCTCCCCCCCCCCCCCCCTTAAGGCAATTTTTAATTATATCAAAAATCTGTCATACATAAATTTTCGGCCCTTCTCCTAGAAGTAATAATAACTTCAAACGGATTCGATACGTATCATAAGTAAGAAATTATGGTTTTTTTTCTGTTTTCACAAAAAGCCCCCCATCACCCCCCCCCCCTGGTTCGATTTTGTCCATTAACGAACTTGACCGAGATTTTATGCCCCTTGATTTTATGTATCAGTTTCGAAAAGATGCGGGAGTTGGAACCGCCTACTTCGAAAAATAACTTGTTTGCTGGCGGAGCCGGCAGGGATTTTTTTTTTGTTTTTAATTTTTTTTTGCTATAACGGTTGGTCCTATAAAAAACTTGTCAATATAAAAGTTTTAGATAATATTAAGAGGATTAATAATAAATTTACGCGAATTTGATATCTTGTGAATTGACGAAGCTATGATTTTTTTTCTCTTAAAACCCCCCTTCCCCCCCCCCCCCTGGGGCCATTTTTAATTATATCAAAAATCTGTCATACATACATTTTCGACCCTTCTCCTAGAAGTAATAATAACTTTAAACGGATTCGATACGTATCATAATTAAGAAATTATGGGTTTTTTTCTGTTTTCACAAAAAGCCCCCCCCCACCCTCACCCCCTTGGCTCGATTTTGCCCATTAATGAACTTGACCGAGATTTTATGCCCCTTGATTTTATGTATCAGTTTGTAAAAGATTAATGCAGAATTTTTCCAGTTATCGTGGTCAGAAAAAAGTGACATATATATATATATATATATATATATATATATATATATATATATATATATATATATATATATAATTATAATATCTATGAATTTCAAAAAACATATCAAGTTCTATTCTACTTAAATCTCCAAAGAGATAATTAATGATATTGTGTATACAGAATACCACATAGCTAATAATTAACATGTGCAAACATAATATTACCATAGCTTATGCTTCAATGGTAATTGGCCAAATTTTACTCATACCTAAAGAATATTGAAAAAAGAAATTAAAAAAAAGGAACCTGCAAAGCAAATTAAAAAAATAAATTTATTTCCATTTTGTTAAGCCCGAGAAGGGACAGATATTAAAATTATTTTATTTAGTCAATGCTACAATAATGTTGCATGTTTATATTAAATCTTGCTCAGTCTATTTAATCTTAAAAAATTAAATTTAAATTTGAAACATGATATTAAAGCAACTTTAAAACATTTCATTTAGAAATCTAAATAAATCTTCAACTTTTTAAAATTATTTGAACTTCTCATGTTTCTTGTCTGTTAGAATTTGCTACAATACAAATTTTGTATAATGCATGTAAAACTGAAAAAAAGTTGAAGATTTATTTAGATTTCTAAATGAAATGTTTTAAAGTTGCTTTAATATCATTTTTCAAATTTAAATTTAATTTTTTAAGATTAAATAGACTGAGCAAGATTTAATATAAAAATGCAACATTATTGTAGCATTGACTAAATAAAATAATTTTAATATCTGTCCCTTCTCGGGCTTAACAAAATGGAAATAAATTTATTTTTTTAATTTGCTTTGCAGGTTCCTTTTTTTTAATATCTCAAGTTTTTTAATAACAATTTAATATGAAGCAGACAAGATTCAAACGAGGCAAGTATGTAAAAGACTGCACGTATCAAAATCAGTATTGGTAATATGAAATATACAGTTCAAACACTGATTATTCTGTAAACAATTAAAATAATAAAAGTAATTTTTAACAAAAAAATGTATATAACGGACTTTAACGGATTGTTTCTCATCTTTATAATGATAATAATAAAACGAATCATGTTCATTTTTGCAAATAATTTTATGCCATAGTGTAAAATACATTTGCAACCACTTTGGAAAGAGACACTAGTAAGCGTGTGTGAAAGCTATTAATAACATCTTATGTTGTTTTATCACATAAGAAGCAAAAAAATAATAATGAGCATATATGAAACAACTGTATTCTGATTTTGTTATAAAATGTGTAGTTATGGAGGATGAAATTTTCAGCAAAATATTTCTTTTTGTAGCTGAATAAATATTTTACCTTATATTGACAATTTCTTAATTTAACATTTCTGTAGAAGCAAAATGTAAACATCTGCAAGATTTTTTACAAAACGTGTACGATCTGTTATTTTCTTATCGTCACAAACAGTCCATTTATTGATCTCGTTTTCATTTGTTACAATAATTTCATAACAATAATTTCATTAACAGCACACATTTGATCTTCTTTTATGTAATACGATTTATACTCACAACAATCTATGTTTGAAAATAATTCCTTTGTAGAACTGCCCTGAGAAGAAGCAAATATATGAAGAATATGCAATAACCTTCGAACTGAATTCTCTCAAATGTTACAGAGAGGTCCACATTTCTACATTAGAGTTTTGGGATGATGACCATCAATGTTTTTCTCGAAATGTAAATCACCTAAAGGAATATGTTCTATTTTAGAATTGGAATGACTACTATAATTATCATCTAAATGTATGTGAACTAATGGGTGATATGCTATTTCCCAAAAATAGGGTTCTGCATTGGAGTTGTGAATTCTTTCGCCACCAATTATTTCACATAAATTTTCTGCAGTGATATTTTGAGATGATTTTGATAACATCTGTTGAAATTTGTTTGAAAAATTTTCTGAAGCCGATGAACTCTTTGCATACAAAACATTTTTAGTATGAATAGCTTTACGCGCAAGTAATTGAGCTTTTATTTGAGTTTTTAGAAATTGAATATTTGTTCTTCTGCTTTGCTGAGCTATGTTTGATTTATAACTCTCTAGCAGATTTTTCACTAAAGCAAGCTGTCGATATCTTGAAGGATTAATTTTCTTAGAGGTGAGAATCCTATTATGATTTGAGTATTTTTTTTCCAGTATTTTAGCTTATATTTATTAGCCTTTGATTTATTTCGCAAACAATATGAAGTATTACGCTTCTGTATCTGGCTTTTACATTTTTTATAGTATGCGGCTCTTTTATTTTTGATAATTTCACGATTTCCTCGATAATATCGTGAATATTTATTTGATGTATCACTTAACGGTTCAGACAGAGATACTCTTTGTATAGGGTTAGGATACTCTTCAGTTGGGCCATTTAAATCAATGAAATGCCGAGAGCAAACATACCAGTCTCCTGACGTCACTGTTGGTTAAACTACTGTTGGTTTGGCAGAAAAACCTGTTCGTTCTTTACGGCTCCTACAATACACATGAGATGGTGGGATTTGATTGGTCTATGTTAAACTGGTCTATGATATGATTGGCCTACGTCGCCATGACGATTCCTGCAATGATAGCTTCGACAAAAATGCAGTGGTAGATTGGTTGATGGAACTGTTTGTTTGTAAACATGCCCTTTCCTTATTTGTTATACCACAAGCAGAAAGCCATTCGTTACATTTACTCAAGTTTTTCTGTGGTTTAGGAAAAGGGAAAAACAAAACTCCCAGCATATAGTCTTTGTAAAAGTATCGTGCATCACTCTTGCAACCAGAAAATTTGCATTTTTTCACCATGTTGAATTTTAGTAATCATCGATTAAGAGAGAAATTTAAAAACGCATTTCGTAACATCACAGTATCACTAGATAAGTAAATATCGAACATTCATCCAATTTTGATAAAGACAGTAACATCTAAATTAAAGTCCAAATACTGCTTAAAGTGATAAAAACATAACACGGAATATTTAAAATACCTTTTTAATGTAGATCGTTCACAACTATTGGTGACATCTTCGGATCTTAAAGATAAATACAATATTCTCGTATATTTTTGAAATAGTAAACATATACCACGAGATCGCATGTCCAAGGCTAGCAGGTGCTTAAATTGGCCAAAACTGGGAAACGTGAAAAATTATTATTTGTTTTTATTTTTATTGCTTCTTCAATCTATCGATCATCGCGTGCCAAATTTTAGCTAATTATTTTAAATATTCCGTGTTATGTTTTTATCACTTTAATCAGTATTTGGACTTTAATTTAAAGACTCCATGTTTACTACATTTAGAGTTTTTTGATTGGAGGATTTATTTTTTTACAGAATTAGGTGTTTTGAAGAAAATTTGTGGAAGCGCGTACAAAAAGTGGGAAAAACTCTAGTAAATTAACTCGTTCAATGGGATTTCCTGTGTTAAATTAACATTAGGATGTCACACTGGAAATAAATAAGCCTTGCGCTGCCGCGCAAGGCTTAATAGAGAGAAAGGGAAAAAAAATTATAAATTGGAGTTGCAATTAAGTAAATACAAATGGATTAATAAATTAAATATGAACCATATACAATGGAAAATTGGACCACGTGAGAATTAAATATGAATTGGATATGGAAAAACACATGCACATGTACTCATCAGCCTGGATGCACCCACATGTGTTTTAAATAATAATTCAGTGTTTCATAATTCTACTGGCATAATGCTAAGATCAGTAGAATCATCCAGGTACACTGAATTATTACCAGACAACAATTGGAAATATTAAAATTTGGAAATATTTAAATAGGAATATATATATATATAAAGTTTTGAACTGGGGGGTGTTTTTGGGTTCTGGGAGTCATGATCGGCGTAGATCTGCAAAAATTTTTCAAAATTTCCAACTTAGGTGAGAATGTAATAGGTAGTATTTCTTATGAAATCTACCTAAAACCGCATCGACCCCTGTTAGTATTAAAAATTTCTGTCACGTGTAAGACTTTTATATTTAGCTATGTAATAAATGCACCCCGCTTTTTTTCTACATGGTACAAAAAAAAATATAAACAATAAACGCAAAAACAGTTGTATATATATATATTTTTATTTTTATTAAAATCTAAAATTTATATATCAGGCAGAATTGTCATCACTGATTTGAAATATGCAAACAATATTTGCATGGAATTTAACGCCGTGGTTAAAACATAAATATTTAAAATGGGACAATTTTGTCTTGATCTTCAAATCGCAATCTGAATGCGAGACAATCAAATTAGATATCACGAACAAAAGAAACAATTTGAGTTAATTAGTTGGAGGGTTGTATAGGAATATTGCAAGATGGTGTAAGGCAGTCTGATGTTGCCAGCGAGCTCACATCGTAGCATCATAAACCGATTTTGGAATCATTACCATAAAGTGATATGACCCTTAAGATATAGGAATAACTACTATATATAGTAATTATATTACTATATCTACAAGTATGACGACCAATTCGAGTTGTTGGGTAGCGCCACCTATATTACTGTCTACCTCTATAATATAAGGTAGGAAGAGCAGACGACATCTGACAGTGATTGATGACTTTAAACGATGGTTAGGAATGACAGCGCTAGCAACTGAGTTCCATTTTCAATGTCAGCTTCTGCTAAGCCTATTTTGATAATTGTCCTTCTCACTCTGTGTTCAGTTCATGTCTCATTCCAAGGTTCCAATATGTTAATGGCCGTAATTTCCTAACAGCTTGGAATCTTTTTACTAATACAAAAAGGTTTATATCAAACTATTTCGTGTAGACTTCGTGATGGTGGATTGTTTGCAAGATGCCTTGCTGCTTGTGTGTCCTTTGCTACCATCTCATGCCAGACCCTGATTGGACTGTAATTTTAATGGACTTTCATAAAATCTCTAAAAAATTTCGAATTATTCACTTGCTATTATTTCACCTTTAATAACAGGCTGGTTAGAATCTCGTCTTTATATTCAGTTATGTATTTCGGATAGATTCATTGTGAAAGACTTTCATTTTGAACATGAGATTTTGTTGTAGAAAATATAGCTTCGCTTCATTAATTCTCAATTTAATGATTGTTTTGATTTAAAGATGACCTTTACTTGGATCCACCTACAGTATAAAAAAAGAGAAATGTTTCTGTATCTAGCAAAATTTTACGAAAATATAATATAACCCTTTCCTGGTTATCTATACGATTACGAAAAATCTTTCCTTTATTTTTAGAAACTTCAGATACCAGGGAATTTCTGAGATTTAAAGTAGCGTTTCTGAAAACAAAGTTTCTTTTACTGCACAATTAAAAAAAAATTAACATTTCCGAGTAGTTTGTACAACGCATTATTTCTCAACACGAAATATCGGTTTTTTGGATGCTATTACATCTCAAGTAAACATTTTAACATGAAACATTCAATCATGTTTCATTTTAACATAAACAAACATGTTCAACCAACAAATATGCTAAAATAAAAGCACTAACATTAATATTAAAATTAACCTTATTTTGTGACTCTTGCATGTGTAAATTCTGTTACGCAGTTGAAAATGTATATATTTGAAAATTGATATTTTGATATATGTATATATAATTTATATTTGAGATATATATTTGAGAATTGATAGCGTCGAGGGAAAAAAAAAGATTATTTCGTATTGAGAAAACTGTAAAAAACTACTCACCAAACGTTTCGGTTTTTTCTTTTCTTGTTTTTATTTTATTTTATTTTATTTTTGGCACGAGCAGTAAAAGAAACTTTATTTCAGAAATGCGTCTTTAAATCTCGGAAATCTATTGCTTTCTGGGGATAAAGGAACGCTTTTCAAAATCGTGGATAATTCGGAAGAGGTTATGTTATATTTATGCCATTGTTGATATGAGTTTCAACTCAAACTCAACCTACGTAATGTCTTATATGTATATATTACAGGGTGTCCCAATAACATTGACCCCGACTTTTATTCCTTAAATATTGATCATAGACCTATATTATAAATTGCAAAATTACGTAAAAAAAAGTACAGAATTTTATGAAATCAATTAAAATTTTCAGGGGATTAAATTTGAAGAAATACAGAATTAAAATTTTTATACGCCCCCGTACAAAAATTTTCTCAATGAGTAAAATGTGTCCCATACACTTAATAAGGTCATGTACAAAATTTCAGTATTTTATCATAAAAATTTCAGATATATAAAAAATACTTAAATGCTGACTTAAACCACTTTTTGATGCCTGGATATGAGTTCGCAAAGGGTAAAATCATGTCGGCTGATCGCATTTCAGGGGTCGTATACAAATTAAGAAAGAAAACAATGATTCCATAAATAAATAATAATTGTTCGGTGCTATTGACCAATGGCAGAGCACACACAACTTTCTCGTGTAATGACGCGTCTGTTGCGATTATGTAACGCACTTGATCGGAGGCAGATATTTGCATATGCAGACATTTCTAAGCTGTTTTATTGTTCATTGACTGTGTCATTTCCAAGTTTTCTTCGTAATTCATCATGTAAAATTTTAAGGTATTTTTCAGGAAGCATAGTTTTGTAAGTAATTAAAACTAAAGATAAGAGCCATATTTTATTTGCTTATGATGCATTTCTGCGTCGCGTCATCTGCACTCTATATAGCTGTAAACATTTACATTTTAATTTATAATTAACCCCTCGCCAACTTTGTTTAAACATATCTCTGCGACTTTTTATGATATAATACTGAAAATTTACACAAAATTTTACTCATTGGGAAATTTTTTGTACCGAGACCGTATAAAAATTTAAATTTTGTATTTCTTTAAATTTATAATCCCATGAAAAATTTAATCGATTTCATAAAATTCTGTACCTTTTTTTTACGTAACTTTGTAATTTATAATACAGTAACCCCTCGATATATTGCGCTACTTGGGAGATAAGAAAAAAGCGCGATATACCGAATAAGAGGGGGGGGGGGAGCCGAGAAGAGTGTTTATAAATAAAAAATAGAGAGCCCTAAATTAAGTTACGAGGTTTCGATTTAATACTTGTTCAGAAAAACTTGTTGTGCTTGTTGTGTTCAATGGTAAGAAAATAACACGGAATTTTTTATCCCTGGAAATGAGCCTTGTTTTGTCAGGATAGTCAATTGTCCAAAAAGAGTAAAGCTTTTTCTTCTAATACTTTGTTTCTAAGGTGTAACCGAACTGAAGGAACAAACACATCTTCGAGCCACCGCTTAAACATTTTTTGCGTCATCCAACAGTTTTGTAAGAAATCATGCAAAACTGGTAAGATCTTCTGATACATGTTTTTCGGTGTCTTACTTTTGCCATTTAAAAGCAACTTTAGTTTCTGAGTTCCAGTCTTATTTGCAGTAAATAAGCGAGTAAATTTGTCCTTTACTTCTTTGTAACCTGAAGATCCAGATACACTTTTCACTTCCAGTGTTTTTTTTTTTTTTTTTTGGCAAACATTTCCAAAATAAAGCTGCTTCATCCGAATTATAAATCTGTTCATCTACATAGCCTTCTTTTCTTCTTTATAGCCTTCTCATAGCCTTCTTTTCTTCTACATAGCCTTCTTTATAATGCTTTTCAAATGAACGAAATTTTTTTCTACGGAGTCATAATCAACAGACTGTTTTTCTCTGAGTATTGAAAGTTGTCCTATTCAAAGTCGTTTCTGACATCTCCAAAACCACCCATCATTTACTGTGAATTTGTAGTTTGAATCAACTTTTATCATTTTAGCCAAAAGTTTAGCTTTTGTTTGGATGATAGGACGTCCAGAAAAAGGAGTTCCAATGGTTCTTTGTTTCATAAACCACAAAACAAAGTTTCGTCAATTTCTTCTTCATCACTGACTCTCGTAATTTTTCTCTTTAACTAAGGCACTTCATTCCCGGCTTGCAAAAAACTTCATAGTTTTACTTCATCTTTTAGCCATCCACGAACAGTTGCTGAAAACAGGAAATTTATTGGAGGACAACTAAAAAAGAGCGGAATAGCCGAATGCGTGATATATCGAAGCACGATATAACGAGAGGTTACTGTATATGTCTATGATCAATATTTAAGGAATAAAAGCCGAGGTCAATGTGTTTGGAACACCCTGTATATATTTTAAATATTCATTTAATTTTTTGCTTGTTTTCTTTTAGTATTATTACGATTTTGATGAACTCAAGTCGTTTGATGAAAGCATCCTTAGTGATCCCCTCATATCCATCGAATCCAAAGGAAAAGTTCCCCGAAAACCAAGGGTATTCCAAGTGTTCCTCCCGTGCCATCAAAACATAAGTGGCGTGGCATCTTTCGGAGTCGGTCTGAGGATACAAAATGACCGAGGACTTTACATACCCGGAATGCCACTGAGGCTGAGGCTACAGAAACACTGTGCCGATGATCCCGATCCCGAATGCCATAAGAAATGTGCCAATGGCGGCCGTTGCAACAATGAAGGCAAATGTGAGTGCCCGAAAGGATATATGGGAAAGTATTGTGAATCTGGTATGTAAAAATTATTTTTAACTGTAACATGAGACCTCTTATAATTCTCGTCGTCTTCTACATATAGACAGTTTTCTTAAATTAGAAAAATAGTTTTGTACTTTTTTTAATGCTCTGATGTTTGGTACCTCAAAGTTTACGCTAATGAAAATAATCATTAATATTATTCTTTTCTTTTCTTTCATTTATATTTTAGAGAAAACATAACATTTTATATTAAAAACACTCTGGGTCTAGCGTCATCAGCATTCTAATATATTATTCTGTGAATATATATTACATTAATATATTATACTATGAATATATATTACATTAATATATTATACTGTGAATATATGTTACATTAATATATTATGCTATGAATATATATTACATTAACTCATTAATGCCGGTTGGTACGAAAACTTGCCATTTAAGTGATACGAAAGTTTTAAATATGAACACCATCTTAGTAAAAAAAAATTAATATTATCTAATGTGAAACTATCAGAGATTCAATCAGTTAAAATAACAGTATGGGAAAACTGGTGTCAACTGGTATCGAAGTATTAAAAGAAGTGTAAAATAAGTCGTCGTTAATGGGTTAATATATTATACTGTGAATATATATTACATTAATATATTATACTACGAATATATATTACATTAATATATTATACTACGATTATATATGTTACTCGAATATATTATACTATACTATGAAAATATACATTATATAGCATGTTTTATAAATCATATTGTTTATGATCTGACTTACAAGGGGAGTTTTCGATGTCGGAAATACAGATTCACACACACAGGTGAACTTTTGTTCATGGATAGAATGTTAGTCGACAAATATGTAAAAGTAATAAAGTGCCATAGCCAAGAGGACTTGAGGAAACAAGCATCAAAGTTACGTTACAGTTTATAACTGGATAAATTACTTCCCCTGGCAAGTAGTTCAGCATCATGGTCTTTAGTGGGATAACCTTCTGGATTTTTCGTCTGAGTTTGAATTCCGGACAAACTTTTATTTTTCACAGCGAAAATATTCATGAATTATTTTCAAACCACAATTGAGGAAATATGCATAATTATTGAAATTTATGAAAAATATAAATAAAATATGTGTTTTTTCGCACACACACACACATATATATATGTGTATATAAAATACCTTTGAATGAAAAATTATCTTTCAAGTTCGTATAACAATAATAACTGAATCACTAAATGAAGATGGTATATAAAAATATTGTACATTAATTGTTATAGTAAAATAAATATTTATGTAAAACTTGTTAGCAAATATAACTCATCAGGAAATCTCAATATATTAACAATCATAAACATTTTAAATATTATATGGATGATACCATACAAAATTGTAATAAAAGGGAAGTAATCATAAAAGGAACAAAATGTAATAGAAAAATAAGATGAAGGAAATAAAACAAAGATCTCAAACAGAGCAACACATGGGTATTTATTCTTCAGTTGGCAAGGATACCACGTGTTGCTGAAAACTGCATTTTTTTATATACAGGTTAGCTAAAAAGCAAAAATTAGCCTGTCACGTGTCGCTATAATGCATTGTAACCAATAATAGATGAAGGAAAAATAATCATTGACCTAGATGGAAAGAAGAAAGAAACAACAACAGAAAAAGAATTGTACACACATCTCATCATAACATGTAGGTATATCATCCAACAGATAATAACGAATAACATTCACAATATTTATTCAGATACAGTTAAGAAAGAATACCAAGAGTTAATTTATTTTTTTATTGATTAAAAAAAAAATCCTGTACAATTTTACTAATTAAAACTAAATAAAATACAAAAAGAAGACTAAATTTATTTATATTATTTTTTAATTTTAAGATCAAGTATCTATTGAAAAAATATATATAATAAATAGTTATAAAATTACATATCAGTAGCATATAAGTATAATGCCAATGTATACGTATTATAATTCTAAAATTTTAGTGCTGCCATCTACAATCAAATTAATGTAATATGACTTAAAAATAATTTAATTATATATTGGCACCATCTATTAACAAATAATTATATTGTAAATAAAACAAGTAGTAATAATATACCTGTACTCTCATAACGAAAAATAATTTAATTAATTTAAATTAACAGAAAATTATTATTTACTTATAATAATTTCAAATATTAATAATAAAGTTTAATTCTAATATTAAAACAATGTTAAAACAAATTTTTCATAATTTATTTTTAATCATCATTAATAGTAATACATATATATATATATATATATATATAGTAATACTATATATACTGTATATATAAGTCATACAAACCTCATTCCCAACCTCCTCTAATCATTATATTTTTGTATATAAACACCAAGTTATTTAAATAAATTATTGCGTTTACCATGCACTTAGGATAACCATATATTTTAGCTTGATTACTTATGAATTTAATATTTTTTATTTTTATTCTTATCTGAGCGTAAAGTTCTGTGTAGGTAATTAAGTATTTTGAATTATAATGTGTAAACTTATTACATTAAAGGGGACATCAGATCTTTTATCACGTATGTCAAACATAAATTTATTTTTATTATTAAGTGTTATTTTTAAATCAAGAAAGTTTGTTACATTATTTATCATATCATTTTGACTTAATGTAAGCTGTTTGGTATATTGGGTAGGTAACGAGGATATAGTAGAGTCACTGAAATAAAAAATTGTAATATAACATGGTCACTATTATTGCAAAATGAATTCCTTTCATAGCAATATTAGATAAAGATCTGAAAATATACTTGAATCCGAACCACCTTCAGGAAATCCTTGACATCGCTTATTATAAATAAAATTATTATGATGCAAGGTAAAGTTTAATAATGTTTTCAAGAATCTGAGAGATATGTAATCTTTTAAATTTAATTGAGTATTTGTATTCTTTAAAAAGTAAACACATATTTTCATGTAAATCTTTGATGTCTTTTTTATTGAATAGACCATTAAAATAAGGCGTTTTTATGTATTTTGCAGAATTAATGTTTTGTAATTTATTAATAAACTCAAGTGTTGATTGTCATTTTAATTGTTATATTGTGTATCTGAGTAAGAATATTCAGCAATAAATTGCTAGCAGAATTATTATATGCATTACAATCAATAGTTACACTACGAATTTTTATCGGATTTTTATGAAATTTTGGAATGATAACAAGATATGGATAATTTAATAATTTTCGGTTAATTAAAATTTTTAATGATGTTTTGTTAAAAATGTTACTGGTATTAATAGCATTTTAGAGTAATTTTTTATAGTATTCTTTACAAATAATGGCATAGTTGTTTTCTGATTTATCTACAAATGTGATTGTAAAATTATTTTGTATATTCGTGATGTTGTTAATTTTTTTTTTTAATATCTGCATTTTTAATATGTTGTATATACATTTTGATAGTTCATCTTCTACAACTTTAAATTTTATTTCATCAAAAAATTCAATTGCTTTATGATAATCTATTGCAATTTTACATATAAATAAATCTTGAATAAACTGCAATATTATTGTTTTAACATTATGCTTGTATGGAGGGCGGAATTTAGTATATCATAATGCATTATTTTTTTTAATTATTTTGTTCTATGCTATTAAGATCAATAATTAATGATGCGCCCGTGTGTGGTGCTTGTATATTTTTTATATTGTGAGTCATAGCAATAACAAAGAAAATTATTTGAAGAGTTTTACTATAGATATAAATTAACTATTGCTCATAAATTATCCATACAACACTGCCCTCCTCCGTACTCTAGCATTTGTATCTATCTATCTCTCTCTATATATATTGATTTATTTTAACTGCAATATTTAACTTCCGCTAGCCAACAGTTAGTTTTTGCCTTGACTGCATAATTTTTTGACGTAAAGTGTTAATAAAAACCATCATAAGCAAAAATATTTGAACATAGCGGCATTATTATATCTAATGAATAAATTTAATAAATATCCGTTTATCTTAGTTAAATATCTGATTAGTCAATTTTGGTTCATGATTTTGAAGTAAATTTACATCTTAATTTTCATTGAGTCAATGGTGGTTGTGGTATTTGTAAAACTCATAACTTTTTAATATGCATTCTACTTTTTGTCTTAAATTCAACAGGCACAATTTATTAAGAGTAATAATCATGCATGTTTAAAAAATACCTGAAATAAATAAATATATATCTATATATTATAAAACAGTAACACGTCCGTGAGTAACACTGACGTGATATTGAAAGTGACAACACCTGCTTTTACTGAAACTTTTTAAAAACTTCTAAACATTGCAACTATTTCAATTTTTACACCGTCTAATAGGAGAAAAATGTTCTTTCAAATACAATTTGTTAGAAAACTCTATCTTAATTTACTGACTTTTTATGGTTTAAAAAATATGTTTCAAGCATTAATTTTTTTTTAATGTATCTCAATCGCGTGCAGCCCTATTACGAAAGATTAACCAGTTTGCTCTTAAAATAATATAAATAGTTCAGCATTTATTTTCGCAAATATTCCATAAGGAAATTAAAACTTCATTAATAAATAAATAAAATAATATAAATAAAACACAAATTTAACAGTCATGTAATATAGAACTACATTCTTAAACCACTGAAATTATTAGAATAAAAAGGGCTGCTGTAAGTAGCTATCTTTGGCGATTGTTTCGGCTATTAACTCCTGGCATGCAGCTAACCTAACACAGGAGTATCTCTTTTAATAAATTTCAAAACTTTATTTAAATACTTTGCTGATGTTTTTACTATAAAAATGTTTTTTGGTGTTGTTAGTGGATAATCTGAAAAATATACATATTAAATGAAAAAAAACCTATTAGAGTTTTTAATAGAAAAAAATTGTTTTCACATATGTTAGTTTTGTAATTCAGGAAGCCCGGGTTGGATCCCCCAGTATATTTAATGAATACAATTAAGGAAATTCGAAAACACTGCGAAATCATTATCAAAATATTATAAATATTTTTATCTTCATATGAATTATGACTGTCATCATAAATTAAAATACCAGGCGAGTGTATGTGAAAGGTTTTTTCTTTTCCCTTTTAGCCCTTTGTTACCCGAAATGTATGAATGGTGGTGTTTGTACTGCACCAGGAACATGTTCTTGTGCAGAAGGCTACATCGGACCACATTGTGAAGGAGGTGAATATTATCTATTTTTACATAATTCATTCATTCATTTATTTTTGATTTGATATCAGTATCCCATAGACTAAATATACCTTCTCTGTATTAAACTATACGTTTTTCAGCTAATTGTATCTTTATTATTTTCAAAACTGTTGAAGTGCGTTAGCAGAATATTACCTACTCTTGTATAATGCATTCATTGATTTATTTATTTTTGATTTAGTATCAGTATACCATAGAAAAAATATACCTTCTTTGTACTAAACTATAAATTGTACAACTAATTGTATCTTTGTCATTTTCAAACATGTTGAAGTAGCATAAGCAGTATATTATTTATTCTTATATTATTTATTTATTTATCTATTTATTTTTTATTTGATATCAGCATCCCTTGCACTAAATATACATTCTCTGAATTAAATTATACGTTGTTCAACTAATTGTATCTTTATCATTTTCGAATTTTTTGAAGTAGCTTAAGCAGAATATTATCTATTTTTATATAAGTCATTCATTCATTTTTTTTATTTTTTATTTGATATCAGTATTCCTTAGAATAAATATACCTTATCTGTATTAAACTATACATAGTGCACATTGTGCAACTAATTGTATCTTTATCATTTTCAAATATGTTGAAGTAGCATAAGCAGTATATTATCTATTCTTATCTAATTCATTCATTTATTTTTGATTTGCTATCAGTATCCCTTAGAATAAATATATTTTCTCTGTATTAAACTATACGTTGTTCAACTAATTGTTTATGTATATCGTTATTACTTTCAAAATGGTTGAAGTGGTGTAAGCAGAATATTATCTATTCTTATATAATTCATTCATTCATTCTTGATTTGATATCAGTATCCCTTAGAATAAATATACCTTATCTGTATTAAACTATACATTGTACTTTGTACAACTAATTGTATCTTTATCATTTTCAAATATGTTGAAGTAGCATAAGCAGTATATTATCTATTCTTATCTAATTCATTCATTTATTTTTGATTTGCTATCAGTATCCCTTAGAATAAATATATTTTCTCTGTATTAAACTATACGTTGTTCAACTAATTGTTATATATATCGTTATTACTTTTAAAATGGTTGAAGTAGTGTAAGCAGAATATCATCTATTCTGATATAATTCACTCATTCATTCTTGATTTGTTTTCAGTATCCCTTAGAATAAATATACCTTATCTGTATTAAAATATACATTGTACAACTAATTGTTATATATATATTGTTATTACTTTCAAAATGGTTGAAGTAGTGTAATCAGAATATTATCTATTCTTATATAATTCACTCATTCATACTTGATTTGATATCAGTATCCCTTAGAATAAATATACCTTATCTGTATTAAACTATACATTGTACAACTAATTGTATCTTTATCATTTTCAAATATGTTGAAGTAGCATAAGCATTATATTATCTATTCTTATCTAATTCATTCATTTATTTTTGATTTGCTATCAGTATCCCTTAGAATAAATATATTTTATCTGTATTAAACTATACGTTTGTTCAACTAATTGTATATCGTTATTACTTTCAAAATGGTTCAAGTAGTGTAAGCAGAGTATTATCTATTCTTTTATAATTCACTCATTCATTCTTGATTTGATATCACTATCCCTTAGAATAAATATACATTATCTGTATTAAACTATACATTGTACAACTAATTGTATGTTTATCATTTCAAATTTGTTGAAGTAGCATAAGCAATATATTATCTATTCTTATATAATTCATTCATTCATTTATTTATTTTTGATTTGATATCAGTACCCCTTATAGACTAAATATATATTCTCTGTATTAAACTCTACGTTGTTCAACAAATTATTGTATCTTTATTATTTTCAAAATTGTTAAAATAACATGAGCAGAATATTATGGAAATAAAATGTGGAAACAATAATGTTACTTTTTGTAAACTGTGAGTTGTTTTGTTATCCGAAAGATCCTAGAAATATTTGCCTAAGCTTATGCACTTAAAATGTAAAACATTTTTATTTAAAAAACAAATGTATTTTAAGGGTTGAAAATTGCAGAACATTGTCTATTCTTATATAATTCATTCATTCATTTATTTATTTCTGATTTGATATCAGTATCCCTTAGAATAATCATGCATGCCCATATTTTCAATAAGTTTTTTCTGAGTACTTGAATTTCAATATAGGTTTTTAAAGAAATGTCTATTTGGTTAAGCAGGGGTCATTCCTTCGAATTTATCAAACATACGAACAAAATAATCTTTAAAATGCTTTTTCGTAATAATATATTTGGTTGCTTTCCGTGTTTATATTTTAATCAAACTGTATAGAAAATGTTAAAGTGTCTTGCAGTGTTAAAAAGAAAATGCTTATGTAATACAATGATTATGTTTCAGGCATGTGTCGTCAAAAATGCTTGCACGGAGGCAAATGCATTCAAAAAGACACTTGCGCATGTCGGAGAGGATACTTTGGAAAACGATGTGAATACAGTAAGTAATAATAAACTGTCCCAATAAATTTAATTTTCAAAATTTTTAAAGTGGTATGATTTTTAGGGTTTCGTTCATCTCTCGAAACCCTATTACTCCCGCTCCGTTGTCTGTCTGTCACAGAGCTATTATCAGAAACTATGTACAGAGTTGAAACTTTGTGTATATAGCTGAATACCAGCTATAAAGAGCTCAAAATACTAAAATTTGAAAAATTCGTATTATTTTAATAAATAGAGATAAAAAACCAAAATTCTAACAGCCTTTTCCTATTAAATTTAAACATTTTTCGTTATAGTAGATGCCAAAAATTAAAAATCTTCGAAACATTGAAATCTTCCAAAGCATGTAATGATACGTTGTCATTTAATATTCCGAAGATTTGGGTTGAGTGGTTGAAAAATAGTGGGAAGCGGTCTGTAGATGGAGCTAAGAGCGGTGTTAAAATTAAAAGTATAGAGGGCGTTGTAGCTTCTTTCACATAGTTCAGACTCTCTGTTTTTTATGTACATTGTGTTTGTGGTTTGTGTATATTCTGATGACGATTTGATGAACAAATCGAAACATGTAAATTTTAAATTTTAACATCTTTAATGTTTATATTGATATGTTGACGTCTTTTAAGCAAAATAAAAAGTGTTTTAGTGTATATTTTAAAAGTTAATGCTTTAAAATATTTTACAAACAATTCGTAACGGCAAAGGCAAAGCTGACAAGACTCCCAAAACTAAAAATAAGGTATTTTTACATAAATGAGTATAAATTGAGACTACAAAAATATTTTGAGGCCTCCCCAACTTGATCTTTGCCCCAGGGCCCAAAGTAAAATTACTCGGGCCCGGCATACAATATCAATTGTATAAGCAACAAAAATTAATGACTTTAAGAGAAATATTGTTATGTACTCAGTGGTCAAACATTACACGGTGGCTATAGTCTGACCATGATAAGATGTCTTGTGATTTTTGAAGTATTGAATATGCTGTGGGACAGAAATAGGTAATATGACATTGGCGTATAAAACAAATTATTTAATGAAAAAATAGGTTTGGTTGAATTTTGTCTGTGGTTGTCACCTTTATCAATGAATAAATTCGTCTAAATTCGAATGTCTTCCAAAACAACTAGTCCAATAATTGGCACATAACGATAATCCAAAGTCTGGTGTAATTTTTCAATGTTTAAAACACATTTTCTAACTTCCAGGCAATTTAAAATATTCGTGGAACCCATAAGCACGTCTAAATTCGAATGTCTTCCAAGACAACTAGTCCAATAATTGGCACATAACGATAATCCAAAGTCTGGTGTAATTTTTCAACGTTAAAGACACATTTTCTAACTTCCAGGCAATTTAAAATATTCGTGGAACCCATAAGCACGTCTAAATTCGAATGTCTTCCAAGACAACTAGTCCAATAATTTTCACATAACGATAATCCAAAGTTTGGTGTAATTTTTCAATGTTTAAGACACATTTTCTAACTTCCAGGCAATTTAAAATATTCGTGGAACCCATAAGCACGTCTAAATTCGAATGTCTTCCAAGACAACTAGTCCAATAATTTTCACATAACGATAATCCAAAGTTTGGTGTAATTTTTCAATGTTTAAGACACATTTTCTAACTTCCAGGCAATTTAAAATATTCGTGGAACTCATAAGCACGTCTAAATTCGAATGTCTTCCAAGACAATTAGTCCAATAATTGGCACATAACGATAATCCAAAGTCTGGTGTAATTTTTCAATGTTTAAGACACATTTTCTGACTTCCAGGCAATTTAAAATATTCGTGGGGCCCATAAGCACTGTTTTGGACAAATGTGCTAAAGCACTTTTTATGCTTGAAGACGTTTAAGTCACATTTATGCTTTTTTTTTTCCCTGTAGGCAAATGTGTTGCTGTACCATGTTTAAACGGAGGACGTTGTGTTGGAATAAATAGATGCCGATGTAGAAGAGGTTTCACTGGCAATCAATGCGAAACAATAGCAGAAAATTTGCCTACGTCAAATAATGGTAAAGTTTCTTTTTGAAACCGGTAATGAATTTTATATATATTTATAACTTTTCGACTGCCATGTTAAATATTTTTTTGCAAAATGCATGCTGTGTATGTTAAAATTTGCATGAATAAACAACTCCTATATTGTAAAATGTCAATACAAATATCTTTTGCTGTTTTAAAATTTATTTTACTATGAATAAACGCTATTTTTTTTTTCATATAATGTAAGAAAATTAAGTTAAATTCATTAACATATATATTTAAAAAAAAAAATGTAGAAAATTGTTTTCAAATAAAGGATAATATACTAAATCCTTCTGGTCGGATTTTTTGTCCATTTCGGTGTTTATTTATCTTATAAATTTTATGTATACTTCAAGAAATAATTCAGTTAATTCTGTGCAATATAAAGTTATTTTAGACTAGTTTATAATTTCATGCAATGAAACGGAATAAACGACTTTTATAATCAACTTACCAATTGCTTATTAAAAATGGTGTAAAATGTTAAAAAATTATATTAGGAATGGATAAATCTTTCATTCATTCTCCTGGAAATATAACTGACGTCATCAGCGTAAATATTGACTCCGTAATCAAATTAAAATTTGTTAAGATAATCTGGGCATTTAAAGAACATTTACCCCTCGAAAAAGTACGTTTTTATTGTAAATAACTCATAGCTGTCATTTACCTACACTGTAAAAATGGCAGTTTTTTCTTAATCTAGAAAATTATAATATAAACTCGAACGAAAATATACAATAACACCTTCCGAGTTATTCACGATTCTAAAAAGCGTTCTCTGTCTTTAGAAACATCAGAAACCAATATGCTTTTCAAGTTTAAAAAAGCAGTTATACAAACAAAGTTTCCTTTGCTGCCATTGATTTTTGGAAACGTTCCCGAATAGTTTTTATAGTGTATTAATCAGTTTAGGCAACCCGGAATATAGGCCTTTTCAGATGCTATCAATTCTCAAGTAAACATTTTCATGTTCAACAAACATGATAAATTAACAGCACAAACATTTACAGTAAAATTAATATTATATTTTATTAATCTTGCATGTATAAATTCAATTACGTAGCTTAAACTGTTTAATTGAGAATTAATAACATCCTATAAACGGATATTATGATTTGAGAAAACTGATTAATATACTCTAAAAATTACTCGGAAACGTTTCCGAAAATCAGTAGTAGCAAAATAAATTTTGTTATTAAAAATGCTTCTTTAAATATCAAAAATATATTGGTTTCTAAAGTTTCTAATGATAAAGAACGGTTTTCGGAAATATGAGTAATTCGAAAAAAGGTTATTGTATATTTTCGTTTGTGGCTATATTATATTTTCCTTGATTGAAACAGTTGTCTTTTTTTTACACTGTAGTGCGAAGCAATTTTCGAGAGAGGGAATATTTAATAACATAAAAGCAATGTTTATCCTTTTAAGGATGTCCTCAAATCCAAAATGGCTACTTTCTGACGCATTCCTGAATTAATTTTTGTTCGCAGGCGCATGAGATTGGTAGGTGCTCTTATTCAGATACTATAAAATCGAATAGGTTTTTTTTTTTCCCCGATTAAGAGGATTTTTTAGAAACTGCTGTCAACCTTGTCTTTTTGAACCGAATTTTTCTACGCGACAACACGATAAAGGTCGTTATGCGACAACAATTGCTTATAATAGAAGATATAATACATTTATCGAAAAATGAAAAAAAAATTCGATTTCAAATTTATTAAACAGTCATTCCTGTAAGTGTCAATTTTTAGGTTTGCTTTTAGGTATAGTTTCGCGGTGGAAAAAATATATATTTTTTTAGATCACCTTTAAGAAGCAAATTTATGTTCTGTGAAATTAGCTTATATGTTTTCTCCCCAGAAACTTCTGGTTGAATTCTGAATCCATATTAAAAGCGCAAAAAAATCACGACTCTTTGCTGCGTAAACCAGAGTCTAAAGACCACATATTTGATATTTCAAAACTGACAATCAATCAGTCATTGATAATTATGATATTTGGTAGGTTATTAATTGTAAAATTAATTTTAGAGGTAAAATTAATACATTTTGAACTCAAACTTTAAAAACAGAAGATATTTGTTGGTATTTTACATATTTAAACTGACAACATTGTGGAATTTCACTGTTTCGCACCTAACCAAATACACGGAAAACATTTTATTAACGAACGTGACACCTTGAATGGTCGATTCCATTATTTTTTTTAAACCTATTTGTATACTATAGATATTGGTCATAAATATGTTTTGTATTATTGGATGCTCGCAATTTTTTTCATTTTACCGAACAGCAACATGGTTGTGAATAATATTTTTGGCTATGTTGCAAAATCATTTTCATTGCTACAAATGTGAAACTTTTAGATAATCCATACTGGTTTTAAATAATTAATTTTCTGATAAATGATATTATAGCTGAAGCTGAAAAATATCAAGACCACAATCTTATTTTTATATTATATATACATGGAGAACCATGTTAAAAAACAGATAAACAGAAGACTAATTATAACGATAATTTCAAATTCACAAAATTATGACTAGACTTTTCACAAATATAAAAAAAAAACTTTGCAATTTCACAAAAAACAGGACTGTTGGAGAAAAGTCTAGACATATCCCTGGTTCTGTAACTGTTGTCTGTAATTGTTCTTAACTCATTTTCTGTCTATAAATGGGATACATCCTTGATCAAGGTTTCGTGATTTTTATGCCCCGGAAACAATCTAAAAAATTAACTTTGTTTAACTTTGTTTAAGTTTAGTAAATGTTTAATAAAAGATGTATTTCTTTTATAAGAAAATAAATAAGATTCTTTGGAAAATGAATGAAAAAAAATTTCAAATTTTTTTGCATATAGCATAAAAATGATTTCATGGTTGTGACAAAAAGTTCCGGGTGTATATTTCTAAATCATTGTGCAACGATGAGACAATTTTCACTAACTTTTCATTTCGTATATACAATTTATAGGCAAAATTATAACAATCGTTGTACATCATGTAAATAATAATAAATAAATTCATATATTCAAGATATAGCTCGAATGGTGGTGAAATTTTTCATATGTTGTCAGCAAATAACTGCATAATAACTATGTGTTTCTACCCGCAGTACAGAACGCAGTCTTTATTTCACCCTGCTTATTTTAATATTATTAAAACTGTTGGTTTGCAGAAGGCTGTAAGAAGAAATGTATGAATGGTTATTGCCACAACAAACGCTGTGCATGCGACAAAGGCTGGTTCGGAAAAAGGTGCAATAGGCGTAAGTGACTCTCAAAAGAACAATATCTGACTCCACGTCTTTCCTTTCTCGCATGAAGTCCAGAAATCTAGCATTTAGATATCACGCTTTAATATTTAATCAACATTGGAGGATAACAAAACTTTTAATAAATGGCGCAGAGACAATAAATAAGTTCACTAAATACATAACATAAAAAAAAAAAAACACTACCACAAACCACTGTTTAGAAAATAGGAGCATCTTAATTATACAATAAAGGCAACACATTTCAAATGCCTGAATTCTTCTTCTCCAGCTGTCATGTGTAATCATTACAGTAGTAGAAGTTGGAATCTACTTACTATGTTTCTGCGTTATATAGAATCAAATTTTTGAGAAATGTAACGTTTTGAAACATAAATTATACAAATAAAATTAGTGAAAACGATACAAGTGAAAGAAAATAAACGAAATAATATACTCATTTAAAAAAGATACTGTTTCATGTTCTCACCATATAAATATAAAATCTTAAAATATATTTATTTAATCTATTAATGCGACCTTAGTGCTGATTGTGCATGATAAAAATATATTACAGGCAAATATATTAAAAATATATTACAAATATATCAAAATATATTACAAAGATTATATAATGATCTTTGTTTAAAATCTGATTACCTTAATTTTAATGCTTATTCAAATTTGTACTGTAATATGTACCCAACTCAAAAAATTTTCAAAATTTACGACACCCTTTTCTTTTTGCGAAATATAAATTCAATATATTTTTTTGTAATAAAAAAAAATATATTTTCTTTCTAAAAGAATACCGTGGAAAATTTTTGATATCATTGATAACCAATAACAATCAACATTTCTAAAAAAAAAAAAAAAAAAAAAAAAATTATTAAGACATATTTTCTTAAAACTAAAGAAAAAAGTTAGTGAAGGAGTAGTTGATATTGTTTGTAACTAATTTTGTTTTTTTGTTTTCATTTTACTTATTAAATATTTGGGCATTTCGGTCATTTAAAATGTTTAATATCAATTGAAATTTTATATTTCTTCAACAAATTATCATCAAAATCAATGCCAAAAATGAACAGTGTGCTTCTTATAATGCTAGTTTTCAGGTAGTCTTTTCTTCAATCAATTGTTCTATTCTGGGAGATCACTTATTAATCTTTTATTTGCATGCTACCTTGGTTGTGGTCTTTGTTTTCTGATTTCTGCTGATTTATTAACTTTATGTCTGTGTATTGATATAGGTATTGTATAGGGCAAAATAAAATAAAAAAGTTCAGACAAAAAAAAATTACAAATTATTGGAAATCATTAAGGTAAATCACATTTACTTTTAAAAGTGAGAAAGAAAGTAGCAAGTATGAAAATTTATAAAATTGTTAAGCCTAAGTTGGAGCAAATTTTTGTACTGCAAAACTTTTTGCCTTATGCAAGCAAAACAAATTATACAAAAATGATAGCACCAATTATATAATATTTTTAAATTAAGAAACTAATAATTTAAAACGCTGCCTCTTATTTATTATTTGTTTTAATCTAGTTATAATGCAGTTCCATACAATTTTAAAACTTTTTTGTAATTATTTTTTGTGAATCTTCAAGCTATTATAAGTTTATAGTCGTTAACATAATTCTGCTCATTTCCTAAGCATCCATAACTATTGTTTCCTAAAGGTTTTCCATCAGATTCCGATCAAGATTTCTAGATGGTCCGTTTAGCTTCTTAACATAATTTTCTGCAAACTGCGATTTTCAGAAAGAAAGACACTTTTATTGCTGTCACTTGTTATGATTAGAGCTTCTGATAATAAAATTTTAGTTATTTTTTTCTTAGTATTCTTCTGCATTTTCTTTTAAGCTCAGAAAATCCTATCAGAGTTCTTTGGTTGTTAGTATATCTACGTCAAAACATTAGACTACCACCACCAAATTAACGTTCAGAAAACAATGTATTTTCCTATGTGGAGATTACGATAAGCCTAAGCTCTGGATTGTCTTTGCTTTGAACAGAACGACTCTTTCAGCTGTTTTGAATTCAAAAGCATACAAAAGGTAAGCTAGCTGAATTGCTTTTGGCAGAGACTACTCATAATTAGGGTGCCTTTATATGAGAGGGGCGAGATACGAGATATAAAATTTGATTGGTCAAGCACCTTGGCGAACCTGCTATTATCGCCAAGCTAATGCTTTTTAACTTGTCTCACTCATCTAATCGAACTCGCCAAGGTGAGTATCGTCAAGTTCTGTAATGCAGGTTTGGTATAGCTTCTGTCTGAGAATGCGCCCTGTGCATATGTCACCATTCTCATATAGAGGCACATTACTCACTCATATCAGATGCTATTATCGGATGGCATTATCAGATGGCAACCTGCTATTATCGCCAAGCTAATGCTTTTTAACTTGTCTTACTCGTCTAATCGAACTCGCCAAGGTGAGTATCGCCAAGTTCTGTAATACAGGTTTGGTATAGCTTCTGTCTGAGCATGCGCCTTGTGCATATGTCACCATTCTCATATAGAGGCACACTACTCACTCATATCAGATGGAGAGAATGTCTTTCAACAGGACACCATCTCCATTCATCTTCCTGAAAATCGCAGTTCGTAGCAAATGTTTTTCAATTGCTAAACTGGCCATCAAGAAGTCTTGACTAGAATCTGTTGGAGAGCATTTAGGTGATAATAATTACGAATATCTATGGAAATGGGCAGAATTTTGCTACAAGGGATCAACTTAAAAATGCTATTTATTGCCGATTCACAGAAAAGATTTCCAAAAGATGTTCCTGCAAAATTGTATAATTCTTTTAAATAACAATTGATAAAAGTAGTTGAAAATTGAAAATTGAGACAACTTTTTAAAATAATTAGCTTTTTTGTGTTGTTGTTAGAGTTAGCCTTATCATTCTCCCAACTTCTCTGTGTAAGACAAAGCATTACTTTAGCTTAAGTATAATAATTTTATGTTTACATACATTTGTAATATTTTTGTGCTTATTTTAAAATTAAATGTTATTTGCTTTAGTGATTTCCTTTTTTTTTTCTGATCCTTTTTTCTAGCCCTGTATTAATCATGATATTTTTATGTATTACTACTATAAAATTATAAATGTATATATATATATATATATATATATTGGCATAGCTATTTGGGGTAATAATTTCATTGCATTTGGTCAGTTACTTCTGTTTCAAAGGTTAATTTTTGCAATAAGTTTATATATATATATATATATATCTTTGTTTTATTCATTTACTTCTGCTACTAATCAATTTAATAATTATAATATATATAATAACTACTTTAACTATAATATATAGTTAAAGTAGTTAAAATTTGCTGTTTAATATTGAAGAATTTTCGTAATGTATAACTAATTACTTGAAATTGTTACTATTTTTCTATTTACTGAAGTTTTAAAATGATGAAAATATTTTTTGTGTATGAAAATATTTTTTTGTATCTATCACTATTATGTATAAATGATTAATATCAATTTTACAAACAGCTTTCTAATCATTCACAGAGAAAAACATATATTACTACATGAATGAAAAATGTTTGAAAAATCTAGGGACAGGTCTACGCAAAATACTTCAACTAAATTTTTGAAAATACACCCACAGTCTAAATTTAAAATTTATATGGGTGTTAAGGTCCGTCATTAATCAGACCTCAACTATTCTTTCCAGTGATAAACTTATGGCTTTGGAATGCATTCATATATGTTTTGAATTTGTCATAAAAAAATAAAAAAATAAAAAAAAATCAAATTTTGTGTATATTCTCCTTGAATGACGTTTCGTTGCTGTCTAACTGATAAAAAATAAAAATAAAAATAAATTAATATATATATTTACTTTTTCACCTCTTTAACGTTAAAATTGCTGCGAATTTGACAAGCTGTGAATAAAACTATGTAACTGCCAAAAGTCCCTACTTCCTGTTTTTAAAATTTGATAATGAACCATCGAACCCATTCGCGTCAGGGTAAAATTTTATTTTTGTCATTTTTGTCTTTATCTAGTTAAACCAAGGACCTCCTCACCTCCCTATACAGAAAAAAAAAAAATCTGAAAAATGAAATTTCCTGTGATGAAAAATTTTAAATATACAAATAATTCTATTTTCTCCTCAAGGTGTCAACTGGACCCATTCGTTTTTTTTATAATATAATTACTAAATAAAAGCCAGTCTTAGAATTATCAAACCCATGTTGATTTAGAAAGTTATTTCCTAGTCGATGTCTCTGCTGTAATTCGCATAATAATTGAGATTATAAGCTGAAATTTCGCTGATATAATAAGATAATTATTATTAAATTACATTACAAGTGTAGTATGTTCATATTTCAAAGGTTGTGACACACAGAATTTCAGAAATAGTTGATTTTGGCTATCACTGACAGATCACGAAAACACCGATGTAGTACTTTGAACATTTCAAATTTTGTATTAAACTTACATTAAGAAATAAAGTTTGTTCCTTGCTATATTTAATACCGAAGAGGCCCAAAATGAAGCAAAAGTTTTCTTGTCAATTAAGGTGTGTTCTTCCAGTGGTACAAACGGTAATAAAATCCGAAATGTCCCTTTTGAGATATGGAATTCTGAAAATGCGGTTGAAATTTTTTTTATAGGATTTCACAGATAAATAAATTAATGAGTATTTAAGCAGACGAGAAACAACTTCAGTAGCTCTATGACATCTTTATAAGTAATTAATTGGTAAAGAGACAAACTTTTAAAATATTTTTTTCAGTAGTTTACAGCTTGTTAAAGTGAAGATAAAATTCATCGCGGCAGGCCGTATGGTCAACTTTGAGGTCAAGTATTGATTAATGCACTGATTTCTGATCTTTAATACTGGGTGTGACGTGAATTTCTTTGATGATAGGAGGAATAGATCGTATAGCAAATTTTTAAATATTATTGCAGTTGTGATTTAAATAAGCAATTAACCCTGCACAATTTGTGCATCTGTTCTTTAGGTTGATATTCTTGAAGAGAAGAGAATCAAAATAATAAAATAAGTGAAACATTCTTACTTGTGTGAAGTAATAGACGCAGACTATTATAAATGAATACTCCATAAGAATTGGATCCATAAAATCTTTATTGTAATTCTTGAGGAAGGAGGAAGGATGAGGATAAAATCAGCTGCACATCAAGTCTTTAAAAAGTACTGGCTCAAATTTCGTAAAATTCGAAGAATCTTTGAAATATACCGTCTGGCCACGTCCATGAAGAATTATAGAATTAATTCAGGAGTCAATTAAATTACCAGTTGATTTAAACCTTTAAAGTATTAAATTAAATTTTACAACAGCATTTTTATAGAATAATTAAAAACTGAAAACGCGAAATTGATCTCCATAAGAATTCAGCACAACGGTGAATTTCTCGGATACGAGCGCCGGCACAGGCCAGCAGGCCTCAGATCACACCACGTTTTTCAATCAATTTACGGCATCATTTTTTATTAAAATTCTGTTGGGAAAATGCGCCACATTAGTATATATACCCATAACAGGGGTGCACAAATGTTAAAGCAAGATTAATTTAAACTAATTTGTTGATTATGAATTACGTGAAAATTAAAATAACAAATCAAAAACTCATTAACATTTAACAATTAAAAGAAGCCTTCTAATTTGTGTTTGAAAGACACGCCCAATCACCTGCAGCGCTACGCGGCCAAAATATGAAATACATCCAAAGTCCGGAGAACATATCGGCAGAAAACAACAGCGACGCATGCGTAAAATGCAGGGGCGGGAAGCCGCCGAATGCGATGACGTCACAGCTCAATATCAGCGCCGATTGAAACGATGCAGAGCGCAAAGGAGGGGGAAAGATGCCTCGCAGAGAAAACCACCATGGCGCAATGCTTGTTCAAAACGAACAAAGACACAAAGAGGGGCAGAAGCACCGCTGTAGAAACAACATGCGCGGCGCGGGATTGCCGATAAATAGCTTTTAAAGAACGGCAAATTTAAACTTGAAAGGCTATAAAATACAGAAATACGTTGAGCTGAAATAGAAAGTAATTAAAAAAGATAAAACTGTGATATATCTTTATCACACTGGGATTGTGTTTTTTTCGCATAAAAAGTTGTATTAGATTACATATTTTCAATCAGTAAGGTTTCTTGTATTATGAGCAATAAGATGACAAATTTGGTGATTTGATCGTTTGGACACCTGGTGACCCAACTATACTACTTCTGACCCTGACAGTTTGCAGATGTCTATCTTAATATGTATATTTTTTTGCGATTTCATCAAAATTGAAGGGGGTCGAACAGGCCACCTGACATGAAATGACCAATATAATATTCTCTGAATATTAGGATTTCAGAAATCGTTGATTTGGGCTATCACTGACAGTTCATCAAAACACCGATGTAGTACTTTGAACATATAAAAATTCCATTAAGCTTACATTAAGAAGTAAAGTTATAACCACAGATTCCGGATTTTGTTAAACTAAAGGTTCTTAACAACAAATAATATAGTTATGCATTGTTAAACTATAATGTAAGATACAAATTATAATTGAGATTTTAAGCAGAAATTTCGTTGATATAATAAGATAATTATTATTACATTACATTGCAAGTTTATTATATTCATCTTTTAAAAGTTGTGATACATAAGAACTTCATAAATAGTTGATTTTGACTATCACTGACAGATCATCAAAACGACGATGTAGTACTTTGAACATTTTACGAAATAAAGTTATAACCAGAGCCTGGATTTTGTTAAGCTAGCAATTCTTAACAATAAATATTGTAGTTATACAGTCATGCATTGTTAAACTATAACGTAATAATACAAATTATATAGCTTTCATTTTTTTTTTCAAAACTATAATTTTCAAGAAACAATGAAATTTATACTTTCACTTTACACTTACATTTGAACTATAATTGACTCATGGATTGTGTTTTCAGTTTATCTTATTCGTGCATAAAGTAAAAAAGAAATTAGCTCGAATCTGTTACGTTTCAAGCAAATAAATCTAATTTAAGCGCTTTGTACGAAAGTATTTATTATTTTGAAATCATTATATTGAATTACCCAAAAATACAATTTCTTTTAGACAACCAAAAATATGTAAATATATTTTTTCTTATATATCAATAGTACGTATAAATGATTAATATCCCTTTTATAGACAACTTTCTAATCAACCACAGAGAAAAACCTACATCTTATATTACTGCATGCATGAAAGAAAAATATTTGAAAAATCTAGGAAAAGAGCGAAAAGTCACAAAAAATACTTCAAATAAAACTTGGAAAATATAGCCTCAGTCTAAATTAGAAATTTATATAGTCCGCCGTGAGTCTTACCTCAAACTCCCCACTCCAATGAAAAACTTATGGACATAGAATGCATTCATATGTTTTCAATTTTTCAGAAGAAAATTATTATTATTTTTATTTTAAATTTTGTGATGTATACTCTTCCTAACTGACGTTCCTTTGCTGCCTAACTGACAAAACAATAAAAACAAAATAAATCAATAAATAGTTGATTTTTTATTCATCTGCGCAATATTAATTAATGTACTTACACTTCATGCTCATAATTATTGGTGTGTAACTGCACTATTTAAATAAATATATTAGAATAAAATAGACGAAAGTTTTGAGATGGCCACAACCTACTATTGACTTGCCAAGTCTCCTTATTTTGGCAGGAGATTCCTGATTTTCACGTGTTTTCATACACTCCCGATTTTTGACATATTTCTCCTAATTTTCTTGCACCTTTTTTGATACTTTATTATATCAGCTTCAAATGTTTTGGGATTAAGGGATAAATAAGCAATATAATAATTGCAAATAAGATATACTTGTTCTATAGTTCTATAGTACGATTGATCAGTATAGTATGTTTTGTTATAAGCATATGCTTTGATTGATTATAAAGAATGAAGCTTTAAAACTTTGTAACTGTTACTAAGGTTGCATTTATTATTAACACTAATTTGTCTAAATTAAGAATTATTTAAGATCTTCGCTATTTTATATGTATTTATGAAGGATATAATTTTCCACCGTTGTTTATATTTAATTTAAAATCATGTTAAAATATCCCAAAAACCATTTACTTAACTTATTTTTACATGAAAGAAGTATATGTATTTTCTTATTCGAATAAGAGTGATATACTCTCTTTTTTCCTTTTGAAAGTAGAGTGATATACTTCCTTTTTTTTTTAAATTAGAATGATATACTTCCTTTTTTACTTGGTACATGATACCTTTTTTACATGATAATCAACCTCTGTTTAAAATTCAACTTGTACTAAACATTTTTACAGTTAAAATATAATTAGTATGAGACCACTTTTCTTTTTGGTCATGTATAAGTCAAATTTATCTTTACATTTTTCTGGGTGCTTTCTAAATTAACTGATATCCACTTCAAACTGAGTAAGAAGAAAATGTGATGAAAAATTATATTCCCTTCATTTAGTGGGGAGAGACGAACATTTTTCAATTATCTTAATATTTTGCCTGGTGTCCATGTATTTAACAAGTAAATTTTTTCCCTCCTCTTGATATATTCTGTGATTTTTGTATTTTCTTATCTGTAGATATAGTTAATTACTGTGAATACATGATATTATACCTCTGTTTTAGTGTTTCTTTATTTTAAAAAGCAAATTTGGAAATCATAATTCAAAATTTATCTCGGAGAAACACACATTCATTGGAAAAATTCTCCTGATTTCTGAAATAAAATCTCCTGATTTTTTTGTTTCTGGAACTCGACAAGTCTGTAATTAATTTTTGTGTAGAGATTCATCCCATATTTGAAAATCTTTAATATCCTTGGATTTTTTTTATCGTTTTTATTTTTATTTTTATTGCGAGTTTGTGTACATTTTTCATTTTTTGATGAAAGTGAATGTTCTGAATTGTGGCGCAGCCAGCATCGTCATCTAGGAGGAGTTTTGAACTACAGTGGAACTTCCATTTAACGAAGTCTCATCGTTACACTTAAAAACTTCGTTATGAAGAAAATTCGTTAAATAGAAATTAACTTAAATTCATGAAATTTTTTCTTGAGATATGATTGGATTAGATGTATTGGATTCAGAAGCATTTGATTCAGTTTTAATTATGAAACCGTCTTTTACAAAACAGTTGTGTACGGTCTATGAAATCACGTGACATTCCCAAGCTTTGGCCCAAGCTTTCATCAGCTCTGATACACAGAATCTCAAACTAATGTTTTCACTACATCGGCTCTTTTCTGTCTTTTTCGATAATGTACTTCAAGATTTTTTATTATTCCTTAGACTAATGATTGAAGTTTAGCTGTATTGGCAGGAACAAAAATAACTTTGATGTTCTTCGATTTGTATTTTGAAGCACGTTCTTTTGGATGTACAAAGCAATTGTCTATCAGCAATGGAGGGTCAGAATGGTACCTGTCTGACTCAATAGATATTTTTTGTTTCAATGCATCTGACGCCATTGCGACACCTCATCTTCTATATCATTGAAGGTAAAAAGGAGATTTTGACTTCCCCCAACTGTCAGCGCTGGAGTCTCGGAGTGGGAGAATAGGGATAACAAGTGTTTTTCTTAGTGTGAAAAAAAATTGTTTTATTTAGCACCAAGCAGAATGGAAATTATTTAAATGTGTTCATTTTCATACAATCGAATCCGCTGAAATAAATTTGCATATCCTTCGCAACAGCAATCGTTTAGTTTGAATTCTGTACACGTACAAAAGTGGAATAAACTTCGTTATATAGAATATATTTTTCGTAATGTAGAGATTAATTTACATGCTAATGGTGTTCAAAGTCAAAGTTCTGCAGAAAATTTCGTTAAGTAGAAAACTTCGTTAAATAGGGACTTCGTTAAAGGGAAGTTCCACTGTATTATGTTACTCATAAAATGAACAGTTTTGTTGTGTTATATGTCCATAAAATAGTGTTTAGTAAATACGTGACACATAAAAACCGACGTAATGAAAAGCACAAACAACCATAATAAATTTAACATTTATGTGTTTAAAGGTTCCTTAAAAAAGCATCTCCTTTAATCTTCAAAGGAAGAAAACGAAGAGAAGGAGTAAGAACAGTTGCAGTAGCATACCTACTACTTTGCTGCTATTGTTCCTAACTTTTTATTTTATTAATTTTGTGTTGAAATAGTGGTTCCTATTATGAAGTCTTGAAAATTTTAATTGGTAAAAATTTCATGATGTTTATGCTTTTCTTTACTTTGGTTTTCACATATAATATTTTTGTCCTATAACACCAGGGGTTTTGTATGCATCTTATCATTTTGTAAATGCTCTGGGAGGTTGTTTTAACGTACTGATTGGCGGCAGAATGAATGATTTTGTCATTCGAATGAATCATTCGGGCAGGCGCAAAAGCATAGTTGCCGACATTACTATTTTTTAAAATCAATTACCTCCAGAAATTTTGTAAAAAAGAAAAAAGAAGACGAAGAAGCAAATACATATTTACCAACTTTCGTAATATATATATATATATATATATTATATATATATATATATATATATATTATATATATATATATATATATATAATTAT
Organism: Maratus michaelseni; assembly: GCA_963931845.1. NCBI lineage: Eukaryota > Metazoa > Arthropoda > Arachnida > Araneae > Salticidae > Maratus > Maratus michaelseni. The sequence continues at coordinate 78,573,361 of OZ007594.1, forward strand.
AATATCTTTGAATTTCAAAAAACGTATCAAGTTCTTGTAACATTCTAATTAAATCTCCAAAGAGATAATTAATAATAATGTGTAGACAGAATATCACATAGTTAATAAATTAACAAGTGCAATCATAATTTTACCATAGCTTGTGCTTCAATGGTAATTGGCCAAAAATACTGGAAATATGAAGATTATTTAAAAAGAGAGAGAGAGAAAAAGAAAAATAAATTATAATAAACCATAAAATGTTAATAATTTGGAGTTGATATGAAGTGAATACAAATGGATTAAGAAATGAAATATGAACTAAATATAATGGAAAATTGGATAACAAGAGATTTAAATTATAATTGGATATGAAAAAACACTTGTAGGTGTAATCTTCAGCCTGGATGTACCCACACGTGTTTTAAAAAATAATTCAGTATTTCATAATTATACTGGCATATATGCTAAGATCAGTATAATCATCCAGGTATACTGAATTATTACCAGAAAACAATTGGAAATAACAAAATTGGAAATAAAAAACTTGTAAAGAATAGATAAAATATTTTACTCATAATAATTATCCAAAAATCCGTAACAACACTATACTGAATTATTACCAGATAACAGTTGGAATTATTAATTATCTCTTTGGAGATTTAATTAGAATGTTACAAGAACTTGATATGTTTTTTTGAAATTCAAAGATATTATAATTGTTTAACATTCTATAAAATTCTGCTGCATTGCGCAAATTGGTATGGAATGGTTTTTACATATTCTTTTCAATAATTATCTAGATGAAATTATTGATTGTCATATGATACCATAATTTAGCCTATTTGGCTCATAAATCACTTTGATTAGCTTATATATATATATATATATATATATAAATCAATTACCTCCAGAAATTTCATATGGTTTTTAATTTAATTCCAATTAAAATGACAAACTTCTTTTATTTCACAAAATTTCTGGTGGTAGCTGATTTAAAAAAATACAAAGGTTGGCAGCTATGCTTTTGGGCATACCCGAACGATTCATTCGAATATCAAAATCATTCGTTCTGCTCATCACTATTTTAACCCCGAAATCCTCCTTTTCGATGCTCCTGTGGTAAATAATAGAACTTCAGATTTAGAGAATTAATTTTCTAGCAATATCTCTGTCTCTTTCTTTCTCTGTCAATTTTCTTCTTTTATTTTCTTTCTCTCTTCCCCCCCCCCCCTTTATCTTTCTAAATAGATATGTTAATTTTTTTTCCAGGGAAAGAAAAAAGAAGAAGACAGAGAAAACTATATCAATGAAGAACCTGTATAATTGCGTTTCTATTACAGAGTCGTTGCTTTCAAGTTGATCATGTCCGATTTCAATCATATTACATCATGCGCAAGTGCTAAAGTGCAAAGACATATTTACCACTTTGAATGTGCCAAATATGTTACAGAGCTAATGATTCAGAGCTTCTAAACTGAATTTCGGAACTGATTATCTCAAAAGTATACTTCTGTCCAAAATGTTTAATCTTGTTAGATATATAAGAAACAGGCCATTTTCATGAATTGTAGAATGCCAAGGCCTTTAAAAATATACTGTATTATAAATTGAAAATGTGTCAACCAAACCACACATTATAAAAAAAAAAAAAAAATGTTTCTTAATCTACGAAAATATAATATAAACACGCACGAAAAAAATACAATAAGCTCTTCTGAGTTACCCTTGATTCTGAAAAGCGTTCTTTATCGGTGGAAACCTCAGAAACCAATATATTTTCTAGATTTAAGGCTGTTCTCAAATCCAAACAGGCTACTTTTTGACACATTTTTTAAATTCATTTTTATTCGCAAATGTATGAAATTGACGGATATTCTTATTCACAAACTATGTAATCGAAACACGTTTTTCATGTTTTGGTAAAGGCAGAAGATCTTTCAGAAAAAAAACTGTCAAAGTCGGTGTTTTGAACTGAACTCCTCACGCGGCAGCCAGAGAAATGCGAAAAACGTGTCGTCACATGACCAGAACCGTGTATAACTGGATAAGTAATCTATTTCTTCCGAAATGGGAAACTCATTTCGATTCCAAATCGCTTCTGTTGTCAGGCCTGTCAATTTTATGCTTTTGCGTTTTAAAATGAGTCAGAAATTGTGTCAGAAAGTTTCGCGTTGTTGAGCAGGTCATTTGAGAACCACCTTAAAGAAGCATTTATAGAAACTAAGTTTATTTTGCTGCCACTGATTTTCGGAAACATTTCTGAATCAGTTTTCCCAAACCAGAATATCGGTTTTCATGATGCTATCCATTCGCAATTAAACATTTTCAGCTGCGTAATTGAATTTATACAAGCAAGAGAGAGAAAATAATATTAATGTTAATGTTAATTCTGTTAATGCATCATGTTTGTCTGTAAAACACGTTTGTTGAACATGAAAATGCTTACTTGAGAATGGATAACATCCGTAAAACCTATATCCCGAGTTGAAAAAACCAATTAATACACTATAAAAAGTACTCGGAAACGTTTCCGAAAATCAGTGGCAGCAAAAGAAACTTTGTTTTTTATAAATTCTCCTTTAAATTTCGAAAATGTATTAGCTTGAGTTTCTAAGGTTTCTAAAGATAAAGAACGCACTTCGGAATCGTGGGTAACTCGGAAGAAGTTATTGTATATTTTCGTTCGTGACTATATTATATTTTCCTATATTAAGAAACATTTGTCCTTTTTTTCTTCTTACAGTGTATGCAATTATAAATTAGTTTATGCTTCCGTTTATTTAAATATATTCAAAAGATTTCATTAAACTTAATTTTTAAACATCAGAAATTTTAAACCGATTCTAAAAATTTGTAAATCAAAAATTACCAGCGTTGGCAAGTTTCTTCCGCGGAAAAAAACCATGGAAAAACCGGCTGGAAGAAATAGGTTTCTTCCAAGTGGAAGAAATGGAAGAAAGTGTTAGTCTTTAGGAATTCTCTTTTAGGAATTTACCATATAAGTTGCAATTTTGTAAGATACAATAAATGCATTTTTCTTATAGATAACCTTAAGTAAATTTAAATTATATATTCTAAATTAACAATTTTCAATCATTGGGTACCTGAAGGAAAGAAATTTTATCCAAAATCCACAAAATCTATTAAAAATTATCCATTTCAATTTAACCAGCATATTTTTTTATTATTTAAATTTCTCTAACTAGTAGTAAATAGCATGGATCATTTATCTACTTTTGGGTGAAACTCATTTAAATAAAAGACAGTGCTTTTAGTTTACATTCATTTTATTAAGGGAACTAATATATAATAAATACTATATTAAAAATTTTCATTAAAATCCTCCTTTTCCTTACTACATTGCAACATGGTATAAAAAAACAAAAAATTTTTAGCAGTAGGATGCTGCAATCGGTTTTGTAACTTAGAATGAATGAATGAAAAAGATGAAAAAAATTTTCCAATTTCTGCAGAACTTGAAGGTGAGTTTAAAAGAACATCGACATACTTGTAGAGTTCCTTTTTAGAACATTAGTCTTTTAAAATCAGCTTTGAGATATGCATGCTAAGTATAAATAATTACAATTTTGTTTATTTAAAGTTTTGCACAATAGAGTCTTTAAAATAACACAAGAAATAACATATGATATATAAAAAAATTTGGTAGGTAGGTTTTTTTTGTTGTTGTTGATGATGTTGTTTTTTTAAGAAATGGTACAAACATTTAAAAAAAAGTCCCCCTACCTCTAAAGTTGCAAAACCATCATTTGTAAATACCTACTGAACCTGAAATTTGTTATTAACAAATAACTTATTTTTCCAAAAATAATATTTTCAATATTAAGTTTTTCACTTTAGATTTCATATAATTATGTTTTGAATTTAGTTATTTTATATAGTTAATATATTTTAATTTTGAGCATCTGTTTTGTTTTCTGTTGGTTCCTTCCATTTCTTCCGTTTTTTTTTTTTCTATTTCTTCCAGTTTCTTCCACTCTCCTGGAAGAAACCCAACCTTGAAAATAGCACTAGTGGCTAGTTTGAATACGCATGGTTTTCATGTGGTGTAGGTGATATATTGTAGTTTCCAGCTTCAAGTAATTTCCGGTTATTTTAAAGAGTGACTATCACGAATTATCCATAAATACATCAATATGCATATAGAAATAAAAATATTTTTATTACAATATACAAAAAACAAAATTTTATTTTTATTTGTTTTAATTATATAAAATTATCGAAATTTTTTTGCCATTATAAAATATAAACATGGATAGCTTTGTCCATATAAATAATAAAAAAAAAGATTGTAATAAAAATAAGGAAAATATTTAAATGTCACATCTATGAAATAAAAGTTTTGAATACAAAATTCAAAAAATATTTTTTATTTCATCCATTTATTTTATTTAATAAAATTATTATAATTAATCTTTCTCTTAAGAAAACGCAAAAATGTATTAATTAATCTGTAAATAAAAACTTTCTTATAAAAATTAGATGTTTAAAAAGTATATTCTCACATCTACATGATACAAAAGATCAACTAATAAACTAGATAGATGCTAAATTTCATAACTGCGGAATGACAGTGAAAACAAGCTCTCGAATGTCTGGAATTAGAAAGAACTTGGCAAATTCTTATATGTAAAAAAACTTCTTGTAACTAAACATGGATTTTTTTTGTTTACCATCCGATATTTTGAAAAGTTAGAAGAAAAAAAATGAAAAAGTAATTTAAGGTGTCGAATATTTTATTTTATTTTTATTTTTTCTCTTTTTCTTTTTATGTTTGTTTTCGAGTTGCAATTCGCAACCAGTTTTGTTGAATATTAGAGTATTTTTTGGCTTAAAAAAAATTGTTGATTTACATATATTTAATATTTTTTTTTTTAGTTTTTTTTTCTTTCATTTTTTGGGATATTAGATACCAAAGGAATTGTTTCCCTTTTCTTATTCTTTAGATATTTTATATTATAACTGCGATATTTTTATAGATGATAAAATATAATCTATAAATACTGTGGTATTATACTATCTGTTGTAAGTCTAATTCTATACTGTAAATGCTTGCTTTTGCATTGCCAAAAAAAAAAAATTTATTACTTAATAATTAAAAAACTTCAAAAGCATTTACAAATATACAATGCTTTATTTAAAACTAAGTATTAAAATTTAAAGATAGTTTGTGCCAATGGTATTTTCAAGACAGATGTTATGAAAATACTTTTCAAATACGTCTCTAATTATACGTAAAAATGCAAGTATCTAAACTTTGACTGTGATATATGTATAGATATACAAAGCATTTTGTCTGTGTACTCAAACAGTACCAGAAAATACCTATGTAAATAAAGAAAGTAGTAAGTTGTATAGTAGATGGTTAACAAGGTATTTTTTTCCTCTGATGATTGGTACTTTTCAAGCGTGCTAATCGCATAATTGTCGACTGTTGTAAATACTTTTATTTTAAAACATCTTTTGTGCCTTTGTAAACCATCGAAATTGTAATTATGAAAAGAGAATGTAATCGTTCGTATTAGTTTGTATATTAAAGTGTTTGTTTAGCTTTGCCATTAGTTCGTTTTTTGTTTTTTTCTCTCATGTGTGTAAAAAAAAATAAAAAAAATCTACACTGTATATGTATTATGAAAAATTGCTTTATTTTGTTAATTTGTTATTATTGATTTTTCATGTAAAAAATAAAGAGAAATATTCATGAACTTGACAAAAAATATAACATAATCATATAATAAAATCACGAATTATCATTAAAATACAGATTTATATGCTTAAGTGATAAAAGTAAAAACACAATTGCAAAAGCTAATATGCGTAACGAGAACATATGCAATGAATCAGCCATTTTTGATTTACCTAAAATATGGCACGAGGTCTTGTTTAATTAAAAAAAAAAAAAAAAAGCAATAAGAAAATATTAATTTCACGTTTACAGTTGACTATTTTTAAGTACCTGCTTTTATTACACATATGATCTGGTGATTTATGTTTTTCAAGTTTATTTTCACTCAGACGAAAACACGCGCTCGCTAATGTTAATCCTATGAAGGCAATTTTTGAAGAGATCTAGTTCGTATTTCAATATTTTTAAATGATTTTTTTTTTGCATTCGATAGCTGAGGTCAATCTCTATGTACGCTCCTTTCTACTTTTTCGATTTTGATGTTTTGACATGTTTTTTTTTTTTTTTTTTATTAAGATACTTTCACTTTCGAAACCGGTTTTGAAAGTGAAAGTATTCTCAATAAAAAAAAAAAAAAAGAAAAAAAACTGCAACAAAAATCGAAAAAGTAGAAAGGAGCGTGCATAGAGATTGACCTCAGCTATCGAATGAAAAAAAAAAAAAAAAAAAATCATTTAAAAATATTGAAATGCGAACTAGATATCTTCAAACAGGGTTCATACTCATCAGGGGAAACCTGGGAATCAGGGGAAAATCAGGGAATAAATTTTGTGTCTTAAAAATCAGGGGAATCTCAGGGGATTTTCCAAAAAATATCAAAAACCTGTTAAAATTTGGAAAAAAGATAGACTATTCTGGGAAATGAGGGCACTCGCTGCTATCGCATGCTTTGTGAAGTAAAACCTTGTATCTGCAAAATATTCAACAATTTGTAAATTTTGCAAAGAATTCTTTAACTAATTAGTAGTTTGTGCTTCAGAATCAACTGTGAACTTGAGAGTGGAACTTTCCCAACTCTTAAGATTTTTGTGTGTAACATAACAAAATCTTGATACCTAGTAAATTTGTTGCTGATCTGGGAAATATATATTAACCTTCGGATGTAAAATCTTAACTTTTGTGATTACCTCTTCTTTTTTTTTTGGGGGGGGGGAGGGGGGGTAATACTTACTAAGTTTTAAAAAATGTCGTTAATTGTCAACATGGGGAAATTATTCATCCTGGAAAATACATCAGGGGATTCTCAGGGGATTTTTTGGAGGGAAATGAGTATGAACCCTGTCAAAAATTTCCTCCATAGGATTAACATTAGCGAGCGGGTGTTTTCGTCTGAGTGTGAAGTAGCCCCTTAAGTATATAAATCTATATTTTAAAAAATATAACTTTAAACCAATAAAATTGAAAAACATTTTCTTTTACGGTAGAGCATCTGCTATACTGATTAACTGGCAATTGATGTCGTTAGAGAGCTAATATTCTATGTTACACAATTAATACTTGAAATACATAGCATTAAGTTAAACCGCCGTAAAATTTATGCCATTATACAGGGATCCCACTATGAGTCTGTTTTTTATAATAGTACATTTCTCCAACTATTATCTTCATTTTAGACTTCTTTTGCAGATTTTGTATAGAAATCCATCCCGAAAAGATTATTTTTTATCGCAAATCTTGTAGAAACCTACCACGAAAAGTATTCTTAGTAAATCCTGGTATTCAAAAAACAAACCAGTGGGAGCCCTGTCCCATATACATGTTAGCACTTTGACATAGTAATCTCAATTAATTTGATAAATTGTAGTAAAATTGCTATTTTTTTCAAATTTTTGCTATCAGAAATAAAAAAAAAATATGTCTATTATAAGTAAATACAAAAATACAAATACGTCTGTTTCATATAGATTGTTCTGCCACAAGTTTTAGGAAAAGTCGGGAAAATTCGAAAATTAAGAGAAAAAGTTAGAGAATTTTGAAATTTCCAAAAACAAATTAGGATTTTTTTTTCTTATTTTAAAACTAAGTATTTGAAATTGCAGCGCCAGGTAAACCAAACTTTGCTCTCCATAACTACTGTAAAGAGTATTTCAACCTCTCGTGCAAATCATTTTGTCTGCCCCCTTTCCGTCCTTCCTTGTAACTCAGAGATTTTTCATTCCAGCTTCACTGAAACTTTGTACTAAATTTTGTAGGATTAATTAGGTGTTTCAGTCTTTTTACTTATTTTTGTTTGGGAACTGAACATTTGTTAGCTTAATTTATTGAATATTTATTATTTGTATTACAATATGTCAAAGCAGTCTGTATTTAACTGCGACTGATGTGATAAAGAATTCCATCCTGATTGGACAAAATAGATAGAATATGATGCTAAAAGTGTGTATCTGCAAAATGTTTAGCATTGTTCAACAATGTTCAACAATTTGCTAATTAAAAAAAAAAAAAAAAATTAACAAGTCAGTAGTTTGTGCTTCAGAATCAGTTGTCAAAGTTCCACTCTCAAATTTACAACTTTTAAGACTTTTTTTTTTGTGTGTTATATCACAAAATCTTGATGCTTGGAAATTTTTTTTTTTATTGGTATATGGAAAACATGAAAAAGTCAGGGAAATTTGTTGCTGATCCGGAATACACACCTGGATTTAAAAAAAACACATACCACAGTTAAAAATCCATTTTCAATTGCTGTTGTCCACTGCCAGTAATGTATGCAAATTCTTTGTTATAGTCCTGTATATGAACTATATATTTTCATGTACCACATAATAAAACTATAAATTAATGCAGCTAGAAAGCGCATAAAGCAACCAAAACGGTTTTATTCAGCCATAAAACGCGTAACACAACTAAAAACGCCCTTACTGCACTTAATCACCCATAGATGGCAATGTATCCACTCTCTTTTGCGCAGCCCTGTATATGAATTTATATTCTGCAAGCATTTTTTAGCATACTAAAATGTAATTCAGTTGTCAAACGCATAACATAGTTACAAAAACACTTTAGGCAATAAATGCCCATAGACGGCAATGCTTGCGAATTGTTTTGTGCAGCGTTATATAGTAATGATCTGTAACATTTACACACACCGTGATGTAACACACTAAAATTTAGTTATACCTAAAACTATCACATCTGAAAACTCATTTCCAGCAGTTATCGACCAGAGCCCTATAACTGAATTATTTTGTGTGTTGTGTAAATGAACGATAAATGCCACAAGTTATAGAAAGCATGCTGTAGTGCACCTCAGTGATGCATATCAATTTCATCAAGTTTGAAGTAGTATAACACCTTTGAAATACATTGCAAACATTTTTTCCTATAAATCATAATTCTATTGTGCGTCCACATAAACAATTTATAAATTCCCTGTTTTCCATGCCTCTCTAGAAAGTATATTGCAGCTCACGTCAGTGATGAAATATCATCAATTAAAATACACTGCAAATGAATTTTTCCCCGTATAACGTAATATACCGGAATTCGTTTGTGGGTTCCTGTAAACGAATTATAACAGCTACATATTTCATTTTCAACGGGAAACATGGTATAGTAAACCTCCATAGCACATATAAATATCGTGGAAATCTAAGTTTATTTACGAGAAGTACAGATAGCAGACAAACAGAGACCTCAAGTCATAAACACTTTTCAACTATGTTGGAAAGTATTAAAAAAGCTAAAAAAAAAACTCAAGCAGTAGTTTGATAAGTTTTTAGCAAATAAATAAAAGACACATTTTTAAGTACCAATATACTTCTATAAATACAGCAATTGGGGGATGATAATTCATGTTTAATTTTATGAGAATAAATGATAATTTAGTAATACAAATTGCTATTTTTAATAAATAACAAACTTCAAATATCTTATCTTTTTGTAAACCGTTTTTGTATTCATGTAACTCACTAGATGGCACCATCAGCGTCTGCAAGTTTACTTAGCTTGCCTCGATCGACAAACTCTCGCTCTCTGCAGTCTTACGCCAGCCACACCACAATGTATGATCGTCGGATTTTGCATACGACAACAAATATAAGTAATCTCTTTGCATCCCGCCCAGTTATTTAAGTGTTTGTTAACTACTTAGCTAGATATGCTTTAGTGGCGACAAGGGGAAACTTTATCTCTGTATTTTTTTGTATAAGATTAAATTTTTTTACAAGAATTTTGAAAAGATGGTGAAATCGGCAGAAACGACATGCTAGGCCTAATTTGCGATCGACCACCAAATGGCTTTTTTATTTACTTTCTAACAAGGCTTATTTGGGCTGCATTAATGAATTTAATTCTTCTGTTAAATACTGGAGTGAATATGCAGAGAGATTACAGATTACATCAATTTTTCATTGCGAACACGATCGAAGACGAGAATAGAAAAAGTGCAGTTTTCTTAAGGCTGTTCTCAAATCTAAAAGAGCTACAATTTTGAATTCATTTTTGTTCGGAAACGAATGAAATTGGCAATTGTTATTATTCAGAAACTATGCCATCGAAATGAGTTTTCCATTTTTTGGTAAGGGCAGAAAATACTGTCAAAGTCAGCTTTTTGAACCGAATTCCCGAAGCAGAAGTGCTGAACTTGCAAGTTACAGCACAAAAGCTGTGGAGGACCGAAATACGCAAAATAGGTGTCAAATGTTTTAGTGCAGGAAAGCACTGTTTTCGTTGTGGTGATCTCGACTACCAGTCATCAGAATGCAGGCATAAAAAAAAAAAACCGGCCACAGCTGTAAGAAACCTGGACACTTATCAAAAGTATATTTGTCCAAAAATAAAAGTAGTAACAGACCAAAAGTCAAACTTTTAGCAGAACCTAAAGAAGACGTAAAATGCAAACAGCATCATAGCTGTCAACTTGTACGGTTTTTTTGTTACCACTAAAATTTAACAGAAATTTTTGTCTTATTTCTTCGTCGAAAACCGATAGATTTCAGCGATTAAATTAAATTAAATTTACTATTAAATTTTAGTGATAAGAGGAAACAGTACAAGTTGGCAGATATGGAGATATGCGATGCGATATACTATGTTCCATTTGAGGGATGTGAAAGAAGGCCCTCCAATTAAAATAAAATGTGAAGTACAAGGACAACCTGTTACTTTTGAAGTTGACTATATTGAGTACCATTTTTACTCATGAAGGTTGTTCTCAAATCCAAAGCAACTACTTTCTGACACAATTTTGAATTCATTTTTGTCCGGAAACGGACGAAAGTGGTAGGTGTTCTTATTCAGAAACTACGTCATCGAAATGAATTTTCCATTTTGTTGGTAAGGCGAAAGGTTTTTCAGAAAATATTGTTAAATCGGCGTTTTGAACCGAATTCCCCAGGCAGCAGAGCGAGAAAGGGAAAAATCGTGTCTTCGCATGACACGAATCGCTTATAGCTCGATAAATACTTTATTTATCAAAAAATGGAAAAAGGCAGAACGCCTTTGTGATTAAAAATGTGTCAGAAAGTTTCGCGTTGTTGAGTAGGTCATTTGAGAATCACCTTAACAATGTTTAAGAACATTAAAAGATTTGGTACACCATTAGTACAAACAGAGATTAAACTACATTCCATTAATATTTTGGGAGTGATAAACGTTGATGTGGTGTTCAAGTCAAGAACAGAATATTTATTTTTATTGGTAGTTAGTCAAGGTAACACAAATTTGGCTGGTCAGAACTGGATTGTTCCACTAGATCTGCTGAATGCTCTGACTCCAAAATGAATTACGATTTGCATAAATTAAGTATGAGTCAACTTACATTGGAAGAACTCTTGAAAAAATTCAAAGAAGTATTCTTGCCTGAATTAGTGAAAGGAGTTAAACTTCATCTTATCTGTAAGAAAGAAGCAATTACGAAGTTCTTTAAAGCTTATTGTACCGCCCGTATGCCCCAATGTTATGCTTTTGCGTTTAAAAATGTGTCAGAAGGTATTGCGTTGCTGAGCAGGTCATTTGAGAACCACCTTAAAGCTGATCAATCTAAAACGTTAACATTTTGTGCAGAAAACCACTGTTTCGGACTATGGGAGTTGTGGATTGAAGCATTTTCGTGCTGAAATTTCCACTCCTAAGATGTCACCAAATGGAAGTAGCTGTTGTCCCAGTGTCTCCTGATTGTTGAATTTTGTTTCCCATGGAGAAATGCCAGACAGGTTTGGCCATTTGAACTTTAACTATCCAGGGCTTATTTTTTCTGGGCAGACCCGCGCGGGTCGGGTCCCAGGCAACGTCATAAGGCTCTACTAGTTTATTAATAAATGATAATTTTTTTTTCGCTTCTGCTTCAACTTTGATAAAACTGACTTTTTGTTGACTAGCAATATCAGAATCCATTATCATCTCCCTACGCCTGCATTACATACTAAACATTTTGTAACTATGGAATAAGATAAAGAAATAAAGAAAAAGAAAACAGGGCCCCTGCTTAAGACGCCACTGCGCATATAAGTGCATGTTGAATAATTAAAGTAATTAAAAAAATAATTAATAATAACAACTTGCATATAGCAAAACGAAATGGCCTGGTATGGTGTAAAGCGGTTTTTCATCTGTCGGAAAACATTGTTGTATCACTGTGGTGCTGCCATCTACCGATCTATGTTTTAAATAATATTCGCTCTTAAAAAGTGTGAAATAGATTCCTGTTCTCTTTTAGATGCTTAAAATTCCTAATCAATAAAATATCCCAAATTCTTTAAAAATCTGGAGATAAAAATTACTCCTCTGCAATGCATTCTTAGTTTTGTATCATTCATATTCGAAGTATTAAAATTAAAATCCTAGTGAAGTTGTTAAACTGGAATAAAACTTTAACATATAAGGCTGTTCTGAAATCCAAACTGGCTATTTTATGACTTTTTTAATATATTTTTGTTTGGAAATGCATGAAATTGTCAGGTGTTCTTATTTAGAAACTTTTTAATCGAATTACGTTTTCCATTTCTTTAATAAAAGCAGAAGATATTTCAGAAAATACTATCAAAGTCGACGTTTTGAACCGAATTCCCGATGCTTGAGCTCGAGAAAGAGGAAAAACGTGTTGTCATGTGACACGAATCCCTTATAAAACTGGACAAATAATTTTTTTTATCAAAAAAATGGAAAACCCATTTCTATTCCAAATCGCTTCAATAGTCAGGTCCGCTTATTTAATGCCTTTGCGTTCAAAAATGAAACAGAAAGTATGTCAGAAAGTTCCGTGTTGTTGAACAGGTCATTTGAGATCTACCTTTTCACCTGTTGGAAAACATTGGATTGTAGCACTTGGTAGCAACAACCCCTGGGTGTGTTGACTGTAGTCGTTCACTGTACCGCTGTGGTGCTGCCATCTACCGATCTACTTTTCAATTGATATTCGCTCTTAAAAGTCATATATATATTATAGAGTCAATATATATATTAGTCCATTATTACATTCAGAGACTTTGGGTCCCATTAAGTTCTTTGCAAGGGCCCCGCGCGACATTGCGCCGCCCCTGATTACGGTCAAACTTAACTTTCAGTAACAAAGGAGATAATAAGGTAACTACAAAGCTTAACGTCAGACTCCATAAATTTAAGAAAGTTTAAGTTTTCCTCAAAGGCTTGCTATAAAGTCTATCTCTGTCTAGAGGAGGTGCGATAAAATTTGGCCTAGTAAATAATTTTAATTAGATTGTGTATTCTCTTGTTGAAACTAGAACAAGGGTAAAAAAAAAAAAAAAAAAAAAAAAAAAAAAAAAAAAAAAAAAAAAAAAAGACATATTAACAGGGCCATTACGAACATTTTGGGCCCTAATCATAGATTATCATGCTTTTACAAGGAATGATATGAAAACTGTATGAAGATACTACATTTTTTTTTTTAATTGAATACAAAAATTTAAATGATTAAGGTTCACAAAGTTTTCACACAAGTTTATTATTAGCATTAAAATTAATTTTCAAAATCAAATGTGATGTAATATAAACATGAATTAATTCTGTACAATTTTGTAAAACTAATTATGCCAAAGAAAATACGATGTCTAAAGATAAATTAGTTTTCAAATTAAAACACTCATGTGAAGTTTCAAGCCATATTATAAATATAAATAGATCTTATACCCGTATTGAACTTATTTTGAAAAGCTTGAAACTTTTAAAATGCAGCAAAAACAATTTAAATATATATTTGCACTCGTAAAAAAAAAAAAAAAAAAAGCTCATATAAGCAGGGCCCGATTAACTTCTGAATCTAGGTGAAGCATGGTATCATTTTTGGGGCTCCTTTCATTTGGCAAAAGTTTTCTTAATTCTTCACTCTTGAAAACTTACCAATGATACTAATATTATTCCCGGGAGTAGCTTAGCCGAAGTCACATATATTTCATTAAACAGCTTTTTAATGTTCCCTGTATATACTTGAAATATATTCAGCACATAATACTGTATGTTCAATTTCTTGGGTGGTTTCTAACAGGCCTATGAGGATGCTATATGAATAATTAACATCCTATTGTTGGCATTCGTATTTCCCTTTTAAATAAGTTTCGTGAAGTAGTACTTGGATTTCCTCTTGAATTAAGCAAACTTTCTTTTCCAAAAAAAAATATTAAAAATACAATGTAAAAAAATTAAAATGGGAATTAGAGAGCCCTCTTCACAGTCATTTTGGGGGGCTGTTTAAAATTTTAGAACGGAAGCATGTTCTTCACGTGCCATTTGGATAATCAGGCCCTGCATATAAACTCATAAAATCTTAAAAGATGAGAATAATTGTTAATCAAAATTTTAACAGTTATAAATGTCATTATTATTATTTTTTAAAGTAAATCATTCCTTCAAATTCAAACTATATCAATTTTCTTACAGTTACTTTCTAGAACTTTTTTTTACAGAAATCAACCAGATATATTTTTTTAATCATTTTAAGATGCTTTTCAATAAAATCGCTGTTGGATACCAGAAAAAATATTTGGGCACTGAAATTTTGTAGGCCCGGGGCAAGTGCTCAGAGAGCCCTGCCAGTAATAGAATACTGTGTAATAATTCACATATTTTCAAACATTCATTCTCCCCTCGAATAAAATCGTTACGGTTACAAAATTACTGATATACGTTATCTTTTAAATTTCTACATTAAGAATGTTCCTAATAAGTAAAAATATTGCTATTTTGTTGTATACTTCCGATATAATAAAATAACATTTATTTTTTTTATCTACTCTGACAGTATAGGTTTATATAGAGAGTTAGGGATGGTACGGAATAAAATAAATTTTATTTTCCCCTCTAACAGTATAGGTTTATGTATAGAATTAAGGATAGCACGGAAGCTGTTTTATAAATGCAGATATTTATCAAGTGTTATTATTATAATTACAATAAAATTGTAAAAGGATGTTTCATGCTTTAATTCGATAAGAAAAGAAAAACTGATTTTATCTCTAGAATATTTTAAATTTGTCAAAATATTGTCATTTTATTATGTGCTTCTAATATGATAAATCCACTGTAATAGTATAATTTTAGATATAGGGTTAAACGTTAAACTAATAGTACGGAAGGTGTTAATACAGATATTAATATGGGCGACAAATAATATAAAATAAATAAATAAATAAAAATATAATATAAATAAATAAAAAATGTAAAATTGTGTTTCATACTTTAAAAACTTATTTTATATCTAGAATACTTTTAATTTGTCAAAATATTGCCATTTTATTACGCGTTTCTGATATGATAAATGCTCACTTTTTGGTCCACTGTAATAGTATAACTTTAGATATCGGGTTAAACTAATAGTACGGAAGGTGTTTTAAATATAGATATGAGCCTCAAATAATCATCCATTATTATTATTATTATTATTATTATTATTATTATATAAATAAATAAAAATTGTAAAATGGCGTTTCATACTTAAAAAAAAATAAAAAACTTATTTTATATCTAGAATATTTTTAATTTGTTAAAATATTGCCAATTTATTGGGTACTTCTAATATGACAAATGTTCGATTTTTGTCCCACTGCATAGCATACCTTTCGATATAGAGATACAGGACAATATAATTTAAAGACTGGTTTTAATATGGTCAGCTAATAACCATCCATTATTAATCTAATAAATAAAAGTTGTGAAACGATTTTAGTTATATATGGTTTATATTTAAGGAATATGGGAATTAAAAAAAAAAAAAGCTACGTAAGTGGTGGATTTTGCCCCGCAAACCCCCCGGTGATAGGTTTGTGATGCTATTGAGGAGCTAATTTAATGGCAGTTTAAATGGATGGGATCAAGCTGGTCTATTGGAAGGACAGAACCCGGTCCACTCCGTAGCTTCAGCCCCCCAGAAGCTTGGGTTACAGAAACACGCCATGGTTCCCGGCGGTCAAGTGTGAATTCTAATCTTCTTGTCCAGGAGATAAGGAATATTTCCTTATTGCTCGTTGTTCTTCGTTCTTGCCTATGAGAATCTGCATACTCTTTGAATTTTCTAAAATAATAACAATAAAAGGTGGCATTATTATTATTATTATCATTATTATTATTTATTATTATTATTATTATTATTATTATTATTATTTATTATTATTATTATTATCATCATTATTATTTATTATTATTATTATTATCACGGCTATTTCCTAAAAAAGAATATTGACCCAAGAAAAATCACCATATTGGCGGTTTGAATGATTTCTAAATAATACATATATTCAATATAAAAAATTATCGAAATATTTAGTAAATTTCCTTTTAAAATGTATACATTTTTTTTGTAATGTATTAAAAAAAATTAAATAAATAATTTTTTTTTTAAATGTATTATTATTTTTTTCTCTCTTTAGATTTACAAAATGATTGTATAAACACGTGTCCCTGTGCCTACCCTGCAAAAAAAACAAAAAAATTCTGATTATTACTTACTACTGCTACAATACTATCAAGCTCTCATGAAATCCATTAAATATACTTTGATTTTGTTAATGAGTATACATGAAATAGCAGAAAATGGATTTTCAAATAGACCGCATATAACTTGTCATTTTGATTTTCAGGTACCTGCCACTACCATGCCCAGAAGACGATTTTAATGCTCTTCTGAAAAATTTTGAATTCATTTTTGTCCGGAAATGGACGAAATTGGCAGATGTTGTTCTTCAGAAACTATGTCATCGAAAGGAGTTTTCCATTTTTTGGTAAGGCAGAAGGTCTTTCAGAAAATACTGTCAAGTCAGCGTTTTGAACGGAATTCCCGAGGCAGCGGAGCGAGAAAAGGGAAAATCGTGTCTTCGCATGACACGAATCGCATATAGCTCGATAAAGACTTTATTTGTCAAAAAATGGAAAACTCATTTCGATTCCAAATCGCTTCCACAGTCAGGCCTGCCAATTTTATGCCTTTGAGATTAAAAATGAGTCAGAAAGTTTCGAGTTATTGTAGGGGGTCGATGCAGGTTTTTTTTTTCTTGGGGCCCATTTTGTGAAAAGTAAAGGTTATTTTTGTGAAATTTATTATATTTTTGTGAAAAATAACATTTTGTAACGAAAGTTGAAATCCAGTTAATCAAATTCGAACCAAGCATTTATAAACAAAAACTTTTTAAAATCCTTTTGCTGAAGTTTTCCTCTCTGGTAAACTTATTTGTTTACAAATTACACATTTTAAAACATCAAAAAATAATAAGTAGTAAGTTTTTATGGAATAGAATTTTGTGAAGGGGCCCATTTTATTAAATAGATTTTTGTGAAGGGGCCCTAAATAGGCCCCAAATTTTTCCTGGATCGACCCCTGTATTGAGCAGGTCATTTTAGAATCACCTTAACAATGTTTGAGAAAATTAAAAGATTTGATACGCCATTGGTGCAAACAGAGATTAAAATACAATCCTATACTAATCATCCCATTAATATTTTGGGATGGGAGTGATAAACGTGGATGTGGTGTTCAAGTCAAGAACAGAACATTTACCTTTATTGGTAGTTAATCAAGGGAACACAAATTTGGCTGGTCAGAACTGGATTGTTCCACTAGATCTGCTGAATGCTTTGACTCCAAAATGAATCACAATTTGCATAAATTAAGTATGAGTCAACTTACATTGGATGAACTCTTGAAAAAATTCAAAGAAGTATTTTCGCCAGAATTAGTTAGTGGAAAGGAGTTAAACTTCAACTTATATGTAAGAAAGGAGCAATTACGAAGTTCTTTAAAGCTTGTACTGCCTGTATGCTTAGAAATTTGAGAGTCTCATTGCAGATGGTATTTTAGAGCCTTTGTAAACATCAGAATGGGCTGCTCCAATTGTTCCTGCGATAAAACAAAATGGAAGAATTGGAATCTGTGGCGACTTTAATAAAGCAACAAACAACAGAGCTGGAACAATATCCTCTTCCGACAATTATAAACTTAATAGCACAGTTGTCTGGTGCTACTTCGTTTACAAAATTAGACCTTCAAGATGCATACTGTCAGCTAGAACTTGATGAATAGTACCTGGCTATATACCGCCAGGGGCACGTAGTGCACAGAGGCCTGCTCCGTTACACTCGATTTGCTTTTGACATTGTCTCCGCTCCTGCTAGTTTTCAAACAGAGATCGACAAGATTTTGCAAGGCGTAGGTGGAACTTCCAAGTACTGTCTAGATGATTTATTGGTAATAGTTAAAAATAAAGAAGAGCATTTACAGAATTTGCATAAAATCCTTTGCCGTCTATTAGCAGCTGGTATAAAAATACACTTTGAAAATTGTGAGTTCCTTAAATCATCTGTCGAGTATACCTAGGTCATCGTATAGACAAAGATGGGCTGCAATTCAGTTGAATCTAAAGTTAAGGCAATTACAAATGCTCCTAAGAGCGTTCATTTATTGGTTTATTAACATATTATGCTAAAACTTTACCAAATATGGCTACTTTGTTATCACCATTATATAAGTTTATTAGAATGTAGGCAGCCATGGAAATGGAAATTACCACAGAAAAAAGCTTTTCAAAACGATAAAGCTGCTTTAAAGGGCTCTTCTTTATTAGTACTCTTTGACAAGGGCAAATAAGTCATTTTCGCTTGTGATGACCCTACGTTCCCTTATGGTCTTGTTACTGTTTTGTCACACAAAACTCCAAATGATGATCGACCAATAGCTTTCGCTTCTAGCTTCCTTACAAAAACAGAGAAGAATTAGAGTCGTATCAAAAAGAAGACATTGAACTTAGTTTTTGGACTAATCGGTTTCAGGAACTATCATTTAAGACGTAACTTTACATTTACGACCACAACATTAACTGACCATCGCCCATTAGTAAATTTATTGTCTGAGGACAAACCAGTGCCATCAGTTGTTGCAGCTCACACTCAGCAATGAACCTTGACTTTATCAGCATAAGCCTACAATGTTATGTATCGTAAGATAAGATTACATTAAAATGCTCATTTCTGCAATAAACTACTGTTAAAATTCGAAATTACGGATCCTCTAGTACAAGTTGAGTCTGTATTACTTTTCCTGCATTTGAATGATAGTCCATTTACAACACACCTAATCGAAAGGGGGGTAGACAACTGTCCTGCACTGAATCGTCTGTGGTCTTATATCCAGAATTTATTGCCAAAAAGTGTAAGAGAATTTACAAGCCATTTAGCTTATATGGAATGACCTGACAGTAGAAGAAAATATCATTCGTAGAGGTTCACGTGTTTTCGTGAAAGTGAAATTTCGAGAATTTGCTATGGATGAACTTCAGAGTGCTCATCAATGTATATCAGCAATCATATCCATATTGCCATCAAAACCAAAAGTACATAATTGTCTTGCCTATCAAGAAAATACTCCAACTCATTTTTTCTACACAAATATCTTGGCTCACGCCTGACAAGCAATGCGAAAGAATCCATTTTGACTATATAGGTAATGTAGAAGGTCATTTGCTGCTGATAGTAATTAATGCCAAAACAAAGTGGTTTGAAGTGATTCTTTTTTTAACACAGCATGAGCTTCAACAAAAACAGCTCTGCGCAATCTTGAACAACCTTGGTTTACCACAGAGTTAGTAAGTCAGTAAGTGACAATGAAACTGGATTCTGTAGCATGAATTGCTACAGAATTACATGAATTGCTGCTGAATTCGCTTCCTGTTTACAGATAAATACCATTACTCATATAAGAACAGCACCGTACCAAAGTACACCTTAAAGTACACCGTACCGAAACTCAAAGGGATTAGCAGAAAGGGCAGTATGAACAGTGAAATCAGCATTGAAAAAAGTTAAAGAAAGAACTTTTAAAGAGAGACGGTTGGTCTAGATGTCTTCTCAACTTCCCAAAATCCGCCGTCAGGATCAACAGGTATATAGCCAGCCCTTGCAATGTTTGGACGCGTTCTCGTCATGTGGTTGGACCTCATTTGAGATTGTGATAGCCAAACACCTGAGATGGAAGAGATCTGCTCAAGCAAATTTACAGAAGGCACTCCAGTTTGGGGGCGTTCTTTTGGTCGGAGCGGTCTGTGGGTTGTCGGAAGTGCACTATGTCTAGTAATAAATGTGATATGTAAGAAAATGACCCCTTGGTGTAACTACAGATGGTACCTTGTTCAACTGCTACAGCCATGTGGTTGTAACTAATGAAATTCCTCCCGAACCAAACGCTTAGCTCCTTCTGCCCCGCAGGTGGAAGGCACAGTGGATTTACCGATTTCTGCGGTCACAAACACCGCAGAACTCCCAGTACTTTCTCCATAGGGAAGTGCACCAGGCATAGAGAACAGTTTTCCTGTAACTCCCCTATTATAGCCAGAAGTGGTTATGCGGAATCCAGGAATCTCACAGGTTAGATGCTCAAATCATCCAAAGAAAAGTTCTGCACGTCTGAAGTTATAGACTTGTTAATTCTTTATTTTGAACTATATTAAGAACAGCTAATTTATCATTTTAAACTGTTCCTATGTAAAGAACTTTTTACTTATTTTCTATCTTTCTTTAAAAAGGAAGAGAATGTCGTAAATTGTTTCTGTAATCATGCTACTCAATAGATAGTACCATCAGCGGCTTAAAATACTAACTTGCTGTGCAAATTATTGGCAAAATATTGGCTAGGCAAATTATTGGCGGTCTTACGCCAGCCGCGATGAATGATCGTTGGATCTTGCATCCAACAATAAACATAAGTAATTCCTCTGCATTCAGATCAGTTATTTAAGTGTTTTTTAATTACTTGCATATATATACTTTACTTTTAATCCGCACATTAACCAAAAATTCGAGCTTTAAATCCTCTGCAAGGATCCTCTGTTCAGTAATGGGCCACCTATGATAGGCCACCTGCTTTGACAAACAAAATATAAGCTTACGTATCATACTCACAAGCAACTAAAATGACTTAAGGTTACTTAACACCTTTCTGTTCAAATATACAAGAAGGGAAAATTCTACTGTCAACAGAGTTCAAACTAGACAATCGTTTTTCTAAAGTAAGGTTTGAGAACAGACTTTTTGCCAGTTCTGTTTTCTCTTAAGAGGTGAATTTTAAGTTCATACATTTTTCTCTTTAAAAGTATATGCATTATTGTTGTAACCATTTTAATGGGTCTTTATTAATTTGGAAAGGATATTTCTTCAAATATAAAAAATGCATATTATAATATTTAGAGCAGGCATATGTCAAACACATGAACCACAATTGATCTACTGCCAACTAATCTGTGGCCCTTCAAGCCCTTGTCATTTTACCTGTGTAAATTATGTCCGAACACGTACATACGCAGAAAATATAGTTTGTATATATACACTAGCACTATCCGTGGTCTTAGAGATGGCAAAAATCAGAAAGTATATCAGTGTTGCCAGCTGGACTTTTTAAATTCAAAATACTAGTATTTTTCCGGATAACAATATTCGCTTTATTTAGTACGTCATTAAATAAGGGAAATATTGCTCTTCAGAAAAGGTGGTAGCATTCTGAGCAGTGGTCGGATAAACAATTTTTTTATTGTAGTGAACTATAACTACTATATTGAAAATGTACTTAACTACAACTACTTGTTTTAAAAAGTAACTACTCCAAACTACCGTACAAAAGTAGTCACTACTTCGTTACTTTCAAATTTTGTCAAAGGATTCAATCTACACTCGAAATTGAGGGATCGGATTAAGTAATACAGTGACCCCTCGTTGTATCCACACTTTCGGGATACAACAAAATAAGTGCAATATAACCGAGGGCATTAAAAAAATTTAAAAAGATAATATACAAGAAAATGTTTTGTGTTTGTCTCCAAAACGTTAATTTATTACGAATTTCTTAGCAAAATTATAAGAGATACATGCATAATGCAATCAAAATCTAAATATAGTTACGTAATAAATGCGATTAAACTACAGCTTATTTTATCAAAAGTCACGAAAATATAGCTATATATCTGAACCAGTGATTAACTAGGGGCTACTATTATATATAACATATTTATATACAACCTATATTACACTGTATAAATTTTAACTACTATTCTTTCAGTAATACTATTTTTAGCATTGGAATATAAAATTACCGGTGATACGGTCTTTAACACACTCTTAATGAATTAATTGAGTTTTGTTGAAAGTGAATTATATTGAATTATCTAATTTTTTAATTTAGAAAATTTCAGAAAAACAATTATAAATGCACACAATGAATAAATCTGTTGAAGAAACACGGCATTAAAACATGAAGATCTAATAATGAGTAGTAGACAAGTGTTGACAGAAAAAAAAATAATTTATTTGGTAAGTCAGCACTTCATCTAGACCCTAGGTTTTACCAGCAAGCGTCATTAGAAAAATCTATGACTTCATACGATGCGTTTCTAAACACTGCAGGTGAGATTTGCTGTGAGATGAGCAAATTTTTTAGTAGAACACGTATTGCACATAAGAAGCAAATTCCGATCACGTGATTTGTAGAATAGCATAACCCCCCCCCCCCCCCCCTCCCTGAAGAAGTCACGTCGGTGCTCGCTACAGACTACTGTTTTTTTTTTTTTTTTTTTTTTTTTTTTTTTGTACAATATGTTTGAAAAGTTTAGGCACAACAAGAAAATGACGTTTATTAAAGAACAATACAAAATTTACCAAAAACATATTATTTACTCATTAGATTCTATAAAATTATTCAAATAAATGATATCAAAATGAATAAATGTTTATATTATCATAACTTTGATAAAAAAAAATCATGAAAGTCTCTAACGATACATTATCGCAAAATTTTAGGCATAATGGAAAAAATACATAATTTAACACTTTTACATGATGCTATTTATTAATAGTATTTCTCTGGTTTCGTATAAATTCAAATAATCGAGTTTCCATTGAATCAATTAATTTTTAAAATATTATTGGTGGCAGAGAGTACCATGCTTTTTCAATGTCCCGTTTTAGTAGGGTTGCTATTTTAGGAGCCTTACTTTTTAGTTCTTTAGTAGAGTCATATTGTTTTCCAGTCTTGTATACTTCACGGAAGGTCATGTCCCCTCTCGCAAAAACACCCGCTCGCTAATGTTAATCCTATGGGACAGTTTTTTTTTTTTTTTTTTTTTACAATATCTCGTTTGCATTTCAATATTTTTAAACATTTTTTTTTCGCATTGGATAGCTCAGATTGATCTCTATAGCGCTCTTTTTTTTTACGAAGATACTTCACTTTCGAAACCGGATCCGAAAGTAAAAGTATCCTCATAAAAAAAAAATCCGAAAACAAAATCGAAAAAGTAAAAAGAATGCGCTTTAGAGATCAATCTCAGCCATCCAATGCAGAAGAAAATCGTTTAAAAATATTGAAATGCTAACGAGTAACGAGATATTGCCAAATAACTTTCCCATTGGATTAATATTAGCAAGCGGGTGTTTTCGCATGAGGGGAGAAAACCTTTAAGGTTGTTCTCAAATCCTAACGGGTTACTTTATGACACAATTTAAAATTCATTTTTATTCGGAAACGGGTGAAATTGACAGGTATTCTTATTCAGAAACTATGTAATCGAAATGAGTCTTCCATTATTTGGTAAAATCAGAAGATCTTTCAGAAAATACTATCAAAGTCGGCGTTTTGAACCGAATTCCCGATGCTTGAGCTCCAGAAAGAGGAAAAAGTGTTGTCATGTGACACGAATCGCTTATCAAACTGGATAAGTAATTTATTTATCAAAAACTGGAAAACTCATTTCGATTCCAAATCGCTGCAATAGTCAAGTCTGCTTATTTAATGCCTCTGCGTTTAACAATGACTCAGAAAATATGTCAGAAAGTTTCGCGTTGCTGAGCAGGTTATTTCAGAACCACCTTAACTAGAATAGCATCAATTCAACGCCCGGGATTTTGAATTCACTGGGTGTCGGGAATGATAAGTGATCGGTGTTATACACAATTACTAAACCACAATTTCTGCAATATAAAATAACAAGAACAAAAAAAATCATGTATCGGGCATGAATTCTGAAACATGTTGTTGAGCAGGTCATTTGAGAACCGCCTTAAGTCTGTTCTCAAATCCAAACTGGTTACTTTATGACACAATTTAAAATTTATTTTTATTCGGAAACTGATGAAATTGACAGGTATTCTTATTCAGAAACTATGTAATCGAAAAGAGCTTTCCATTATTTGGTAAAGGCAGAAGATCTTTCAGAAAATACTGTCAAAGGTTGCGTTTTGAACCGAATTTCCGAGGCAACAGAGCGAGAAAGAGGAAAATCGTGTCGTCACGTGACATGAATCGCTTATAACTCGATAAGTAATTTATTTATCAAGAAATAGAAAACTCATTTAGATTCCAAATTGCATCAATAGTCAGGCCTGCCAATTTTATGCTTTTGCGTTTAAAAATGAGTCAGGAAATGTGTCAGAAGGTATCGCGTGCCTCCTAAGATGTCACCAAATGGAAGTACTTGTTGCCCTAGTGTATTCTGATACTTTGTTGAATTTTGTTTCCCATGGAGAAATGCCAGACAGATTTGGCCATTTGAACTAGGGATCCTACATTAGAGCTCGATGCCATTCGAGTTCCCTAATGTAGGATCCCTAATTTGAACTATCCAGCGATTATTTTTTCTTGGCAGACCCGAACGGGTCGGGTCCCAGGCAACGTCGGGAGGCTCTACCAATAATTAATAAATTATATATATTTTTTTTCTGCTTCAACTTTGATAAAACTGACTTTTTGTTGACTAGCAATATCAAAATCCATTATCATCTCCCTACGCCTGCATTACATACTAAACATTTTGTAACTATGAAAAAATAAAAATAAAACAAGGCCCCTGCTGGTGTATTCATTAAGACACCACTTCACATATAAGTGCATGTTGAATAATTAAACTAATTAAAGAAAGAATTAATAATTAATAATAACAGCTTGGATATCTAGCAAAAGGAAATATGTCTGGTATGGTGTAAATGTAAAGCGGTTTTTCATCTGTTGAAAAACATTGTTGTGGTGCTGCCATCTACCGATCTAAGTTTTAATTAATATTCGCTCCTAAAAGGTGTGAAATAGATTCCTGTTTTCTTAAAATTCTGAATCAATAAAATATCCCAAATTCTTTAAAAATCTGGAGATAAAAATTACTCATCTGCAATGCATTCTTATTTTCGTGTCATTCATAGTCCAAGTGTTAAAATCGTAGTGAAGCTGTTGTTGAACTGGAGTAAAGCTTTAACATTTAAGGCTGTTCTCAAATCCAAACTGGCTATTTTATGACTTTTTTAATTCATATTTGTTCGGAAACGCAAAAATTTTATAATCGAAAGACACTTTCCAATATTTAATAAAGGCAGAAGATCTTTCCGAAAATACTATCAAAGCGGGAAAATGACACGTGACACGAATCGCGTATAAAACTCGATGAGTAATTTATTTATCAAAAAAATGGAAAACTCATTTTGATTTCCAATCGCTTCAATAGTCAGATTTGCCAATTTTATGGTTTTGTGCTTAAAAATAAGTCTGTTTAATATAATAAAACCGCCTTAAATATGTTTTATTGTTTCAATATCTAAATAATAACAAGAATAATTTTAAAAGAAAGAAGCAAAAAATTTTCAATTTTTTTTTCATTATTATATTCGAAAATTTTCGAAATCCATCATAACTACTTGAAAAGAGGTTTTTCCTCTGTTGGAAAACTTTGAACTGTACTATACTGTAGTCGTTCATTGTATCGCTGACTGTAGTGCTGCCATCTACCTATCTAATTTTCAATTCATATTTGCTCCATAGATGTTTTGTAGAAACTTTCCTAATCAGTCAATAAAATATCTCAAATTCTTTCAAAATCTGGAAATAAAAAATACTCTTATACAATACATTCTTATTTTTGTACCATTCATATTTCAAGTGTTAAAATCGTAGTGAAGCTTCGTAGTGAAGCTGTTGAAGTGGAAGTCACAAAATTCTTTGTTTTAAAAAAGGAGCTTTCACAAAACTTTTTCATATCAAAAATGGATTCTTCCCAAATTTAATAATCTTAAATGGAAATCTAGCCAGTCTCAAAGCAGCTGCAATCACAAAAGTGCCTATTAGCTACCTACATATATATATATATATATATATATATATATATATAAATAAAGTAAATATAAATTTATGTATCTAAATTTAATGCATCTTATATATTATTTGTTCATTAAAACAAGACCTTGTTAAAATTCAAATGTCTAAACAGGAACCTAAATATAACGCTAATTTCAGATTCACAAACTTATGATTAGATTTTTCACAAATATAAGAGACTGTTTACAATTTTCACAAAAACAGGACCCTGTGAGAAAAAAGCCTAGACAGTCCTCTGAGTAGAATTTTGAAATAAGTGCATTGTAATACTACGCTGTTAAGTATTCGCTCCTAAAATATGTGAAAAAGATTTCAGTTTTATTTTAGAGGTATATAAATTAATATAACATACTAATCAGCTAATAAAATATTTAAATCATTCTTTAAAAATTTGAATAAAAAAAAATCGTTAGGGAGGGGCTAAAATTACGGTGGAACTTAACTTTCAGTAAGCCTCAGCTCAACCTCAAACCATAAATTTAAGAAAATATAAGTTTTCCTCAAAGGATTGCAATAAATTCAATCTCCGTCTGGGGGGGGGGGGGTACTATAGAATTGGGCCCCAAAAATAATTTAATTAGATTTTTGAATTCCCTGGTAGAAACTGGAACGAGGGTAGGGGGAAAAAAAGGAGACATACTAACAGAGCCCGATCATGAAAATTTTGGGCCCTAATCATAGAAATAGATTATCAAGCTTGTACATAGACTGATACAAAAACTATATAAAGATACTACATTTTTGTTTCTTTTTGTTTTGTTTTTTTAATACAAAAATTTAAATGATAAAAGTGCATCGTTTTTCACAAGTTTATTATTAGCATTAAAATTATTTTTATAAAATATTATATCAAATATGACGTAATATAAACACGAATTAATTCTATACAATTTTGAGAAACTATTTATGCCAAAGAAAATACGATGTCTAAAGATAAAGTAGTTTTCAAATTAAAACACCCATGTGAAGTGTCAAGCCATATTATAAATATAAAGAGATCATATACCCATATTGAACTCATTTTGAAAAGCTTGAAACTTTTAAAATGCAGCAGAAACAATTTAAATATATCGTTGCACTCGTAAAAAGAAAGCCCATGATATAAGCTATTCATAAAATTTTAAAAGCTGAGAATAATTGTAATTCAATATTTTAACAGTTATATATATTATTTTTTTTTAAGTAAATCATTTCTTTAAATGCACATTATAGCAATTTTCTTAAAGTTACTTTTAGAGTATTTTTTTTTTTTTACAGAAATCAAGCAGATATATTTTTTTAATCATTTTAAGATGCTTTTCAATAAAATTGCTGTTGGATACCAGAAAAATATTTGGGCACCGAAATCTGTAGGTCCCGGACAATTGCTCAGAGTGCCCTGCCAGTAATAGAATACTGTGTAATAATTCATACATTTTCAAACATCCATTCTCGACCACGAATAAAATCGTTACTGTTATAAAATTTCTGATATACAATGTCTTTTAAATTTCTACATTAAGAATGTTCCTAATACGTACAAAGATTGGTATTTTGTTGTATACTTCCGATATAATAAAATAAAATTTATTTTTTGCTTCACTCTGACAGTACAGGTTTATATATAGAGTTAGTGATGGTACGGAAACTGTTTTATAATAAAATAAAATTTATTTTCCCCCTCTTACAGTACAGGTCTATGTATGGAATTAAGGATAGTACGGAAGCTGTTTTATAAATACAGATATTTATCAAATGTACATTCATTATTATTATAATTACAATAAAATTGTAAAAGGATGTTTCATGCTTTCATTAAATAAGAAAAGAAAAACTTATTTTATATCTAGAATATTTTTAATTTGTCAACATATATTGCCATTTTATTATGTGCTTCTAATATGATAAATCCACTATAATAGCATAATTTTAGATGTAGTGTTAAACTGATAGTACGGAAGGTGTTAATACAGATATTAATATGGGTCTCAAATAATATAAATAATATAATATAAATAAATAAAAATATTGTAAAATGGTGTTTCATACTTAAGGGAAAAAAAAACTTATTTTATATCTAGAATACTTTTAATTTGTTAAAATATTGCCATTTTATTGCGCACTTCTAATATGATAAATGCTCGATTTTTGCCGCACTGGTTATATGTGGTTTATATTTAAACAACATGAGAATTAAAAAAAAAAAAAAAAAAAAAAAAGCTACGTGGGTGGTGGGCGTCGCACCGCAAACCCCCGGTGATAGATTTGCGATGCTATGGAGGAATTAATTTAATGAAGGCTCAACTGAATGAGCTCAAACTGGGCTATTGCAAGGATAGAACCCGGTCCACTCCGGAGCTTCAGCCCCCCAGAAGCTTGGGTTACAGGAACACGCCACGGTTCCCGGCGATCAAGTATGAATTCTAATCTTCTTGTCCAGGAGATAAGGAATAATTCCTTAGTGCTCGTTGCTCTTCGTTCTCTAGAAAGCGAATCATTATGACCTGATTCAGACACTTTTTCTTTCCAAAAGGTTCCAGTCGAAAATATAAAAAAATATCCGATATTTTGATATGTATCCGATATTTTCAAAATAGTCAACTTACTTCTGATTACAAATATTTTTAGATTTAATATAAATTAGAAACTAAAATATACTGCACTTAACATGAAAAACTTAATAAAATAATATTATAAATGTTTTTTTTTTTTTTTTAAAGATTAACTAATTGAAAACAGTATGAATTTACTTTTAACACTCATCAAAAAACAAACTATAGGATTCAGTATTAAGTATCAAGAAAATTTTGCTTAATACAACAAAATTTTAAACATTTTTTTTTCTTTAATTGAAAAATTGGAACATAAATATAAGTTTGTCTGCTTTTTTGTTCCCTAACATGTTGTGCAGTTTAAACTGAACTAAACCAAAATATTATTTCTAATGAAATTGAATTGGTAAATAGCTGGTTATCCAAATTAGACATAAGTTCAACGTATAAAAATTCAGCTTCAACCGTAAAACTTGAAAAAGGTTTTTTTTTTTTTTTTTTTTTTTTTTTTGGGGGGGGGAGGGGGGGGGTGCTAAAACAGTAATTGCAGGAGGCAAACATTCTTTATCTGCAGTTAATAACAGTTGAAAAATCATCAACAGTTGTTTTGATAGAAAATATCAACAATATACATAATGATATTTTGAAAAAAATATCAAATATATGAAAATATCAAATAGGGGTGATGGGGGATGAATGTGACAAGGGATGGATGGAACGTTCTCAATATTTCAGGCAGTAAATATTTTTTTTAGTTGCTTCCTATCCTCATAGATTTCACTGCCATGGTGTGCTTCAGAACCAAAAGCAAGACCACATGGTTGTTTTCAGTTTCCGTCAAATTTGCATTTCCTGAAAACTCTGCTTAACAGTATTTTTTTTTTTACATTTGAAATTACTTAAATATCTTATACAATATAAACAATTAAGATTTGTTTTTTATTTCAAGGCTCAATATTGGTAGTTAAAATGAATGAATATTAACCATTGTGACAAAATAATTTTTGACACAAAATGGCTGACAATTGAATATATACATCATGGGGATGGTTGGGACATTTCAAATGGGATGAATGGGATTGTCTCATTGATCCCTAGAGGATGCTGAAAAATATATTTATTAGCTAAATAATATTATATAGTTTGATAAATTAATAATTTATAGTAATTATTCTTTTAACATTTCATCCTCTTTGTAGCCATCGTCTTCAGCCATTGAATGCTTCCGTTAATGGGGCTTTTAAGGCAAAGCTGAGATGAGTCCTAGATGATTGACTAACAAGTAACAAATAATCCTGGAGATCATATTACAATTTACAATCTCTCAGCTTTTGCTAAGGAGGCATTTTTGTCAGCTTTTAGTCCTTAACATTGACTAAAGAGAGGAAAATATTTGTGTCCCATTCATCCCTGCTGTGGGGATGATTGGGACATAGAAGAAATTTTTGAATTTCATAATACATTTCTGTATAATAATAATCTTGAATTGATATTGTGCATAAGATGTAAGTCAAACACGTAATGTATGAAATGTGATATATAATATAGATAATAACTTAAATAAAATATTTAAAATAAATATTTTTGTAAAAATGTCCCATTCATCCCCCATCTCCCCTGTATGAAAATGTGAAATATATGAAAATATCAAATATTATGATATTGTATTTATTTATATCCATTTCTGCTGCTCACATTTACTCAAACGTGTACACAGGCTTCTTTTAATCAAGTCCAAAAAAAAAAAAAAAAAAAAAAAAAGTTTGAAATTGTACGTTAAACATATTGTAAAAAAAAAAAAAAAAAAAAAAAAAAAAAATTCATCGTTATTATTTCAATAAAATAAATTATATCGTCTGTTATGAGCAAAATGAGCATGATTTTTTTCTTATCATGTATGCCACGTTTACAGATGCGGATTTTTTTTTTCGACACCAGAAAGCGCTGCAAAATTCAGTATGGAGATCTTGCTTTGGGAATGATTATCTTCACTGGTTAATATTTTTATGACTCACGATGAACGATTCGCTTGTGTTTATTTACTTTAATGGATTGAGATATTCGGCTGTCAACCAAATTTCAACTGAAGTTATCTCAAAATCTATACACATTTGAATGTAACTTATCTCTCAAACAAACAATTTTTTTTAACCATCTTTCTAAAAATGCATCTTTTATTAACTGTTATTCGAAAAAATAATTTTGAATAACAATGGCCTCCTGGCATATGAAAAAAAGAAATGGTCAGCCCGTATTTGTTTTCCAGAGTCACATGACTTGTGTTTTTATTATATATATTACGTATGATATTATTTAATTGAATGAAGAAAACTTTTATTAATATCTTTTTAAGTTTTGATTCGATTTTCATAAAATTTAAGTTGACAACCTTTTATCTTTTTTTGACATTTACTGAAAATCCCAATTGGAAACGTAAGCCTAGCTTTGAAATTTTCAGAACTTAAAATCCATATTTAGACTTTTTTTTTCATTTAATATCTATATCTCTGGAAACATCTATCCAAAAAACTGTCGGTAGATTATATGTTTGCTATAATTAAACAATTTTAGTATACAAATTCGGTTTTTAAATTCAGTAATACGGAAATAATATGATGACTCGATCTTAAATAGGACGTAATCACCATGACAACCTAGAATCATTACCTATCATGAGATATCATTGAATTAATTAGGCATGATAGGATTTAACCTTTACACGGTGGCTCGGACAGCATCTGTCAGGATTTAGCATGCGTATGTTTGGAAAATCCCCTATTAAAAGGTTAATAGAATGAAGAAAACTTTTATTAATATATTTTTTAAGTTTTGATTCGATTTTCATAAAATTTGAAATGACTCGACAATTCTGCAACGAATCTATATATTAAATTTCAAACCATTCGATTGGATAGTTTTTGCGCTGTTATAAGCAGACAGACGGACGGACCAGACGACGACTATAGGTGCTACGTATTTATATAATTACGAACGCACCTAAAAATAAAAATAATAAATAAATAAATAAAATAACTAGTTCTGAAGGACTAAATTGTATCTAACATTAATATTCATGCTCCCACGTTAATAAACTTCCGAGAGTTTTAGAAACTGTAATTATTATTTTTTAATTAATTTCATGTTGCTTTAAATTTTAAAAAACATCAAAAAATTGTTTTGTATGAAAAATAAATTTATTGAAGCAAGAAATTTGTTAAATATTTTAAAGGGATATTTTAAGTGCAAAAATTCCATTATGGACAAAAGTGTTACAAGAATAAAACTTAGCATTTCACAAAATCAAATGTAATTAATTCATATGTTATCAATCAGATGAAACCAATGATTGTTCTTTTTTAAAGAGATATAGTTACTATACTATAATCTGCAAATATTAGTCTTATATTCTTATATAAATCAAAGGATTTTTTATGTTAAGCACAATTTTTGAATACTGCATTAGTGGCATAACAAAAAAAATATTTGTTATCTATAAAACCAAACGAAAGAGTGTCATTAAATTTAAAAGATTGCCTTTTCCAGAATGTGAATGCAATTTTTGAAATAGGGATCCGCTTACATACTAGTAAATCTACGGATCAGGAGCCTCAACGTCAGCTCTGAAAGACAACGTTTTTTTTTTATCTCACTTTTCATAATATTTAACATCTTACAATCCGCAAATTAATTTTTTAAAATTACTACATACATATTTATACGCTTTTAAAATAATTTGAAGGTTTCAGATATTAAAAACGTTTAATTAAACACGGTAGTAGTAGGATAATGAGAGTTCAACGGCCACAGGCGCAGCCGCAGATGAGGAATGAGGATTCCTCAATGGGGAATGAGAATCTCATAATGGGAAATGAGGGGGTAGGAGCTACCTTCTCAACCGGAAGTACAATCTTCAGAGGTTCAACCCTTTTTTTCTCACAATAATCTTTTCATCTCATTTTGTTGGTACATCTGATATTTTGTAGAAAGTTTTGTGTGTAAGAGTATGTTTTAAAAAGCATATATGTCTTATAGTTATTATAAATAGTTCTCTTTATGTGTGTATATATGTGTGTGTGTGTGTGTGTATGTGTGCGTGTCAAATAGTTCTGTGTGTGTGACTATCTGCTTGTTTATCAAAGTTATAGAAATATTTTTCATGTTTTTATAACGAAAAAAATATGCGTTAGTTAGTTAAAAAGTTTCACAAATTAAAAAAAAAAATCTTTTAGAAAAAATTTCACGTTACTTAAAATTTTTTTAAAAAGTACTCAATAAAAAATCAACAATTTTTATTATAACAAAATAATTTACAGATCAAAATATACATCACGATTTTGCGTTAGCAATACAAATCAACATTTTCTTCTTTATTACAAACGGTATTAATGTCATAATGGCCATATGCTAAACTGCTTATTCCATCATCCAATAAGTAACGCTTGTCGTCAAAGGGACTTAAGCTAATTTTATTTTGAGTTAATGTATATAGGCGATGATCATCTTGGGCAATCCTTATCTGTTTCTCCATACTTGTTTTTTTGTTGTTGGAGGCACTCCAAGTAGTCTTCATGTTTAATTTCCTGCCGAACAATCTGCGTATAGAGACGCCTTTTGCACGCTTCTTTTCGTCTTTAACAGATTTTAGAGAGTACATTTTTGATTTCAGTCCGACAAACTCAAGGGCTAATTCGCCATTCAGTTCATCCTTAAACTTTCCGAGCGTCTTCTTATTATTTTCAGAGTATAAACGATGAGATTTCGGGTATTCAGAAAAGTAAAAAAAAAGCACGATGCTGCTCCAGATCCTTATAAATATTATTGGTTTGAATATGATACGTTAGGGAATCTGTATCCGTAAAGAGTAAAACTGCACGATCTTTGTATGTTTTCTTTATAAAATTGTAATGGAAATCATACATACAAAGTTTAGATAGTTCGAGTATAGAAAATCCAACATAGATGGGTGGTTCATATGTATGCTAGTTTTTAATCTCTCCACAGCAGTCAAGTCTTCATCATAAGTTTTAAACGATTTAAAAGTAAGCGATGCTACTAATTTTTTGGCTCTTTTCTCACCATTACAAAGCACAATATTTTTTCTTTTTCACAGATTTTCCATGGTTTTACCAAAAACAGAATTGTTTATTAACTTAAAAAAATCTTTCTCAGAAGAAGATTTTGCTTCTTTCCTTTTTTCGGTATTGAAATTAATATATTTCTGTAACCATGGTCCCTGTTTAAATTCTAAAGCTTTGTGCACGGCTGTAATTTTTAAACCAAGTTCTAAATAAAATTTAAGATTACAATAATGGGTTATATAATTTCGTTTATTATTTAAATTTGGTATAAGTTTAGGAGTTCCCACGAATTTTCTATCGTTAAGTGAGCTTCTTGCATGAGAAGACAGCATCTGATCTTCCACAGTTACTCTCTCAGGGGCGACAGGGACAGGATATTCATTATGCAAAGGATGTAAATGTTTCGGGTATTCCAAGTCTACCTCGAAAAGATACCCAATTTCGGAGCTATCAGATAAAGATAGAACCCACTCTTCTGTGATATGACTTGTTTCACACCATTCAAAACCGCCGTAGGGTAAAAATTGGCTCATAGCCCACCCGTATAAGTTATTGGCATCCCAATACATGATGTAGCTGGGTGCCTCATTTTTTTTATAATCGGGCGTACCAGGGATGTTTGCTCGGGCATATCTTTTACTTATCATGCTAATGCCGCCTCGTATTCCATTTTCAACCATAAGCAACATATCTATGTCACTGAGTAACTCTAAAGGTGTATCAGACATCTTCAAACAAGCCTGCCATGCGAGGGAAGGTGCTGTAAACAGATGAGCAGGGTCAATTTCATAATACTGCTGACATAATTTCCTAAAGTTTTGAAACACGTCAGCAAGTAGTAGAACATCTGTCTTCACATAAAGGTTGTGATAATCACCAAGAGTCTTGATATCAAATGTTTTCCATACATTCTGGGCGTGTTGGTACTCCTTTTCATCTATAGGCTCATTGGTTAAACTATTAAAAAAGGCAGAAGGCGGGGGAAGCTGCTTCTCAGTAAATTTTTCAAAACAAGTAAAATAATCATAGGGGTAAACCCCTTTCCGTATAAGTAAAGATAAATTATTATTTTGTGGGAAATTTTCTGCAAGTATAGTGAATTGATTAGGTTGAAGGTTTTTAACAAGTTTTTCCAATGACGTAGGCAAAAATTGGAAAGAATCTATAAACACCATCTGAATAGGAGATGTAGGCTTTCTGATTTTAAAGGTGATATAGTTTTCCATAGAAGTAGCAATAACATCGATTTCATGATCTTTGAATTTTCCAAGCTTCGTCATAATATGATGGCCATCGTAGTTTTTCAAGTTATGGAATATAACAGGAATTGTTTTACATTGCTTATAGTTCAAGTTGCATTCCACATGTGCAGCTTCTCTGTACGCACCTGACAGGTGATCATGGTCACGTGTACGTTTCTCATCTAAAGTTTTCTTACAAATATGACAAAACTCTGCTTCTTGAAATGCCTTTTCTTCCTTCGGAGAAAGCTTCATAGGTTTACTATTTTGTAACTTTTCTCCTAAAATTTCCTTTTCTTGCATCATTCGGTTTAAAAAATGCTCAACACAGTTTCTACCACGATATACCTGTGCTTTCTTCACAAACGTTCCATCGGTACAATAACACATAGGCATAACCACATGGCAAGTGATAGGTTGTTTTCTCGGTATAAGATGCTTTAGAAGAGGGTGGAGCTGATGAAATAGGTATAAGCAGGCTCTCAAAATCCGCATAAATCGTATAGGCAACAGGATGTTGTAAATGAATACGTGTAAACTTTAATATATTATCATTTTCATTAGGCATCTTTATAGCTTGCGCAACATGTTGAGAACAATATTCATTATGCTTATCCAAAAGATCTTGTCTTGAAAATTGATGCAAACATCGATAACAATAATAGACAGCGGCTCTATGCTTGGTAAGATCACCTAAAAGTCTTGAAAAACTTCTTATCAAACAATATTGTTGCTTTTCACCATCACCAACCAATAACAAATTAATCACATCTTGATCTTTTTTTTCAGATATATACAGAGGGCAAACTTCGTCCTCTTCATAACCAAACACATTAACCCGTAAATTGTTGAGTTGTTCAATAACAGGTATCTTCTGAAGAGGTACAGGACATTCTACACTACCTAATTTAATATCATGTTCATAAGGTCGATAATGGGAGACACGTTCAGGTTTTTTTTTTTAATATAAGTTCAGTTTAAAAGCCAAAAGACACCATACTAAACATTTGTTATCTTCGTTTTTTATATTCAGCACTGCTTTTTTATCATCGAGTTTTTTAGACAGAGGAATATAGGAACTCGCAGCGAGAGGGTGATATTTAGCAATCTTGAGTTCTAAATGAAGAATTTTTCTAAGTTTCCAGCCAGAACCTCTTTGTACAAATTCTTCAAAGGATTTAATAATCTTCGAAAATCCTTCCTCAATATGCCGTGAGATAGTATCTTCTATAAGTTCAGTCATACACGAACATCGAAAATAACATTGAATTTATTCAAACTCCTCATTATCAGACAGACGTTCAAGTGCTATTTTTTCTACCATATACCATTTAATTGCACCTTTTTCATGAATTTCACTTATTAATCGTTCTTGTATTTCAGCTTGTACATGTCTATGAAATACCTCTAAATCATTTTCCTCACGTTCATCTGGGTGAAAAATCACTCTTTTAAACACATTAAGTGCATCAGAATACTTTATGTTTTTCGACTTTGCATTAGATAAGCTCATTTTACGTTTTACACTCGCAAGAGGTGTGCGAGAGTGTTGCGTGCGTACATGTTGTCTCAGTTCAAATTTTCTTCCAAACACTTTATCGCAATCACGGCAAGGAAATGTTAAATTCCGATGCGACTGTAAATGCTGCTTCAAATTATCCTTCCGGATAAAAACTTGATCATATTCATCACACTTAAATGTAGACTGACCATAGGCATTATGTATTTTCAGGTGTCTAATCAAGTCCGATTTCCTTCTAAAACACTTCCCGCAAGTTTCACAGGAAAACGACTTTTCATTAATATGAATCTTAACATGCTGATTTAAATTAGAATATGTTGCAAACACTTTGTCACAGGTTAGACAAGCATACTTCTTTTCCACATTCGTAGGGAGCACAGCCTTTAAAAAAACATCCTCTTCAACTTGTTGATTAAAATTGGAAGAACTTTGAGATATAGTATCTTTTTCTGTAAGAACTTCAGAGAATCCATCATGCTGTATCAATCCAACACTATCATGTGTTTTTAAATGTCTTCGTAAGTTTGATCTTCGCCCAAAAGGCTTCGAACAGATATCACAAGTATGTAATTTCTCGCCAGAATGAATTTTCATATGTTGGTTTAGATTAGAAGTGTTCGAAAAATCTTTACCGCAAGTAAGGCAGCTAAACATCTTCTTAGCAGATACAGAATCTCCCACAATCGGGGTTTCATCAATAGGCATATCAACATCCATAATAAAAATCAATAAAAAAATTTAACTCTTAATAGCAAACAACAGCGATTCGCACTGATAAAAAGCGGGAGCAATTTAAAACACGTTTAACCACTAGCGATAGGAATCCTCAAATGATGAAAATCCTAATTTTCCCCTGTCTATTTATACCGACCCGAAGGCAAAGTTGAGTTGTAGTATTGCTTGATATGATTGTTATCAAAACGCGTGATGCGATTTCGGCATCTGTAAGTTTCTTTCCCCTCTTTATAACATAGCATAATTAAACATATAAACCCGAATGTATACAAATTTAAATTCGTAAATTATAATATATCACAAAATATAAAAAATCCTACAGAATAAAAATAGAATTTAGCACTTACCCCATACATTATACATTTCAAAAGAAGAGAAAAATTAAACATAGACATGTTATAAGAAAAATTTAAACACAGACATGTTAGCAGAAAAATTCAAGCACTGACATGTTATCAGAAAAATTCAAACACAGACAAGTTGTCAGAAAAATTCAGGCATTGGCATGTTATAACAAAAATTCAAACATAGACATGTTATCACAATTTCCTATCAGGCAAACATTTTAAAAAGTAGTCAAAGTTGTAGTTTATAATTCTTAAACTATCAAAAATACATTTTAATTTAAATATTTTACTATAGATCATCTCAAAGTTTGAATTAACCTTTTACAATATGATTGAAACTGAACTTGGAAAATTAAAAATCATAAGATTCCTTTTTACAAATATCTTACATGTTGACTTATAGTTAAACTTATAACAAATAGGCTAGTCGAATTAGACTTTTGCCTATGATAAGGTTTGTAAACATGTTTAACACATGTGTAAATTTATAAACTTTGTACATTTCCTTTTATAATTAGCTTCTTTTTGTTGAGATTTGTTATGCATTTTCGCTAATTTATTTTAGATTATAATTTTAATAATATTTCTTTTGAATTAAAATTTGTGGATTTAGTATGATGAACAACATATAATCACCTCGTTTAGCATGAAAATTTTTAAATATCAAATTGTAACATCTGCTAAATTAATTTCAAATCCTATTATAATATATAAATTACTCTTACCTTATATACAGCTGTTGGAGCTCAACCGTCTCATGCAATGACTTGAAGGGAAATAGATGATTAGTACAAATTCTTATCAGCTAATCTTACCGTTATCAGCTATGTCATATGACTTATGACGTCACTGAAGCGCAGCTTTTTACCTGTTGATAAGGGGATAATCTTGTTCTTATCGCAAACACGTAATGATGTACCCAACACGTCTAAACAAGAAACTGACAACTACTAGCGAGTAAGACCGAGGGAAGAATGACTAAGAGTGTGTATTTTAGGTTTATTCTTATCTCAAACCGGAAATGACGTCACACACCGGAAGACGGTCAGTGCCTCTCGCGGCGATGGCAGCGCCCCCTACTAAAGATAAGGAAGAAAGATTAGTTAAGAGAAGACTAACACCCAAAGTCGACGTGTTTTTGGGGTAAGTGCTAAAATCTATTTTTATTCTGTAGGATTTTTTATATTTTGTGATATATTATAATTTACGAATTTAAATTTGTATACATTCGGGTTTACCTGTTTAATTATGCTATATTATAAAGAGGGGAAAGAAACTTACAGATCCCGAAATCGCATCACGCGTTTTGATAACAATCATATCAAGCAATACTACAACTCAACTTTGCCTTCGGGTCGGTATAAATAGACGGGGGAAAATTAGGATTTTCATCATTTGAGGATTCCTATCGCTAGTGGTTAAACGTGTTTTAAATTGCTCCCGCTTTTTATCAGTGCGAATCGCTGTTGTTTGCTATTAAGAGTTAAAGTTTTTTTTATTGATTTTTATTATGGATGTTGATATGCCTATTGATGAAACCCCGATTGTGGGAGATTCTGTATCTGCTAAGAAGATGTTTAGCTGCCTTACTTGCGGTAAAGATTTTTCGAACACTTCTAATCTGAACCAACATATGAAAATTCATTCTGGCGAGAAATTATATACTTGTGATATCTGTTCGAAGCCTTTTGGGCGAAGATTAAACTTACGAAGACATTTAAAAACACATGATAATGTTGGATTGATAGAGCATGATGGATTCTCTGAATTTCTTACAGAAAAAGATACTATATCTCAAAGTTCTTCCAATTTTAATCAACAAGTTGAAGAGGATGTTTTTTTAAAGGCTGTGCTCCCTACGAATGTGGAAAAGAAGTATGTTTGTCTAACCTGTGACAAAGTGTTTGCAACATATTCTAATTTAAATCAGCATGTTAAGATTCATATTAATGAAAAGTTGTTTTCCTGTGAAACTTGCGGAAAGTGTTTTAGAAGGAAATCGGACTTGATTAGACACCTGAAAATACATAATGCCTATGGTCAGTCTACATTTAAGTGTGATGAATGTGATCAAGTTTTTACCCGGAAGGATAATTTGGAGCAGCATTTACAGTCGCATCGGAATTCAACATTTCCTTGCCGTGATTGCGATAAAGTGTTTGGAAAAAAATTTGAACTGAGACAACATGTACGCACGCAACACTCTCGCACACCTCTTGCGAGTGTAAAACGTAAAATGAGCTTATCTAATGCAAAGTCGAAAAACATAAAGTATTCTGATGCACTTAATGTGTTTAAAACAGTGATTTTTCACCCAGATGAACGTGAGGAAAATGATTTAGAGGTATTTCATAGACATGTACAAGCTGAAATACAAGAACGATTAATAAGTGAAATTCATGAAAAAGGTGCAATTAAATGGTATATGGTAGAAAAAATAGCACTTGAACGTCTGTCTGATAATAAGGAGTTTGAAGAAATTCAATGTTATTTTCGATGTTCGTGTATGACTGAACTTATAGAAGATACTATTTCACAGCATATTGAGGAAGGATTTTCGAAGATTATTAAATCCTTTGAAGAATTTGTACAAAGAGGTTCTGGCTGGAAACTTAGAAAAATTCTTCATTTAGAACTCAAGATTGCTAAATATCACCCTCTCGCTGCGAGTTCCTATATTCCTCTGTCTAAAAAACTCGATGATAAAAAAGCAGTGCTGAATATAAAAAACGAAGATAACAAATGTTTAGTATGGTGTCTTTTGGCTTTTAAACTGAACTTATATTATACAAAAAAACCTGAACGTGTCTCACATTATCGACCTTATGAACATGATATTAAATTAGGTAGTGTAGAATGCCCTGTACCTCTTCAGAAGATACCTGTTATTGAACAACTCAACAATTTACGGGTTAATGTGTTTGCTTATGAAGAGGACGAAGTTTGCCCTCTGTATATATCTGAAAAGAAAGATCAAGATGTGATTAATTTGTTATTGGTTGGTGATGGTGAAAAGCAACAATATTGTTTGATAAGAAGTTTTTCAAGACTTTTAGGTGATCTTACAAAGCATAGAGCCGCTTTCTATTATTGTTATCGATGTTTGCATCGATTTTCCAGACAAGATCTTTTGGATAAGCATAATGAATATTGTTCTCAACATGTTGCGCAAGCTATAAAGATGCCTAATGAAAATGATAATATATTAAAGTTTACAGGTATTCATTAACAACATCCTGTTGCCTATACGATTTATGCGGATTTTGAGAGCCTCCTAATACCTATTTCATCAGCTCCACCCTCTTCTAAAGCATTTTATACCGAGAAAACAACCTATCACTTGCCATGTGGTTATGAATATGTGGTTATTGTACCCGATGGAACGTGTGTGAAGAAAGCACAGGTATATCGTGGTAGAAACTGTGTTGAGCATTTTTTAAACCGAATGATGCAAGAGAAGGAAATTTTAGGAGAAAAGTTACAAAATATTAAACTTATGAAGCTTTCTCCGAAGGAAGAAAAGGCATTTCGAGAAGCAGAGTTTTGTCATATTTGTAAGAAAACTTTAGATGAGAAACGTACACGTGACCATGATCACCTGTCAGGTGCGTACAGAGGAGCTGCACATGTGGAATGCAACTTGAACTATAAGCAATGTAAAACAATTCCTGTTATATTCCATAACTTGAAAAACTACGATGGCCATCATATTATGACAAAGCTTGGAAAATTCAAAGATCATGAAATCGATGTTATTGCTACTTCTATGGAAAACTATATCACCTTTAAAATCAGAAAGCCTACATCTCCTATTCAGATGGTGTTTATAGATTCTTTCCAATTTTTGCCTACTTCATTGGAAAAACTTGTTAAAAACCTTCAACCTAATCAATTCACTATACTTGCAGAAAATTTCCCACAAAATAATAATTTATCTTTACTTATACGGAAAGGGGTTTACCCCTATGATTATTTTACTTGTTTTGAAAAATTTACTGAGAAGCAGCTTCCCCCGCCTTCTGCCTTTTTTAATAGTTTAACCAATGAGCCTATAGATGAAAAGGAGTACCAACACGCCCAGAATGTATGGAAAACATTTGATATCAAGACTCTTGGTGATTATCACAACCTTTATGTGAAGACAGATGTTTTACTACTTGCTGACGTGTTTCAAAACTTTAGGAAATTATGTCAGCAGTATTATGAAATTGACCCTGCTCATCTGTTTACAGCACCTTCCCTCGCATGGCAGGCTTGTTTGAAGATGTCTGATACACCTTTAGAGTTACTCAGTGACATAGATATGTTGCTTATGGTTGAAAATGGAATACGAGGCGGCATTAGCATGATAAGTAAAAGATATGCCCGAGCAAACATCCCTGGTACGCCCGATTATAAAAAAAATGAGGCACCCAGCTACATCATGTATTGGGATGCCAATAACTTATACGGGTGGGCTATGAGCCAATTTTTACCCTACGGCGGTTTTGAATGGTGTAAAACAAGTCATATCACAGAAGAGTGGGTTCTATCTTTATCTGATAGCTCCGAAATTGGGTATCTTTTCGAGGTAGACTTGGAATACCCGAAACATTTACATCTTTTGCATAATGAATATCCTGTCGCCCCTGAGAGAGTAACTGTGGAAGATCAGATGCTGTCTTCTCATGCAAGAAGCTTACTTAACGATAGAAAATTCGTGGGAACTCCTAAACTTATACCAAATTTAAATAATAAACGAAATTATATAACCCATTATTGTAATCTTAAATTTTATTTAGAACTTGGTTTAAAAATTACAGCCGTGCACAAAGCTTTAAAATTTAAACAGGGACCATGGTTACAGAAATATATTAATTTCAATACCGAAAAAAGGAAAGAAGCAAAATCTTCTTTTGAGAAAGATTTTTTTAAGTTAATGAACAATTCTGTTTTTGGTAAAACCATGGAAAATCTGTGAAAAAGAAAAAATATTGTGCTTTGTAATGGTGAGAAAAGAGCCAAAAAATTAGTAGCATCGCCTACTTTTAAATCGTTTAAAACTTATGATGAAGACTTGACTGCTGTGGAGAGATTAAAAACTAGCATACATATGAATCACCCATCTATGTTGGATTTTCTATACTCGAACTATCTAAACTTTGTATGTATGATTTCCATTACAATTTTATAAAGAAAACATACAAAGATCGTGCAGTTTCACTCTTTACGGATACAGATTCCCTAACGTATCATATTCAAACCAATAATATTTATAAGGATCTGGAGCAGCATCGTGCTTTTTTTCACTTTTCTGAATACCCGAAATCTCATCGTTTATACTCTGAAAATAATAAGAAGACGCTCGGAAAGTTTAAGGATGAACTGAATGGCGAATTAGCCCTTGAGTTTGTCGGACTGAAATCAAAAATGTACTCTCTAAAATCTGTTAAAGACGAAAAGAAGCGTGCAAAAGGCGTGTCTATACGCAGATTGTTCGGCAGGAAATTAAACATGAAGACTACTTGGAGTGCCTCCAACAACAAAAAACAAGTATGGAGAAACAGATAAGGATTGCCAAAGATGATCATCGCCTATATACATTAACTCAAAATAAAATTAGCTTAAGTCCCTTTGACGACAAGCGTTACTTATTGGATGATGGAATAAGCAGTTTAGCATATGGCCATTATGACATTAATACCGTTTGTAATAAAGAAGAAAATGTTGATTTGTATTGCTAACGCAAAATCGTGATGTATATTTTGATCTGTAAATATCTTTCTGTAAATTATTTTGTTATAATAAAAATTGTTGATTTTTTATTGAGTACTTTTTAAAAAAATTTTAAGTAACGTGAAACTTTTTCTAAAAGAATTTTTTTTTTTAATTTGTGAAACTTTTTAACTAACAAACGCATATTTTTTTCGTTATAATAACATGAAAAATATTTCTAAAACCTTGATAAACAAGCAGATAGTCACACACAAAGAGGACTATTTGTTACTAACACATACACACACACATATACACACATGAAGAGAACTATTTGTCACACACATATACATGTACGCACACACACACACACACACACACACACACACACACACACACATAGAACTATTTGTCACGCACACATACACACATATACACACATAAAGAGAACTATTTATAATAACTATAAGACATATATGCTTTTTAAAACATACTCTTACACACAAAACTTTCTACAAAATATCTGATGTACCAACAAAATGAGATGAAAAGATTATTGTGAGAAAAAGAGGGTTGAACCTCTGAAGATTGTACTTCCGGTTGAGAAGGTAGCTCCTAC
Source organism: Maratus michaelseni (assembly GCA_963931845.1). Classification (NCBI taxonomy): domain Eukaryota; kingdom Metazoa; phylum Arthropoda; class Arachnida; order Araneae; family Salticidae; genus Maratus; species Maratus michaelseni. The sequence goes on from OZ007594.1 coordinate 78,617,374, forward strand.
CCCCTCATTTCCCATTATGAGATTCTCATTCCCCATTGAGGAATCCTCATTCCTCATCTGCGGCTGCGCCTGTGGCCGTTGAACTCTCATTATCCTACTACTACCGTGTTTAATTAAACGTTTTTAATATCTGAAACCTTCAAATTATTTTAAAAGCGTATAAATATGTATGTAGTAATTTTAAAAAATTAATTTGCGGATTGTAAGATGTTAAATATTATGAAAAGTGAGATAAAAAAAAAACGTTGTCTTTCAGAGCTGACGTTGAGGCTCCTGATCCGTAGATTTACTAGTATGTAAGCGGATCCCTATTTCAAAAATTGCATTCACATTCTGGAAAAGGCAATCTTTTAAATTTAATGACACTCTTTCGTTTGGTTTTATAGATAACAAATATTTTTTTTGTTATGCCACTAATGCAGTATTCAAAAATTGTGCTTAACATAAAAAATCCTTTGATTTATATAAGAATATAAGACTAATATTTGCAGATTATAGTATAGTAACTATATCTCTTTAAAAAAGAACAATCATTGGTTTCATCTGATTGATAACATATGAATTAATTACATTTGATTTTGTGAAATGCTAAGTTTTATTCTTATAACACTTTTGTCCATAATGGAATTTTTGCACTTAAAATATTTAACAAATTTCTTGCTTCAATAAATTTATTTTTCATACAAAACAATTTTTTGATGTTTGTTAAAATTTAAAGCAACATGAAATTAATTAAAAAATAATAATTACAGTTTGTAAAACTCTCGGAAGTTCATTAACGTGGGAGCATGAATATTAATGTTAGATACAATTTAGTCCTTCAGAACTGGTTATTTTATTTATTTATTTATTATTTTTATTTTTAGGTGCTTTCGTAATTATGTAAATACGTAGCACCTATAGTCGTCGTCTGGTCCGTCCGTCTGTCTGCTTATAACAGCGCAAAAACTATCCAATCGAATGGTTTGAAATTTAATATATAGATTCGTTGCAGAATTTTGTCGAGTCATTTCAAACTTTATGAAAATCGAATCAAAACTTAAAAAATATATTAATAAAAGTTTTCTTCATTCTATTAACCTTTTAATAGGGGATTTTCCAAACACACGCATGCTAAATCCGAACAGATGCTGTCCGAGCCACCGTGTAAAGGTTAAATCCTATCATACCTAATTAATTCAATGATATCTCATGATAGGTAATGATTCTAGGTTGTCATGGTCATTACGTCCTATTTAAGATCGAGTCATCATATTATTTCCGTATTACTGAATTTAAAAACCGAATTTGTATACTAAAATTGTTTAATTATAGCAAACATATAATCTACCGACAGTTTTTTGGAGAGATGTTTCCGGAGATATAGATATTAAATGGAAAAAAAGTCTAAATATGGATTTTAAGTTCTGAAAATTTCAAAGCTAGGCTTACGTTTCCAATTGGGATTTTCAGTAAATGTCAAAAAAAGATAAAAGGTTGTCAACTTAAATTTTATGAAAATCGAATCAAAACTTAAAAAGATATTAATAAAAGTTTTCTTCATTCAATTAAATAATATCATACGTAATATATGACGGAAATTCCAATTAAAGGATAATCTTCTATGCGGAATCAACTACTCTTCAATCGTCAGATAATAATAAAGTACTTTAAAATTGCAGTAAACAACTTTAATTATCTCGTCGGAAAAACCCATTCATAAACTGTTTTCAACTCAGCTAAGTACATGGAATTACCGCCCACGTGAAAGAATGATTATCACGTGCTATCATGTGCTTTTCCTAGTGACGCCATCCAAGGCTATCACGAGGCTAACGAAAAAGAAAGGCTACCGCGGTGCTTTACGTGTATCTATTTTTACAGACCGCGGGAGTCACGTGATGCTCGAATGCACTAATGCAGGTGTACGAAAAAAGCATCACGTCACTCTAGCGGTCTGTAAAAAAAGATACACGTAAAGCACCGCGGTAGCTTGTCTTTTTCGTTAGCCTCGAGGCTATCAAGAACTGAAAACTTTTTAGACTTTAGTTGTTGTGTGAATTTCTTTTAATAATGTAGTGTGTGAAAATGTCAGAGCGATGTAAATGCTCTGTTAACTTGTAATCAAGAAAAATGTATATTAAACCTAAATTTAATCGAAAGGAAAGAGTCTATTATACAGTTATTATTATCAAATATACTAATGATATTATTTTACAGAAGTGACACTATAAGTTAATCTGTGATACTCCATCGGATAATACCCAATGTGCGGAAAGTACCAATCATATATTCGGATACACAAAAGGAAGATTTGAACTTATAATCAGGTAAGCGTCTGCATGCTTACTTAACTCTATTTTTGAAGTATTGTTTTTATACAATTAAAGAAACTATTTTACATATTAAATTAACAGCGCCGCCGACAGATTATGAAAGACTGATATTATGTATTAAATAAAATGTTTAAGCACATTAGCTATATGCTGAAAAAACTCGCTTTATAGAAAATAAAAACGAACGCAAAGAAAAGCGATTCGTATAAAATTAAATTGAATATCTTTAAAAATAATTAAAGATAGAAAATAAAAATGGCTACATTCAAAGAAAGACAATTCATAGAGAAGCTAAATTCGAGCAATTATTCCAACTGGAAGTTTAAGCTCGAAATGCTTCTAATAAAAGAAGAATTATTCGAAGTAATAAGTGATCAACCACCAACTCCTTTAAATGAGGATTGGAACAAAAGAGATAGAAAAGCCAGAGCTTTAATTAATCTAAGCATAGATGACGCACAAATTGTGCATGTAAAAATTTTTACCACAGCCAGGCAAACCTGGGAAGCTCTCAAAAGTACGCATGAAAGAGCAAATCTGAGTAGCAAACTGTATTTATTACGAAAACTGTACAGTACTAAACTGCCCAAAAACGGTAATATGATTAATCATATAACAAATTTTCTACAAATAGTAGATAAATTATCCGCCATAGGCGAGAATATAAATGACTCACACATATCCGCACTATTTCTATGCTCATTACCGCCCAGCTACAACACGCTTATCACAGCATTAGAGGCAAGGCCCGAAGCCGAATTATCCCCAGATTTTATCAGAAGTAAACTCATAGATGAGTATAATCGCAGACAAGAAATGTCTGAACAAAACAACAGCTCTGAAAAGGCATTTAAAACACAAAGAAAACACATTTATAACGACTACAAAAGAAATTCAAAATATTGCAGTCACTGTAAGATGACGAATCATAATAATAGCGAGTGCTATCACCTCAAGAGCAGATACACACAGCACAACAAAAACAAACACACATATCAAAATGTGAACAACTTAAATAATAAAAACAAAGCTAAACCTTTTTCATCATCACTATGTTATGAAAACACAGAGAATTATAAAGAGAATACTGACTGTCACGATAACGCGAATGATCAGAAAATAAGCTCAAAAACTAATCAATCCGAAGACCGCGTACTAATAACAGAAAAATTAGGAAAACAGAACTGGATACTCGACAGTGGCAGTACCTCACACATTGCAAATGATAAGAGGTTATTTGATAAATTTAACAATTTTGAAAAATCATCAGTCACCATCGCAAACGGCAACAAACTCGAAGCATTCGGTTCAGGCGACGTTTTAATAAAAACGAAATCCCCAAACGGATAAATAAAACTAACAAGACTACAGGAAGTCCTATACGTCCCAGAACTAGAATCCAATTTAATATCCGTAAGCAAAGCAACTAAAAATGGATGTAAATTAATCTTTGAAAACGATAAATGTGATTTAACGTTCGATGGTGAAATTTATATAAGAGCGAAGAACAAAAATAATTTATACATAATCGAACAAACAAACCACTTAGAAAATTCAGAAAACTATGCAAACGTCACACTAAGCTGTAATAATAATAAAGAATGTTTAGAAGTATGGCATCGAAGACTAGGACATCGTGATTATGAAGCAATCAAAACAATTGTTAACAAACAGCTAGCTACCGGAATAAAAATTAAAAACTGCAGACACAATAATAAATTATGCGAAACCTGCATCAAATCTAACTTAAACGACGCGCCATATCCCAAATCGGCTACAAATAGAGCAAACAAAGTTCTCGATTTAATACACAGCAACGTCTGTGGACCTATAAGTACACCAACACTAGGAGGAAAACAATACTTTCTCACATTCATCGACGATTACTCGAGATACACAACAATATTCTTACTATCTAAAAAGTGTGAAGTGATAGATAAATTTAAAGAATACGTTGCAATGGTAAATAATCAATTCGGTAGAAAACCAAAAGAAATAAGATCCGATAACGGAGGAGAATACAAGAGCAACGAAATTGAGAATTATCTAAAGGAAAACGGGATATTACACCAATTCACAATTCCACACAACCCGAGCCAGAACGGCGTGGCAGAAAGGAAGAATAAAAGCCTACTCGACATGACACATAGCATGCTTTTAGAAGCAAATTTAAATAAACAATTTTGGGGAGAGGCAATACACACAGCGACATATTTACAAAACAGATTGCCAACAAGAGCGAACGACAAAACTCCATACGAACTATGGAAAGGTATCAAACCTGATCTCAAACACTTAAGAACCTTTGGATGTAAAGCATTTGTTTACATTAATAAAATACATCGAGGAAAACTAGATAATAGAGCGCAAGAAGGTATTTTTCTTGGTTACGACACACGTTCCAAGGGATATCGCATACACACAAAGGACAAACAAATAATAATTGCCAGAACTGTAAAGTTTATAGAACATGAAATAAAACACTCAAACATCATTGAGGAAAATTCAAATCTCGAAGAAATCTCCACTGATGATAGAAATCAAGAAGAGAAGAATAAAAATTACATTGAAATTGACATTAATGATAATGAAAAACAACCATGCGAGTCCAAACAAACACAAATAGAACCAAGAAGGTCAAATAGATCTAACAGAGGAGTACCACCAGATAGATTTGTCTGTTTAGTTAAAGACACACAATCAAATGAACCAAAGAATTGGAACGATATCATGGAAATGAAAAATCCACACGATAGGGAAAATTGGCTCAAAGCCACCGAAAACGAAATCAAGTGCTTAGCTAAAAATAAAACTTGGACATTAGTCGATCCGCCACCAGGCAAGAAAGTGATAGGTTCAAAATGGACTTTTAAATTGAAACGCGACAACCTAAACCAAGTGCAAACCTATAAAGCACGACTCGTAGCTCAGGGATACAGTCAGAAATTCGGAGTAGATTATGACGAGACCTTTGCTCCAGTTGTCTCTCATACTACAATCCGTGCATTTCTCATAGCAGCATTAAATCATAACCTTAAAGTTAATCATATCGACGTGAATACAGCGTTTTTACACGGAAACCTACAAGAAGAGGTATACATGAAACAGCCGGAAGGCTATATAGCTCCAAATCAACAAAACAAAGTATGTAAATTACAAAAAGCCATTTACGGGCTTAAACAAGCCGCCAGAGCATGGCACACGAAAATCTCCGAGAGTCTTAAAGCATTAAATTTTATACAAAGTACATCTGACTCATGTCTTTTTATACGCGAAAATGGTGAAAACTCGACATACATTATAGTTTACGTGGACGATCTGTTAATTGCCGGAAAAAACGAAGATATAATTGAATTAATAAACAATCTCAAAAGGGAATATGAATTGAAAGATTTGGGAGAAGTCAATAACTATCTCGGAATAAATATAAAAAGAGACGATAAAAATTTCTACTTAAACCAAAATTCAAAAATTGAAGAATTGGTAGATAAACTCAATCTTCAAAATGCAAAACCTTACAGCACACCTATGGAAGCAGGTTACAATCGACTCAACGATGATGAAAATCTATTACCTAACAATATTAAATTCAGACAAGCAACGGGAACATTACTCTACATCTCAACATTAACCAGGCCCGATATTTCAGCAGCGGTCAACATACTCAGCCGTAGAAATGAAACCCCTCGAGAAAAAGACTGGAAAGCAGTCAAAAGAATCGTAACATGCTTAAACAACATAAAACACCTCAACCTGACGCTAAGTTCGAAAAATAAGCCTATTCTCGAAGTTTACGCAGATGCAGATTGGGGAGGTGATCCAGAAACTAGACGATCCACCAGCGGGAATATATTTATGTTAGGAAAATGTCCCATACATTGGACAACGAAAAGACAGACGTGCGTTGCTCTGTCATCAGCAGAAGCTGAATACATTTCTGTAAGTAACGCAGCACAGGAAATACTATGGATGATAAAACTCCTGGAAGATTTAAAATTACCACAACAGAAACCCATAACAATATACGAGGACAATCAGCCATGTATAAAAATGGTTGAAAGTGAAAAACATACTCGGAAAAGTAAACATATAGATATCAAATTCCACGCGATAAGACAACTCAAGGAAGATGGAATAATAGATTTAAAGTATTGTCCCACAGAATTTATGACCGCAGATTCACTCACCAAGCCCAACCCCAAACCTGATTTTATTAAACACCGAAACAATCTGAACTTACTCTCTTATCCTACATAGAAGATTAAGGGGGAGTGACGGAAATTCCAATTAAAGGATAATCTTCTATGCGGAATCAACTACTCTTCAATCGTCAGATAATAATAAAGTACTTTAAAATTGCAGTAAACAACTTTAATTATCTCGTCGGAAAAACCCATTCATAAACTGTTTTCAACTCAGCTAAGTACATGGAATTACCGCCCACGTGAAAGAATGATTATCACGTGCTATCATGTGCTTTTTCCCAGTGACGTCATCCAAGGCTATCAAGAACTGAAAACTTTTTAGACTTTAGTTGTTGTGTGAATTTCTTTTAATAATGTAGTGTGTGAAAATGTCAGAGCGATGTAAATGTTCTGTTAACTTGTAATCAAGAAAAATGTATATGAAACCTAAATTTAATCGAAAGGAAAGAGTCTATTAATTATACAGTTATTATTATCAAATATACTAATGATATTATTTTACAGAAGTGACACTATAAGTTAATCTGTGATACTCCATCGGATAATACCCAATGTGCGGAAAGTACCAATCATATATTCGGATACACAAAAGGAAGATTTGAACTTATAATCAGGTAAGTGTCTGCATGCTTACTTAACTCTATTTTTGAAGTATTGTTTTTATACAATTAAAGAAACTATTTTACACATTAAATTAACTGCGCCGCCGACAATATATATAATAAAAACACAAGTCATGTGACTGTGGAAAACAAATACGGGCTGACCATTTCTTTTTTTCATATGCCAGGAGGCCATTGTTATTCAAAATTATTTTTTCGAATAACAGTTAATAAAAGATGCATTTTTAGAAAGATGGTTAAAAAAAATTGTTTGTTTGAGAGATAAGTTACATTCAAATGTGTATAGATTTTGAGATAACTTCAGTTGAAATTAGGTTGACAGCCGAATATCTCAATCCATTAAAGTAAATAAACACAAGCGAATCGTTCATCGTGAGTCATAAAAATATTAACCAGTGGAGATAATCATTCCCAAAGCAAGATCTCCATACTGAATTTTGCAGCGCTTTCTGGTGTCGAAAAAAAAAATCCGCATCTGTAAACGTGGCATACATGATAAGAAAAAAATCATGCTCATTTTGCTCATAACAGACGATATAATTTATTTTATTGAAATAATAACGATGAATTTTTTTTTTTTTTTTTACACAATATGTTTACAATTTCAAACTTTTTTTTTTTTTTTGGATTTGATTAAAAGAAGCCTGTGTACACGTTTGAGTAAATGTGAGCAGCAGAAATGGATATAAATAAATACAATATCATAATATTTGATATTTTCATATATTTGATATTTTCATATATTTCACATTTTCATACAGGGGAGATGGGGGATGAATGGGACATTTTCACAAAAATATTTATTTTAAATATTTTATTTAAATTATTATCAATATTATATATCACATTTCATACATTACGTGTTTGACTTACATCTTATGCACAATATCAATTCAAGATTATTATTATACAGAAATATATTATGAAATTCAAAAAAAGTTCTTCTATGTCCCAATCATCCCCACAGCAGGGATGAATGGGACATAAATATTTTCCTCCCTTTAGTCAATGTTAAGGACTAAAAGCTGACAAAAATGCCTCCTTAGCAAAAGCTGAGAGATTGTAAATTGTTATATGATCTCCAGGATTATTTGTTACTTGTTAGTCAATCATCTAGGACTCATCTCAGCTTTGCCTTAAAAGGCCCATTAACGGAAGCATTGAATGGCTGAAGACGATGGCTACAAAGAGGATGAAATGTTAAAAGAATAATTACTATAAATTATTAATTTATCAAACTATATAATATTATTTAGCTAATAAATATATTTTTCAGCATCCTCTAGGGATCAATGAGACAATCCCATTCATCCCATTTGAAATGTCCCAACCATCCCCATGATGTATATATTCAATTGTCAGCCATTTTGTCTCAAAAATTATTTTGTCACAATGGTTAATATTCATTCATTTTAATTACCAATATTGAGCCTTGAAATAAAAAACATATCTTAATTGTTTATATTGTATAAGATATGTAAGTAATTTCAAATGTAAAAAAAAAAAAATACTCTTAAGCAGAGTTTTCAGGAAATGCAAATTTGAAGGAAACTGAAAACAACCATGTGGTCTTGCTTTTGGTTCTGAAGCACACCATGGCAGTGAAATCTATGAGGATAGGAAGCAACTAAAAAAAATATTTATTGCCTGAAATATTGAGAACGTTCCATCCATCCCTTGTCACATTCATCCCCCATCTCCCCTATTTGATATTTTCATATATTTGATATATTTTTCAAAATATCATTATGTATATTGTTGATATTTTCTATCAAAACAACTGTTGATGAAAATGTCTAATTTGGATAATCAGTTATTTACCAATTTCATTAGAAATAATATTTTGGTTTAGTTCAGTTTAAACTGCACAACATGTTAGGGAACAAAAAAGCAGACAAACTTATATTTATGTTCCAATTTTTCAATTAAAGAAAAAAAAATGTTTAAAATTTTGTTGTATTAAGCAAAATTTTCTTGATACTTAATACTGAATCCTATAGTTTGTTTCAAATATAGTTAGTTTCTAATTTATATTAAATCTGAAAATATTTGTAATCAGAAGTAAGTTGACTATTTTGAAAATATCGGATATTTTTTTATATTTTCGACTGGAACCTTTTGGAAAGAAAAGTGTCTGAATAAGTCATAATGATTCGCTTTCTAAGAACGAAGAGCAACGAGCACTAAGGAATTATTCCTTATCTCCTGGACAAGAAGATTAGAATTCATACTTGATCGCCGGGAACCGTGGCGTGTTCCTGTAACCCAAGCTTCTGGGGGGCTGAAGCTACGGAGTGGACCGGGTTCTATCCTTGCAATAGCCCAGTTTGAGCTCATTCAGTTGAGCCTTCATTAAATTAATTCCTCCATAGCATCGCAAATCTATCACCGGGGGTTTGCGGTGCGACGCCCACCACCCACGTAGCTTTTTTTTTTTTTTAATTCTCATGTTCTTTAAATATAAACCACATATAACCAGTGCGGCAAAAATCAATCGGCATTTATCATATTAGAAGTGCGCAATAAAATGGCAATATTTTAACAAATTAAAAGTATTCTACATATAAAATAAGTTTTTTTATCTTTAATTATGAAACACCATTTTACAATATTTTTATTTATTTATATTATATTATTTATATTATTTGAGACCCATATTAATATCTGTATTAACACCTTCCGTACTATTAGTTTTACACTATATCTAAAATTATGCTATTACAGCGGATTTATCATATTAGAAGCACATAATAAAATGGCAATATATGTTGACAAATTAAAAATATTCTAGATATAAAATAAGTTTTTCTTTTCTTGTTTAATGAAAGTATGAAACATCCTTTTACAATTTTATTGTAATTATAATAATAATGAATGTACATTTGATAAATATCTGTATTTATAAAACAGCTTCCGTACTATTCTTAATTCCATACATAGACCTGTACTGTCAGAAGGGAAAAGACATTTTATTTTATTATAATACAGTTTCCGTACCATCACTAACTCTATACATAAACCTATACTGTCAAAGTGGGACAAACAATAAATTTTATTTTATGATACCGGAAGTATACAACAAAATAGCAATCTTTTGCAATTCCTACTATTAGCTCACACTCTCTATATATTTATATATCTTGTTCAAATTTTCAATCGTTAGTAAAATATTTTCTATTCATCCACTCAAGTTCAAAAATTTTTTTTAAACATGTACTGGATGACACTTGATGTTAATAGTTTTTTTTTCAAATATTAATTCATTAATTAAATTTAAATTATTAATTTTTTTTTATATGGGAGAAAAAAAATTCTTCCATTGTTTTCATAAATGAAATGAAAGATTTCCTCAAATGAGTGATGCCACAAAAATAAAATACAGCAAAGATGATTATAAAAAAATGTTCAATAAAGATAACGTGGGGCATTAATGCTGCATGGGTTTATTTTATATATTTATGATTAAAAAGTAGGAATTGACTTAATTTTTTTTTTTTTTTATATATTTCTTGTTACGTATTAGGAACATTCTTAATGTAGAACTTAAAAAGATATTGTGTATCAGTAATTTTATAACCGTAACGATCTTATTCGAGAGGAGAATGGATGTTAGAAAATATATGAATTATTACACAGTATTCTATTACTGGCAGGGCACTCTGAGCACTTGCCCGGGATCTACAGATTTCGGTGCCCAAATATTTTTCTGGTATCCAACAGCAATTTTATTGAAAAGCATCTTAAAACGATTAAAAAATATAACTGCTTGATTTCTGTAAAAAATGCTCTAAAGTAACTTTAAGAATATTACTATAGTTTGCATTTAAAGGAATGATTTACTTTAAATAGAAAAAAATGACATTTATAACTGTTAAAATATTGAATTACAATTATTCTCAGCTTTTAAAATTTTATGAATAGCTTATATCATGGGCTTTCTTTTTACGAGTGCAACGATATATTTAAATTGTTTCTGCTGCATTTTAAAAGTTTCAAGCTTTTCAAAATGAGTTCAATATGAGTATATGATCTCTTTATATTTATAATATGGCTTGACACTTCACATGGGTGTTTTAATTTGAAAACTACTTTATCTTTAGACATCGTATTTTCTTTGGCATAAATAGTTTTTCAAAACTGTATAGAATTAATTCATGTTTATATTACATCATGTTTGATTTAATATTTTGTAAAAATAATTTTAATGCTAATAATAAACTTGTGTGAAAAACGATACACTTTTATCATTTAAATTTTTGTATTCAATTAAAAAAAAAAAAAAGAAACAAAAATGTAGTATTTTCATATAGATCTTGTATCAGTCTATGTATAAGCTTGATAATCTATTTCTATGATTAGGGCCCAAAATTTTCATGATCGGGCTCTGTTAGTATGTCTCTTTTTTTCCCCCTACCCTCGTTCCAGTTTCAACCAGGGAATTTAAAAATCTAAATAAATTATTTTCTGGGCCAAATTCTATAGTACCCCCCCCCCCCCCCCCCACCCTAGACGGAGATTGAATTTATTGCAATCCTTTGAGGAAAACTTAAATTTTCTTAAATTTATGGTTTGAGGTTGAGCTGAGGCTTACTGAAAGTTAAGTTCCACCGTAATTTTAGCCCCTCCCTAACGATTTTTTCGATTCAAATTTTTAAAGAATGATTTAAATATTTTATTAACTGATTAGTATATTATATTAACTTATATACCTCTAAAATAAAACTGAAATCTTTTTCACATCTTTTAGGAGCGAATACTTAACAGCGTAGAATTACAATGCACTTATTTCAAAATTCTTGTCAGAGGTCTGTCCGGGATTTTCTCACAGGGTCCTGTTTTTGTGAAAATTGTAAACAGTTTCTTATATTTTTGAAAAATCTAATCATAAGTTTGTGAATCTGAAATTAGCGTTACATTTAGGTTCCTGTTTAGACAGTTGAATTTTAACAAGGTCCTGTTTTAATGAACAAATAATGTATACGATGCATTAAATTTAGATACATAAATTTATATTTACTTTTTGTATATATATATATATATATATATATATATATATATATATATATATATATATATATATATAATAGGAGACATCTTTTATAGACATCTCTTAGGGGCGAATAGTTAACAGTGTAGAATTACAGTGCATTTATTTCAAAATTCTACTCAGAGGCCTGTGTCTAGGCTTTTTTCTCACAGGGTCCTGTTTTTGTGATAATTGTAAACAGTTTCTTATATTTGTGAAAAATCTAATCATAAGTTTGTGAATCTGAAATTAGCGTTATATTTAGGTTCCTGTTTAGACAATTGAATTTTAACAAGGTCTTGTTTTAATGAACAAATAATATATAAGATGCATTAAATTTAGATACACAAATTTATATTTAATTTATGTGTGTATATATATATATATATAATAGGTAGCTAATAGGCTCTTTCGTGATTGCAACTGCTTTGAGACTGGCTAGATTTCCATTTAAGATTATTAAATTTGGGAAGAATCCATTTTTGATATGAAAAAGTTTTGTGAAAGCTCCTTTTTAAGACCAATAATTTTGTGACTTCCACTTCAACAGCTTCACTGCGATTTTAACACTTGAAATATGAATGGTACAAAAATAAGAATGCATTGCAGAAGAGTAGTTTTTATCTCCAGATTTTGAAAGAATTTGAGATATTTTATTGACTGATTAGGAAAGTTTCTACAAAACATCTATGGAGCAAATATCAATTGACAATTAGATAGGTAGATGGCAGCACTACAGTCAGTGATACAATGAACGACTACAGTATAGTACAGTCCAAAGTTTTCCAACAGAGGAAAAACCTCTTTTCAAGTAGTTATGGTGGATTTCGAAAAATTTCGAATATAATAAAAAATTATTCTTGTTGTTATTATTTAGATATTGAAACAATAAAACATATTTAAGGCGGTTTTATTATATTGGTACTCAATGGGTTTATTACTCAGCTCTATAATTACTTTATTGAAAGTGAAATGTTTAAGGAATTTTTGCTCTCATAAGTTTTTACTGTGAGGAAATAAACATTTAGTAGCTTTATACAAGAAATTTTATAAAAAAAATTGAAAAAACTTTTAAATACAAACAAAACAAAAGTGCTTTTTTAATTTTTATATTTTATAACTTAAATATTTCTGTTCCTAATTAAATTTCGAATTGAAATAAGATTAACTTTTCTGAAATAAGAATATATTTATCTTTTAAATTAAAGATTTATAAAAATATATAATTCTGATGGTTTACGAATTCTATCTTTACTATACTTGAATTCTGTGAATTAATCTCTATTTCACATAAAAAATTACTAATTATGTTTCTTTCTTACTTTGAGCTGTTCGGAAAAACTGAGCCATTTTTCATTCCTAAATAACCATTCTGAAGTTTTGTTAAATTTCTTTTTGTAGTTGATCTTTATTTTATTTTATTTTCTTCATTTTCAAGTACAATTGAGATACCGGTGTTTCAAAAGTTCGGTGCGAAAGTGAAACGAGATAAAAAAAAAAAAAGATCTATTGGTCGGACAGACACGCGGTTTACAGATAAATGCAGTGTTGAATTCAGGGGGTGGCCCGGGGGGGACATTCCCCCCGGAGCATTGAAGTGTCCCCCCCCCCGGAAGATTTGAGATTTTATGCTTTTAATGGTTAAAAAGTGCAATTTCCCCCCCGGAACTCTGCAGTGTGCCCCCCGGAGCCACAGAAATCCCTCCCGGAGAAAAGCGTCTGAATTCAACACTGGATAAATGTTCAGCGTGTTGCGGAATTTTATATGACACACACACACACACACACACACACACGCAAATTATATATATGTAGTTCAAAATCCGACAATAGATGGCGCTGCTGCAAATAATTCCATATTGCTCACACAACGCAAGATTTGAATAAAAAAACACTAGAGAATACTGCATATACACTCTTCATACGCAAACATAATAATGGTGCGTAATGTTATTGTGATTGAAAACTGCACATGATAACCTCAAGCACCATTATTAGTTTTGCGTATTAAATGTGTACATGCAGTATTCTCTAATGTTTTCGTATTCAAATTTTGCGATGTGTGAGCTATATGGTATTATTCCATGCAATTCTCTGCAGCAGAGCCATCTATTGTCGGCATTTTAAACTTTTTTTTCTTTTGGTGTCATGCAAAATCTCGTACAACCAGAATATTTATCTGTAAACCATATGCCTGCCTGATCCATTGATTTTTTTTTATCGCGTTATACTTTCGCGCCGAACTTTTGAAACACCCAGTATATTAAACAGATGGAATATAGAATAAATTAGTTGAACATTTGAAAGTGCGTATGATGGTTTATTATTTTTCAACAAGGCCGCTGTAAATTGGATAAATTGTAAAAAAATTAAACATGTCTTCAATTCTATAATCACAAGTAAGTCTAAAGGAATATTTTGCAACGAAATATACTAAACCTTGCGTCAGAGATTTATTGAATGGAAAAAACAACGCCTTTTAATCATTACATCGGAGTGATTTACATTTAATACCTTAAAATGTATGTTGCACTGCATGCAAATTGTCCCCTAAAGTAGGCAAATTGTGTAGTTTTAACTAGGCAAAAACTCGCTAAGTTTTTGTGGTTATCTCACCGTAGGAGTTGTGAAATAGATTTTACGACTATGCGAGCACAAAGGTTCTAAAGTGAGTATTATTTGCATTTAAAATTTAAATTTTAGTACAAGACATTTATTCATAGAATTAAAGTTGACATAAATATACTTTCGTGGTACGTTTAGTAGATTGTTACATATATAGTAATTTAATAATCAATTTGCACAAATAGGCTGCAAAGAAGTCGTTTGACAGACTCTTTTGGCTCTTGACGTTGTTGTTGATCAATGGAATCACTGTCCAGAAAAGCAACACATACAGCTGCTTCTATGACGAACTGGATATTTTGCATAACGAAATTCAACGAATTTTCTGTTTGTATATCTGACTAACGCCATCCAATATTCTACAGCGGCAAGCGAAGATTCTGATAGATTCTCCATGATGTAAGGAGTGTACTCGTTTGCTAGCCAGAAAGTTCCAGGTAAAATCTGATTCTTACGAGGGCACCAGGAAGCTTTAAACATTTGAACTTGTGTTTCGATCCAGAATTTTGCATCTCCTAAAACGACGGGATTGTCTGTCTTGAGCTGCAAATTTTCTTTAATATTTTCAGCTTACTCGATACACGAATCCATCAACCAGTAAAGTTTTTCAGCTTCCGCTTTCTCTGTATCCAAGATCATCTGCTTAGCAATTTCTCGTTTCATTCTGGAATCATTAGTGCAAGAGAGTGTGTTTCTAATTCTCCTCATTAAATTTCTTAAACTTTCCATATTTAAAAGCGGAAAGATGTCAAATCCAAGTCAAATATATACATACCGTTCAAAAATCAGTAAATTAAAGTATAATATAAACTGAAATTCTGAGAGGTTTTATACAGAGCTTTTATAACAATGCTTCAAATAAGCAGTTTTGATAAACACAAGAAAGAAGTTTTACAAATAATGCACCTTTCACATTTATGTGGATGTACGACAACAATGTAATAATGAATAGAGAGTTTTAATCCGAACAATTTGCAATTGTTTCGATAACAATATAGCACAACCATGCCCAATACAATGTTCAACAATGTTTAAAAATGAATATATTCCGTCATTGTTTGCTTTCTTGTATTGGGAAACTCGATGACTGCTACACTGTACAGCAAACTGTTCAATCAATCGTCCGTTTTTATAGAAAATGGTTACATAATCGTAATTTAACGCTATTCTGACCATAATATGGGCAATAATATGGAATGAATAGAGTTAAATTGCGGTTATGTAAACTTTTTCTATAAAAACGGTCGAATGACTGAACAGTTTGCTGCAAATTTTAAACAGTGTACAGTGCTTAAAAGCTGTCAGGCAAAGACGACTACTACAAGAATATGTGAAATAAATTTTGAATAAAAGCTTCAAATACACACTGTTAAAAATTTTCAGCAAACTGTCCAGTCATTTGACCGTTTTAGTTAAAAAAATGGTTACATAACCGTAATTTAACTCTATTCTGACCATAATATAGGAATTAATATGGTCAGAATAGTTCTAAATTACAGTTATGTAACCGCTTTCTATCAGTTTGCTGCAAATTTTTAGCAGTGCAATAATACGAATTCTAAGTCTAAAATATTGTTGTGTATATTAAACTAAAACCAGTTAAAAAAAATTGAGATTTTGAAATAGTAAAATTTATTCTTTTCGAGTAGGTGTTTAAAAAGCACCTTAAACGGAGATTCAGGGAAGTGATGAAGTCTGAAAAGAGCGGGCGGGGCCCCCCCCCTCCCCCCCAGGTTTTGTAATTTAATTGACTTAATTTTCTTTTTCTCCAATTTTTATATAAAGACAGTAAAATTTATTTTTGTGAGTAACTTAAAATAATTAAACATTAAGAGAAAGATAAATTATGAAATCTCGTAGTGTGTGTGTGGGGTGGGTAGAGATGCTCCCCTTAATCACTCATCGCAGTTAATTTTTGTCCTGTTTTTCTTTTAACTTTTATGTGCTAAAAAATTACCTTAAAATTGGGTATTTCAGGGCAGTGTTGATTTTAGGGAGGGGGACCCCTCGAATTTTGAACAATTAATTAAAATTTTAACTAACTTTCTTTTTTAAATTTATTCTTTTCGAATAACATAAAACAATTAAACACTCAGCGAAAGAGGATATAAACAACATAATTTTTTTTAATTATCTTCTCCCGCTAATTTTTTTATCTGGGTAGGTTCAAGATTTTAATGATAAACAACATTTATATATATATATATATATATATTTGTTTTGGATTTTAAAGTTTAATTTCTTTGAATATTCGTTTTGTTTCATTTTAAAAAAAAAGGAGGGAGGGGGGACTTTCTCAGGTGTTCAATTTAGTCCATTGAACTAAAAGTCTTGAAAAAAGTGTTAATTATTAATAACAAAGTAAATACGCAATAATGTCAAAAACTGAAAAACTAATATTGCTTAGCTTTTAAAACTGCAGATAAATTGCAGAAGATATATCTCAAACTTTCTAAAATTAAGTTATGTAAAAATACCTTAGAGTAACTGTACTTATACTGCAGATACATCAGAAAATATAATACTTAATTAATGACTGTAAAATTACTTCAAATTTACTGCAGTATTACTACAGATGTAAAGTCTCATTATTTTTTTAATTTATGATTATAACATAAATTCACGTAAACTACAGTATTTTTGAAATAAATTACTGCAAAATTACTTCACATTAACTGCAAAATAACTGAAGTATTTTTACAGTCGAAATTGTACTACAGAAAATCTACAGTTGACTGCAGAAAAACATTAAAAATACATACTTCACTTCTGTAAAAAAACTGCTGTTAATTTTTAGCTGGGACTTTTTAAAATTTTCTTAGAAACAGTGTTTTAAATTAAAATTAACGACTACATTTTTTTTCATGCGTACAGAAGGTCATTCACACTTTATGAAAACGATTTTCACAATTAATTTCTGAACATAATGCCACATTCTTTGCGACAATTTTACTCTACTGTATAGCCCTGCCTGTTGATTATAACCCTAGGATCGAAATTTCCATCATAGTCAATTTTTCTCTTAGTACAATCATATCAATTTTCTCCCACACCTCTCGAAACACCTCAGTTTGCAAAACAGTAAATTCCATTGCTTACAATTAAATTGCATCTACATCCAAAATAAAAATATCATGCTCAATTTTCTTTTTTTTTTATTTTTGCTAAAACCTCCTCGAGGTTTAGGATCTGCTAAAACCTCCAAAGGTTTAGGATACAAATAAAACTACTTACCTAACCAGTAGTCCCTGTAAATAAACTCTATATCTTACACTTGTTATGTCCACACCTGTTTTGTCCATTTTACAGTATATTCCATTATTTTTAAATATTTACATAATCTTTTAATTTTAACAATTTTATATTGCTGCAATTTTATTTTGCAATATTTTCACGTTTTGAAAAAATGTGAATAAATAATTTCAAGTTTCTTTTTCATAATTTAACATTTTCAAGTATTTGTCTAATGTGAATATTTTACATATAAAGAACGTATACTTTTCAAACCAATTTCTTACGTTTATTATTATTATTTTATTATATTGATACCATATGTTTATATATTTTTGCATAACTATTTTTTATATTTAATTTTTGCACTTTTCACCTTAAAGTTATAATTTTCACAGAACTATATAATTTTTGTAAAATATTTTGAAATTTTGTGCTGTAAGGACTTGAAAAAAATAGCACTAAGCCAAAAGCTTTTAATCCATACAATTATGGCCAAAAGAGACACAGCAAATTTATGGCTATTATTTTAATCTTTATCTTATTAGTATTTTTTTTCCATATAGTTTTGTGGTAATATTACTGTATTATTGTTTTCATAGATTCCGTATGTTTTGTGGTATAATTATTATATTTTTCAAGTTTTTAATGTAAAGTTCGGTCAGATTGTCCCGAGAGCCATACACCAAACTTAGAAATTTTTAACATAAAAACATAAAATCTTTCATTTTTCCTTAATTTTTACGCGTCAAAATGTGAACTTTTAATATTTTTCCAGCAGCAAAATTCAGCCCTCACTTTTTACCAATCTTAGTTGTAAATTTAACTTTAACATTAACTTATTTTGAAGCCTTACTCAATTAAACACTTTTTTTTAAGCTCACTTTGGCATTCTCGGTCTTCCGGGTGAGCTCCCCCAGTTTTGCAGGCAAATCTGGTGGATCTCATCTTGGAGGGGAGGATGTGAAAGGATATAAATGAACCCTTTTGTAAAATGCAAAATTTAAATTTAAAATCCCAAAACATTTATTCTAACTTTTAAATCTAATTCTTAAATCTAATCTGCCCCTGTGATCTTTGTTTCTCAGCCTCACAAATATTACTTTC
Organism: Maratus michaelseni; assembly: GCA_963931845.1. Lineage (NCBI taxonomy): Eukaryota > Metazoa > Arthropoda > Arachnida > Araneae > Salticidae > Maratus > Maratus michaelseni. Next base: position 78,636,506 of record OZ007594.1, read on the forward strand.
ATCTATCAATTTCGACATCTCTTTAAGTTTTAAAAGTGATGAGTTTGCATTTCTTGCAGCCGTCTGTTGGGTGCGGCTCCCAGGCCCGGCCAAGCCTTGGTGTCGGCATAAGACCCCAGACATCAGTCAAAAGCTAATTGACCAATTAAAATAAATGATCCTCCCAATTTCACTCTTTCTCCCTCTGCTGGAAAATATCCTAAATTCTGATTAAAACCACATGCAAGGGCGAAGAAGACGGATTTTTGGCACATTTGAGTGGTCAGCCAAACCCTCGGCCATGTAGATCTCAAAACAACGTAAATGGCTCGCGGGACCTCCGATTGAACGCGCGAATATGACTGTAAGAAGGAATGCTTCAATAAACGAGTTAGATTCGCAAGAGAGGTCCCGAGTCAAACTTATTTATAGGTCACCAACTTATTTCTCCCAAGTCGTCCCCGGATTAATTCCTTACATATATATATATATATATTTGTTTTGGATTTTAAAGTTTAATTTCTTTGAATATTCGTTTTGTTTCATTTTAAAAAAAAAGGAGGGAGGGGGGACTTTCTCAGGTGTTCAATTTAGTCCATTAAACTAAAAGTCTTGAAAAAAGTGTTAATTATTAATAACAAAGTAAATACGCAATAATGTCAAAAACTGAAAAACTAATATTGCTTAGCTTTTAAAACTGCAGATAAATTGCAGAAGATATATCTCAAACTTTCTAAAATTAAGTTATGTAAAAATACCTTAGAGTAACTGTACTTATACTGCAGATACATCAGAAAATATAATACTTAATTAATGACTGTAAAATTACTTCAAATTTACTGCAGTATTACTACAGATGTAAAGTCTCATTATTTTTTTAATTTATGATTATAACATAAATTCACGTAAACTACAGTATTTTTGAAATAAATTACTGCAAAATTACTTCACATTAACTGCAAAATAACTGAAGTATTTTTACAGTCGAGATTGTACTACAGAAAATCTACAGTTGACTGCAGAAAAACATTAAAAATACATACTTCACTTCTGTAAAAAAACTGCTGTTAATTTTTAGCTGGGACTTTTTAAAATTTTCTTAGAAACAGTGTTTTAAATTAAAATTAACGACTACATTTTTTTTCATGCGTACAGAAGGTCATTCACACTTTATGAAAACGATTTTCACAATTAATTTCTGAACATAATGCCACATTCTTTGCGACAATTTTACTCTACTGTATAGCCCTGCCTGTTGATTATAACCCTAGGATCGAAATTTCCATCATAGTCAATTTTTCTCTTAGTACAATCATATCAATTTTCTCCCACACCTCTCGAAAAACTTTCCAAAGTCTTCCAATGTGTTGTGGATAGGATTTCGTCCTCTAAAATAATATATCTATTAATAAATCACTTAACGCAATAGTAATCAACTTCACTCTTGTGGACTGTAAAAATATTTTTAATTTCACAACTCTAAGTAAATCGCATACGTCATCTCTACACTAAAACAAAACACACTCTGACCTTTACAACAGAAATGACGAAATACAAAGGGTTGCCGGATTTGGCTACATGCCAGTTCCGAACATCCCGCCTCGCCTTGCAATGTTTTTTAAACAGTCAAGATAAAATGTATTACATAAATTTACAATACTATAATCATAAATTCAACAGTTCCAATATTACATCACATAAACACCAATAAACAATCATTGAAAGAATACCATAATAATAATACATTTGCAACAAATTTAATTAATTATTCATAGGTAGTAGACATAGCTTTAAAATTGGGCGCTTATATTGGCCCAAAGCAGTTTTAACTTCTACTACTCTAACCTTTGTGTCTTTTCCAGGATAAATATTACAAATTCTCCCTAAAGACCATTAACATGGTGGTAAATTTTCCTCTTTAATAACAACTAAGTCTCCGATCTTTACATTATTTTACTCAAATTTCCACTTGCCCCTCTGCTGAAAATTGCTCGCCTTTTCCAGATTAATTGTGTCATTTTGGTTAAATTTTGCCAGTGATCCAGCCTATTCTCACCAATATTTGTTAAATCAGGTTCAACTATCAGGTCGGTCAATTAGAAAATGGGAAGGGGTCCAAACGTTAAGATCATCTATGTCAGCAGACAAAGGAACAAGTGGTCGAGAATTTAACATTCCCTCTACGTGAATTAACACCGTCAGAAACTCTTCACAAGTTAACTTTGTGTTTCCCACCACTCTCTTTAAATAATATTTAAATGATTTTACTCCTGCTTCCCAGATACCCCCGAAATTCGGGCCTCTGGGTGGAAGAAAACTCCAATCAATACCTTCTGATAACATGTATCCTGCAAGAGTTTCATCAGATTGCTATATCAACCTTTGCAACTTTTTAAGCTCAGCATTTGCACCTACAAAATTTTTCGCATTGTTAGTAAATAGTTTAGCACATTTGCCTCGCCTAAAAATAAACCTTTTAAGGGAAGCAATAAATGAGGCTGATGTCATATCTGACACTACCTCCAAATTCATTGCTTTCGAAACAAAGCAAATAAATAAACAAACATAAATTTTGTGGTAGGTACCTTTCATCTGGCCCCTATACTTGATAAAGAAATGGCCGCAAAAATCTGCCCCAGTTACATTAACGGGAAACCTGACTCTTTCTTCAGGCAATTCTCCCATTAACTGTTCTATCACCTGTGGTTTGGCCTTAAAACAGATAATACAATTATGTACAATTTTCCTGCATACACTTCTTCCATTAATTATCCAAAACCGTTGTCTAATTTGTTGCAGTAGGGCTTGTGGTCCTGAATGTAAGCATTTTTTCTGAAAATAATTGACAATTAATTCTGTTAGTTTGTGTTTATTCAATGTGTGAAATTAATGTGTGGAATTAATGTTTGAAATTATATATTTAAGATTTCTAGATAGTTTTCTCGACGTATAATTATAATTAAATAAATTATCTTTATACGTTGTTGATCGTACGTATGTTTAGGATTGTACTTATTAACTTATTAAACGAGCAAGCAATTTTGAGTGTCCTGACAATAAAAAACTGTCAAAACTATATATAATGATCTAGGCATTACAGAAGAAATTTTGCAGGATATTGAATGTCAGAATATATGCGCGCTCTAAGAAGAATTTCCCATTAAGATTCGGCGCCCTGACTCCCCAACCTCCGCTATGTGAGAATGATCTATCAGGTTTCTTACAGATGAAATTTTAAAGGATGTGGATCTCAAATTATTGGCGTTGGGTATTAAAATTTGTGAATTCGGCACCCTGCCCTCCAAATAGAGGAGGGGAACTATATTTTATCTATCAGAGATAAGAAGATAAAAGTTTGATGGATGGGGAATTTAAGAACACAGATCTAGAATGTTACGATTTTCCCCAAGTCCTCCCATGGGGAAGAATCCAAAACTATAATTCTGGCTGTATAAAGAACCTACAGATGTAACTTACCGGGGTGAGAAGTTTAAAAATATAAGCGTGGGATAAAGAAAATTTTCATTTCTTGTTTTGCATCTCCGTAAAAAGAGGGGGACGGGGACAATATCTCGTGATTTTTCAGGGTTTTACATATTAAATTTTGCTAGATGGAGATGTTAAAAACGTTAAAGCAAAAAAAGAGGAATTTGTGGACGAGTTCAACACCCTATGTCTACTGGAGGTAAAATCATATCTCGGGATCAATCAAATGTTTACAGAAAAAAGTATGCTGTCAAAATAGTATATGTGTGGTTAATGTTTTTTTTTATTTCTACACTCTTTTATTTATTTTGAACATAAATTAAATTTGTATTTAAAGATGGAATTTTGTAATCGATTTTTGACTCACCTTCTGATAGTCTAGAATTATAAAAAATATATGTACACAGGTGTGTTGCCGAAGACAATACAACATTTTAATATTTTTAGAACTTAATTGTAAATTAATACATATATTTAATACTTGGAAAATTTTCCAGAGAAAATTTCTCACGCTTTGCATTTACAATATTTCAAATATTTAATTGCTTAAAAGGCGTATAGCCGGCAGAGTGAAAAAGTATCCAAGCCGGGACTCGAACCCGAGTCATCAGTATAGCGCACTGACGTTCTACCTATTGATCCAAGGTTATCTCTATAAATCATCAATCTTTTCCTATCAATAATCGATGCTAGATTCTCTTTAGTTTTCGTGTTTGCCCCAGGGTTGATGACTCACGGAAAAATATTCCATGTTGTGCTTCGATTGTAGCCTTGCCGACATGTGATAGTGAGAAGTGCCATCCTGAGTATCGTTCCATGTGGTTCAATTGGTAGAACGTTAGTGCGCTATACTGATGACCCGGGCTTGAGTTCCGGCTTGGATATTTTTGCACTCTGTTGGCTATACGCCTTTTAAGAAATTAAAATTTTGAAATATAAATTAATAAATTAATTTTAGGCATATTTCCGTTAGCCGGGCTTAATTGATAAATCGCCAAATATTATTTATGGTTACAACTGTATACGAGTTACAACAACTGCAATAAGGAAATTATTTAAATACTGAAATGTACGAAATATAAATCAAAAGTAAAGGGAGTAATAATTAGAAACAAATACCGTTTTATTAAATTGGCCACCTGTTCCTCGGGTGGCCTTTCAGATGTATTTTTGCTGTTTGTTTAATTTTAGAACATAAAGGCCGAATACGAAAGATTTTTTTTTGAAAATCAGTTCAATGACCCCTTTCTAGAGGAAAACTATATCTCAGAATCTATCAAATTCTTACAGATTATATTTTTTCCAGGATGATTCTCAAAGCGTAAGCACTGGAGTATAGAGTTTATTCAATTCGGCCCTTATCTCCTCAGAGAGGAATTTTATATCATATGATCTGCCACAGTCTTACAGGGGAAATTTCGCTGATTGGCGAATTTTAGAACATAATGGTAAAATAGGGATTCTTTTTTCTTTTTCTTTCTTTCTTTTTTTCTTTTTTTTTTTTTTTTTTTTTTTTTGAAAATCAGCTCTTTAACCATCAACATCAACAATGGAAAGTCATATCCCAGGATGTATCAAAAAATTTTCAGCATAGTAACTGTCAACATGTAAGTCTGTAATAAGGTGTTTTGTCAATTTGGTTCTCTGCCCTCGGGAGCGTAAATCTATATAGCTTATGATCTTACACTCTAAAAATGGCATTTTCAAAACTGAGCAAAATATACTCAAATCTGAGTATGTCGCATGCTCAAAATGGCTCCGAATCAAAATGACACAAGTTCGCTAACATATGTATATACTCATTTCTGAAAACATGCACACACTCAAGAATAAAACATCATGTGTTCATTTTTGAGTATTTCCATGTTTCAAAAATGAGTTGGAACTGATTCTAATCATTTTTTAGTATGACCAAGTTTTTAAAATAAGTATGAACTGACCTCTATGTGCGTAATTTTGAGTATGTCCATGTTTCGATATTCTGAGTATTTCTGATATTTCAGAATTAAAAGAATTGGGTCGTCCTATTTGAAACAAAAAGTTTCATAACAAAATGAAAACATTGATTTACTCATATTTGAAAGTGTTATTTTTCTCATTGTATCAGGGCGCTACAGAGGAAATTTGTTGGCTGGTGAATTTCAGAATACAGGCGTAGAATACGGAGATTTTACTTTTTTAATCTGTCTCCTGATGTCCCCAGAAGGGAGGAGGGTAAATCAGATGAAAGTTTTCAAAATTATGCGTTTAAAAATATAGGCGTGAAGTACAGCAATTTTTTAATTCAGTGTTCTGCTCCCCGGAAAAGGGAGCCAATTTATATTTCTTAATCTATCTGTGTTTTACAGATAAAATTTTGCTCGAGGGTAAATTTCCGAATAACGGGGAAATGTTTAACATCGTAGCCGATTTGTTTAATGCATTCTAATGTAAAGGCAGTGTGCGTACTTTCATGACACATCGATTTATCTTTAAGTAACATGATAAACACATTTTTAAGGGGTCAGTTTACCCCAAAACTGATCAAAGAATCGATTTTTGTTTTTAGATATTAAATGAAAGCCTGTTTAATTCTGAATATTTTGACACCTCATTTTAACCCATACGGCAATTATATCGCGAGATATCGTAAATTTTGTTAAGACACACTGCGCTATTAACCACACAAATGAAAACTTTAAACGGCTTTTTTTTCCCTGTTCATATTTCCTTCATTTTCATGTTTTAAAAATGCTAAGGCTTTTTTTGTATTTGTGATAGTTTTACATTTTTTTGTACACATTCTTTATTACATATGTGACAAATGAGCGCATGGAATTAGTCTTGAGATTTTAATTTTATTTTTTTTTTAAATAAAAGTATATGGAAATGGAAATGTGTTAGATTTCATCGTTTTACACAGTATACATCAGTAAAAAAATTATATTAAATGCAGTATTACATGTATCTAAAAATCCATGCGCAGAATTGTGTAATACACACTAGAAACTCTAAAACAAAAAAAATGAGCAGAAATATTAATATTTAAAAAAGTAGTAAGAATTTTAAAAAGTTCAAAAATTTTTAACTTTTTAACATTTTTAACTAAATATGCAGTTAATTTTTTTTTTCTGAAATGCACTGGGTTAAGAATTTGAGCCATATTATTTTTTTAATAAAAAAAATTGTTGAAAAAGTAAACTGTCCTCTTAAATTGCCAATAAATCGCTTAAGTCGACAAGTAAGAAGTAAGAATCTGCCCAAGGCATATATATGGAGGGGATGCTCCGGCCCGTAATTCTAGAGTCTCTTATTTAGCCATACTCAATCTGCGGCCCTCGGGCCGTATGTGGCCCACCGATCTTTTTATGTGTGGCGCGAGACACATAATCGTTCATATTTATAAAAATTTAAGATAAAAAAATTATTTAATATCTTCACTTTTTTTTATATATTTTTAAGGAAAGATGAAAAATGTCATGTAATTTATAATTAATTTAAAATTATGTATTTACATGCTAGATGTCATTGGCGTAGTGAAAAGTTTCTTTTTACGTATAGTCCTATTTGCGTTACAGTGGTATGTGTATTTTATAAATCATTAAAAGTATTCAAACGTAATTAAAAATTAATTATATTATCACTGTAGTATTGTTTTTTTTTCATTTAAAAATGTAAAATTTTTTGCATTTAGAAAAATCTAATTTCTTAAAGAAAATTTTTTGATTTTTATTCTTTAGAACGTGGAAATTCTGCATTCATATACTATTACGTTTTATACCTATTAAATAGCTTGTAATGATTATACTAATTTTATTGCTTTGGTGTATTATTTTTTTATTTAACTATTTTAATTATATTTGTGATTGTATTACATTTTTCCCCATTATTATATAATCATAGTGTTTTGTAAATCTAACGTAGCAAACGTATGTCTTAAGGCCCACGAGAAAAGAAGGTTGACTATGGATTCTCTAACCTATACGTAATACGTCACTACAAACCGGATCTTCTGGGAATTTATAGGTTATAAGGATTTTAAGGCGGAACTTAATTATATTAATTATTATAATTATGTGTAAAGCAGACTGTGTTTTTTTAATGATGTATATAATAGATTAGATGATTGAGTCATTTTCCTAGAAAAGTGCAAAACGATGTCATTAAATATTTATTAAATAAATAAAAGAGCATAATAATTGAAATGTGTTGTATAATAATAAAATATATGTATTTAGTTAATTATAAAATATATTATTTTTCATAAAAAGTATTTCCCCAGTGTGTGCACATATTATGTAATTGCACCGTCACAGTCCCAAATTTTACCACATATTGTGTCCAAAATGTTAACAATTTAATGTTAACAATAATTTTTCAAAATAATAATAATAATAATATGTTCATGATAAATTATTTATTTTTAATTCAATGCGTTTTAAAACTAATCACAAATTAAATTTCCAAGGGTAATATTGTGTATTTAGAGCTTGTAACTAATGTTAACTAAGTACTAACTAATGTGACAAAAAACTGAAAAATATTTTTATTGTTCTCCGCTCAGAAACGTGAAACCTGATAGATTAGCCTGTTTAGCTTAGGGGGATTGAAAAGGGTTGATTGAAAACGGATGGAGGTGTCCCATTGCATTGAAAGCATAGAACTTCTAATATATTTTTGCTCTGAGGTTGAAAGCTAAAGCATTTTTTTAAATAACTCATGTTTTCACTACTAAATATTTTTTTCACAAAATTTTAAAGAGAGCTTGGATACAGTTATATTTATAACCTATTGAAATGTCAGAGAATTCAGAAGATGAAAAACATTTTTTTTTATTGCTACGTTAAAGGAGCCGACGCGAAAACAAATAAAGTGAGAATAAAACATTTCTTTTAAAACTGGATAACAATATTTTTTCACTAAATTTTTACACGGGCTGTAAAACCGTTTTATTTATCTCCAATAAAGATTATGAAGAGTTCGGACAAAAATAACTTTTTATTTTAAAACTATGAAACGACCCTACGTGAAAAAGCAAGAAAATGAGTTCTTTTATCACTAAATATGAATATTTTTTCGCGAATTTTTCATCTTAAAGTATAATTTCATACAAAATCGGGTTAAAGGTATAAAATAATAAAAGCTTGATTTATTTTTTAATTTATTATCACGGGCCCGGGTAACGCCGGGCGGGGTTCATCTAGTATTTTTTAATTCATTTTTGTTCGGAAATGCATGAAATGGGCAGGTGTTTTTATTTAGAAACTTTGAAATCGAAATACGTTTTCCATTTTTGGTAAAGGTAGAAAAACTTTCAGAAAATACTGTCAAAGTCGACGTTTTAAACAGAATTTCCGATGCCTTAGCCCGAGAAGCGGAAAAACATGATGTTGTCACGTAACACGAATCGCTTATAACTCGATAAGTAATTTATTTATCAAAAAATGGAAAACTCATTTCGATGCCAAATCGCTTCCATAGTCCGGCCTGCCAAATTTATGGTTTGCGTTTAAAAAGGAGTCTGAAATTGTGTCAGAAAGTTTCGCGTTGTTGAGCAGGTCATTTGAGTCCTTAACACATTGTTGTCCACCAGTGTTGACAATTTAGCGCTTTTTTTATTGTACAAAATATCTATCAGAATTTTTCAACGGTATTTTTACATTCTTCTATCTATACAAGAAAAAGTATGGGATTCGTGAAAAATTTTGACTTTCGATTTTCGACGGATTTATGCGTTTCAGGAGGTCCTGAACAAGATTTGACTGTTTTTAGGAAATGGCTGTTGTCGTTGAGTCTGTGTGTCTGTCTTTATGTGACACAAATTTTGTGGGCGCTCTAACTATCGAAGTAGAATCTATATATATATTATGCTATCGTACGTGGCACAGAAATAGCGATTATTTGTTAAATGTTTAATGGCAACGCCCGAATGAAACGCATCTCATTGGTTATTGTGTAAAAGTCATTTGGCAGGATTTAGGCCGAGGTAAATCGTGTTTAATTACGTTTCGCTCTTTCGCTGCAATTATGGAGCTTCAAAATATCATTAGAAATGCCGTAAAAGATCTCGGCGAATGCTTGAAATTGAAGAAGAAGCGGAATTAAGAAGAGAAAATCGAAATAGATTGGATCGAGAACGCCGTCAAACACAGAGCATAAGCGATCACCAAATTAGGCTTAATAACAGTCGCATGCACGAACGCGTTGCTTCTGAAATCCAAGTTACTCATTTAAACATTCTGGAGCATAACTGTGGGGCTTTGAGTGAAACGTGCAATTTTTGCCAAGACTTTTCTTACTGAAATCGCGATTATTTGTTAATTGTTTAACGACAATAATGAAGTTTTATAAAATGCATCACATTAGCATTTCACAAATCTTAATTTGCCATATATCAAGCCCCGATCCGATACCGATATGCCACTTAGGTTTAACCGTAAGAACTTCCCTGACCTTTTCATTCTTTAAAAGTAAGTGTAATAATTTCCCCTGACCGTTTCATTTTTAAAAGTTTTTAGTATAAATAAATATTATTCAGTCTTTTGTTTTTATGAAGTCCACTCCACTGTTATATTTTTCAATGAGAGTCTGTCCGGGCTACGCCGGGCGTGTCAGCTAGTAGGATGAAAATTCATATGGAGTTCTATACTTATGAGAACTAGTACTGATTAATTTTTGGGCACAATCCCCAAATCGATGATTGGTTCGATTTATGAGATACTTCTCTCTCCAGTTTATGTGCGCAGAATTCAGCGAAACATTAAATTTAGAATCCTCATGATGGGAATGCATTTTAATTCAATTTTGGTTGCGGTCATCTGATAGGGGATGCCGAAATTCTATCATTTGTTAGAAGTATGCGATGCTTATTTCACAAGTTTAAATGCACAGAATTCAACGAAATTTCCGAACAACGAAAATTTTGGTTGCAGACATCTAAGAGGGTGTGCAAAAAAACCTACTTGCTAAATCGATGTTCTTATAAGTGCAACTTAAATCATTTAAGTGAATCGATTTACATAGAAGAAAGATTTGTGATATCCACAACATAAGTTTGCTTTATATAATAACAAAAAATTCGCGATTAAATAAAAGAAAATTTACTACATAAAAATTCTGGTAGAAAATTCGAATAAAAAAAATACTAAATTACTTACAAGTGTGCTCGTCACCGGTCAGCAATGTGTTAATAAATGAAATAAAATATGTACCACTTAGAAGCAACACACATTTTATTATTTACAATAGAGTCCCGATTATCCATGTCCCGTTTAATCGAGTTTCCGCTTTAACCGATCTACCGAAAAAATAATTATGGTCATTGTATCCATTCTGACCAGAAAGTCAAGAGTTCAAAATGTTTGCGACTTCTCATTCATGCGCTACTGGTACTTCATTGAAATTAATAGCTTCTTAATCCTTGGTTCGAGGATTCCAACTTCAGTAATATTGTAAGACCTTTTGCTGAAGAACATATTACTAAGCAGAAGGACACCAAAATAGTATAAGTGACATAATTGCAGACATGGTTGAAAACCGCGAACAAAACAGCAGCGATGATGAAAACGGTGTTAATCAGAAGAAAATGACGCAATCCGCAAGTCTAAGCTTGAGTTTTAAAGTATTGAACTCATTGAGCAGCAAGAAATAGCCATGCCTGCAATTCTGTTGACACTATTAAAATGGCGTAATAATGCAGCAAAAAAAAAAAAAAAAAAAATGTTTTTTATCATCTAGCAAACGAAAAACTATCAAAGACTGCTTCAAATATTTCATTCCCCATTTTTATAAATGCCTTGGAAGTGTACATCATAAAAACTGAAAAAAGTACCATAAAAAATAATAAATTGTGTGTAAATTTATGTTTAATCAATCTCCTTAGTTAGTGGCGAATTCGGTTTATCAGAGTTTTCTGTTTATCCGAGGTGAGCTTGGTCCATATAGCAAAGAGAGAGAATTTCTATTCTAGAAATTAAACAGATTCCAGTACTTCTATATTACAATTCAAGTGCGTGTTACTTCTGTAATATTGTGAAAGATTCGAGATGCTTCCTGGCTTTTCTAGGTTTATTATACATTCACACAAACCCATGGAGAACATAACTTAAACATTAATAATTAATATTTCGAGATTAATTCCGGAAACCCGCAGTTCCGCTTCTTGTTTGAGCAGCTATCTGGGTGATACTGAACTGATTTTATCATGCGTCACTGTGGGCTTAAGCGCGGGCCGACACTCGCCCCACATATCAGCCACCCACGTGATTAGCAACAATAAATATTAACTCAGATAATCCGGATTCTACACTGTAACAAATGACCAATGTTTCTTATTTTATGAAAATATGCTATAACCACGAACGAAAATATAATATAATCTTCTGAGTTATCCGAAATTTCAAATAGCATGTTACATTGCCTTTTGAATCCCCAGAAACGAATACATCTTCAAAATTTAAAGAATAATTTATAAAAACAAATTATTTTTAGCTGCCGGAATTTTTCAGAAACGTTTCCCAAGGGTTTTTATAGTGTATTAATGAGTGTCCTCAGCCTGGAATACCTGTTTTTCGAATGCTATCAATTCTGAAGTAAACATTTTCATGCTAAAAAAAAATGTTCAACAGACAAACATGCAAAATTAACAGCGTTAACAATAACATTAAAATTAAGATTATTTCTTTACTCTTACATGTATAAATTAACTTATGTGGCTGAAAACGTGCACTTGAGAATGGATAACATTCGGAAAACAGGTATTCCAGCCTGAGGACACTAATTAATACACTATAAAAACCCTTCGGAAACGTTTCGGAAAAATTCGGGCAGCTAAAAATAATTTGTTTTTATAAATTATTCTTTAAATTTTGAAAATGTATTCGTTTCTGGGGATTCAAAAGACAATGTAACATGCTATTTGAAATTTCGGATAACTCAGAAGATTATATTATATTTTCTTTCGTGGTTATAACATATTTTCATAAAATAAGAAACATTGGTCATTTTTTACAGTATACTGTAATTGTTTTGCTTCAAAATAAGTTTATTTGACTTGAAAAAATCCAGAATTTTGGCAGCTATACGGGAAAAAAGGAGCGATGAAAAGAAAAATATAACTAAATATAGGAAATAAGTTAAATTCTGAGGCAAAATGCACGGTATTTTCATACTTACTACATCGTCGAGATTGAAGTAGAGGAGTTTCCTCCTCAGGCCATTTCTCATCCAGAGGACCGGGAAGTGAAATATATATGCAGAATATGAGAAACGTCCCAGCGGAACGAAAAGGTCCCATGAACAGAATCTGTTGATGACATCTAAAAGTAAGAAAGAGATACTATTGGTGGTATTTTTCACTATTAGATTGAACCATTTACTGCGCAAAAGTTCAAACATTAACTCTTAAGATCCATTTTTTTTAAGGAAAAAAAATGTATTTGCTTTAATCTGCATGTTATGTACGTTTGTAGATGTTAGTCGTGTCTGATTTTATTACGTTAAAAAAACATATTTTTAAAACCCATTAATCACTACCAGACGGACCTTGGGTCCCACTTGTAGTGATTCCTCCTTATAATTTACGTATATGAGTAGATGATAATTGACAGTTCTGCATCAGCTGTGGGTGCTGTGGTGACCTCTGAAGGTGAAGTTCAAGGTTACCGGAAGTGGCAGGTGTGGACACCGGAAGTCGCAGGTAGGGATAACAGGCATGTTGAGACAGGAAGTGAACAGGAAGTGTAGACAGGAAGTTTAACCGGAAATGTGACAGGATGTGAATGCGATAAGGGAGAGAGGGGGGAGGGCTTATTTTTGTGGGGGGCTTAATTTTTTTTGTTGGTTTTAATCCTTCTAGTCGAGTGGAGTTGAGTTGTAGGAATCCTGCTATCAGAATGAATTTAGTTTGAAAGTAATATTAGCAAAATGTTCGATTTTTTTTTTTTTTTTTTTTTTTTTCTCACCTGAAATAAAAATTTTATTTGCTAACTAACACCTAATATAAAAATGGAAATCTTTCTGACTTTGTTTTACTTTATAAAAGTTTAACGTGAAATTTATTTTTAGACTGGAAACGCGACAGGAAATAAGATCGGAAACGGGATTAGACATGCTTTTTCCAAAAAGGGTTTTCAGGAAGCAGTAAACATGTTTTAGGAACATGTTTGGGAGCTTGTTGGAACAGGACAGGTGGTTTGTGAGACCGGAAGTAATTAAGATGAGAGAGATAAAGAAGGTGCATGATTAGACATATAGATTTTGTTCTTTGTAGAGGGTGAAATTTTGTTTTATTTTTTATTTAAAGTGTTTTCATTTTTTTTTTTTTAATTTAATTTATTTAAAGCGTTTCAAATTATTTTTTATATATATTTTTTTTTTGTAGTGTTTTACGTATTATTTTAATTTTTAGTGACATTAGAACCTGCAATTTCTGTATCACACATGTCTTATCTTAGGTCAACAAGGATGTGTGTGTGTTGTTATCTCTTTAAATGCGAGAGATGGTTACTTCAGACCTGCGTTGAGATATCTTTATCATAGTTTTAATGAACTGCAGGAAATTGTCTTTAGCTATTGAGTAATTCGCGAGTTTTGGTTTAATATGAATGCTATTACATCTGTTTGTTTAATTTACAAGCACATTTCTCTTACAACACTCTGTCAACAGATCACTTCAATATTCGAAATAATAATTTAGAGGGAAAATTTTTACTTTCTATACGAAATTTTATTTATAGAGATTGACGAAGATAGTATGCCTAATTCTTTCTTGTACATTTCTTGTACAACATTATATTCGAAATAGAGTTTTGTTACCAAAAATAACGTGTTTATACATTTTAAAAACGAAAGCAAAGTGATTTTCAAAAATGTAAATATAAGCTATACACCCACGCATTTTTGTTATTGAATTAAATTACAAGGTTTAATATTGTATTCAGCGTAATATTTTCTTATAAAAGCCGTTTCACAAACTTGTATACTAAAAGTAATGTGTCATTTTTAGGGGAAAAAATTAATTCAAGTCATTGAGACTAATCCTTTATGGGGGAAAAATTTGTCATACTTCTTTGTGTTACATTACATCTTCCGTTTTTTAAGTTTACAAATTTGTGGACTAACTTAAATAATCGTTTTTAGGATACTTAAACAATATATATATACTTTTTAATTATATAATTTTTTTAATTGACTTGTAATATAGCTTTTTTTTTCTTAAAAGGGTACTGTAGAATAACTTATGTCACAAATACTACATCCTTCTTTAGTTAAATATGTTTCACTTAAGACATGACAAAGTGTCTTAGAAACATTTCATTTTGGAGTTAAGTGATTAAAGAAGAAAAATATTATTTATATAAACACAACACATAAGACCAGTGACAGAGAGGTTCTGGTTTTAAAGCTACTAGACGTTTGGGTTTAAACTTCTCTCGCGCTCGTCGACCTAACCGTTCGGAGTTTTCTTCGAACCTTGTCAATACGAGTTAGGAGCCCTTAGAATGACCCCTAGAGTGACCTATATCCCAAGCGTAGATAATCGGTTTTAACAAATAACCAACCATCCACAACACATAAGACATTTTAGATCATTTTAGATCATTCCATTTAGTTAATAAGTGATTTAACGTGCAAAATATTATTCATAAAACATACAATAAGAGAATTTTAAAGAATTTTTTCTTTCAAATGAACAACTTTTAGTGACTGTTTAACTTATTAAAGAGAGCGGGTATTTTGTTTTGAGTTATACGATTAAAATAAATTTTCATTATATTTGATTTTACACAACCAACAATTTTAAAAAAGAGAATGGAATCTAGTTTTTATAAAGTAACATATTTCAATTTTACAAATACTTCACACCCCGTCTTTTTTCCCCCTGTTTTAGTAGACTTTACATACATATGACATAAAAAGCGTTTTAGAATGCATCATTTAGAAATTAAGCAATTTGATAAGTAAAATATTATTTATAAAAGCAATAGTTACAAAAGTAATAAAGATTTTTACTTACAAATGTACGAACTTCTGATAGGTAAGACTTTCTAAATCATTGTGCAAGAATTAAGTGGTTATTGAACTTATAACATTATAGGATGAAATAATCATGTGACGTATATTTAAACCAATAAAATATCAATATTTTTAAACCAATAAAAAGTTAGTATTTTTTACACGAGCGTCCTCTATTACTATATAAATTTCAATAAAACGAGTTCATAACATTCTACTGTGACCTGGTATCGTTGTAATAGGTTGTATTTTTCGTTAAGTTAGTTTTCATTTAAGTTATTATGGAACGAGTTATGAATTCTTATGTTGGTGACGTAACTACCTTGGAATGTCAACACTCACCAACAAAGTTAAATAATCAAGAGATGGATTCTAAACTTTTATCCAAAGAAGGGCTCGTTTCGAATTATGAAGTGAAACCCACCTCATCAGGACTAAAGAAACAGAAGTTACCCCATGTGCGTAAGACGTGTAACACAGCATTTCCTCGAAAAGTTAACTTAGTGTTTCATATGAAAAGTCATCTAAAGGAAAAATATTTTTGCTGTGAGGTGTGTGCTGAAGTTTTTTCACAAAAGACTGATTTACGTAATCATCAAAAGATTCCCAAATTGCCCAAACAATACAAGTGTAGTGATTGCAACGAGATATTTTCAAGAATGTCTGACTTATTAATACACAAGAAGACCCATAAGATTCGTAAACAATATTCATGTGCAAAGTGTTGTGAAATATTTAAGTGTGAATCGGATTTTTTACAACATTGTGATACTTTTCATAAAGTTTTACCTAACATTGCGAAATCACCCTGTTTAAAAGATTTGTTATTTGAACTTATAGTGAAGCTTATAGATTAGTTCGAACTTATAGTGAATTAAAAGACAAAATGATATGCAAAATATATGAACTAGAATTAACAGACCAAAACATACATGTACATGCTGAGAATGCCTTTTTAAAGTTGTACAACGGCTTTGAAGATTTCACAGAACGAGTGTTTAATTGGACATTACGAAAAATTTTGAAATTAGAATTGATTACAGCTCAATATGACAGGCTTATTTGATTTGTATTATTTTAAATGATTAATAAATAGTTTGATTGCGAAAAAAAGTGTTTTCTTTAGCATACACTGTGTGACTTTTAAACTAATGTTGTGTATTTTGAATGTGTCAGACAAAACAGGAGTGTGTTGACATTTAAAAAAAAAAAAAAAGATTTTACATAATATAAAAGTTTTACAATAAAAATTGACTTACCTAAAGTTTTTTCAAGATAGTCACGATATCCTTTCCATTACAATTATTTTAAGGAAATAGAATTTAATTTTGTTGTGAATAACACTTTGTTGTTAACATCACGTGGTTTGTCTTATCATAACTATGAGATCCTAAGATCACTTCCTATTAACATGATAACGAAGAGTAAAAAAATGACTAATGCAAGCCGATTTTCCTGCCTAAACTTGTTATCAGCTTGCATGAGTGACTCATCTTTACATGTGTGGATTTGTATGTTGAAAAAATGATTGCTATGTTTAACCCGTGTAGACGATTTTTATCCGGAAGCTGTTTGAACTACCAAATTTCAGATATCACACATTTTACTAGAACATTTAAATATTTTAATGTCTTTTCGCCCGCAAATTGGAAACTTAGGATTATCACCTTTACATCGAGACATGGAAGGTAGAAAAATAATAACTTTACACTTAGACAATATTTTAATTTAAGAAGAATTAGACTTAACACATTGTTAGAGTTTCTTTGAAAAATATCTAGTTGGTTGTAAATTTTAGAAAATTCGACCTAACGAAATTAACACACTTAAAAATATCTAGTTGGTTATACATTTTATAAAATAAGCAACAAATAAACATTTCGATACATTGACAAAAGAAAATAATTAAGTTTAAGTAAACTTTACACTTAGACAATATTTCAAACTAAGAAAAATAATAACTTTACACTTATATAATATTTTCAACTAAGGAAAATTAATAACTTTAAAAATCAGACTTAACACATTGTTAAAGTTTTTTTAAAACAACACAACATTTTCAAAGCAGTGGAAATAGTATACCTGAAAAAAATTCAACTTAGTGGAATTTAATAGTGAAATTTTTTAACCTCACTCATTTAAAAAATAAAACTTTGTAAATTTTTTCCATTTTTAAAATAAAACTTATTTAAAAAATAAATAAGCAACTATTAAACATTTTGAATGTCTTAGACAAAGTGTGAATAAATTTGTTGAAATTATATAAAACATGAAAAATTTCATTACTTTTAAAAGAAATTTTATTTTTGGTGAAATAAACTCGAGGTATTTATTATATGTTACTTAAACTACATGAGAATTGATTGAAAATGTGTTACTTTTAATCACTCACAAGATAAGACATGATGTTACAATATACACATAGGAATGACATAGGAATTTCAGATGGGTTTTTCTCCCACACATGACGTCACTGATAACATATTTACTGATCAAGTCATAAAATCATAGTTTAGGGTAGGTTTTTAAGCACGAAGTTTAGTTGAGATTTAAGATATTTGAGAAATATAAACTACAACTTTGGCTACTTTTTGAAATTTCCCCCTACATAAGAAAAAGAACATAGAAAAATAAAATGAAAAGTCGTATTTTAATGGAATCAAATTATTATCCTTTCACTTAACAGCTGAATGCGTCGGTAATTACATCACAAAGGCACTGATAACAACTGATTGAATATATTGTGTTTCTTTTTTAAGGTTAAATTGATTTAATATTCAAGTTATTTCTTAATGATACACTTAAAAACAATAAACTTAATTAGCATTCAAAAAGCAAACGATCACATTATTGTGTAAAACAATCAAATGTTTTAAAAGTCACGAGTTAAAATTTGAAATGACTTAGAGTTTAAGTAGAATTCAGATGTGAACATTTTAAAATGAAATAATAGTTTTTTGTATCGCCCTCTATCGGTGGGTAATAGAATTAAGAGATAATTAAAAGTTTTAACTTGAATTCGAGCCCACAACAAAAATTATTTTTCGGTTTTATAATTTAGGGTAGGTTTAACTGAGCAAGCCATGATATTTCAGTATTTATAGACGATTTAAGATATTCGATAAAGGAAATCATCTGAATTTTTAATTTAATTGAAGGGTTTACTGCTTAAAGTACTACAAAATGAGTACAACACGATGCATAGTTTTTTAATTAATTATATTTTTCGAAAGGTTAAATTGACTTATTGATAAACTTAGGATTTATGTTTAAAGTGAATAAATTTGACATGTTAGGTTCACTTAATAACAGAGGGTTGAATAAGTTATTTTTAATAAAAATAAAGTTTACTAAAAGTTTTTAAAGTTAAAAAAATATAGTTTTAAAAAATTTAAAGTTTACAAAAAGTTTAAAAATCTTTAAGTAAATCAAAATTAACTTTTTAATTTTAACTATTGAGAGACTATAATCTAACTGTTTATCCTTGTAACCAACTGGTGCATATCAACTATATACTCTGTATCTGCATATGCGCAGAAAAACATAGACATTTAATCTAACTTGAGTTCGACTTTAAATTATTTGCCAACTTTTAAGTTTAATTACTATACACAACTCGATTACCTTTCCCACAAAACACCTTTCAGAAACAAAACAGAAATTAACACTTACCGAAAAACACGTCCACTTTGGGTGTTAGTCTTCACTCAACTAACGTTTCTCCCTTATCTTTGCTAGGGGGCGCTGCAATCGCCGCTAGAGGCGTTAGTAGTCTTCAGGTGTGTGATAAGAATAAACTTTAAATCCAACTTACACTCGCTCAGTCATTCTTGCTTCTCTCTACCTTGCTAACAACCGTTTGCTGCTGGCTCATTGTTTGGTTGTTTAAACTTGTTGAATGACGTCATCATGTGTTTGTCTAAACTTGTCCAGTCTTGTTTTGATGCAGTACGTCTATTTAGATGAGTCATCACTCGCTTATCTTGGTTGACTTGTCCAAACTTGTTTTTGTGTGGCACGTCTATTTGGGTGAGTCATCGTTCGCTTATCTTGCTTTACTTGTTTGAACTTGTCTAGTATCCACCACCTCATGTCTTTTGTCATAGCTTGAATATACTTTACACCAATCACTTAAATATAAAAGTCTTGTCACAACTTACTTAAACTTTGATAAAAATATTAATTATTTATAAATTTCATCAAATTCTTATTTTTCTGATACATTTACTATGTAATTTTCGTTCAAAAATATGGTAAAGCCCGATTTTAAATCGAAGTCTAAGATAAATTCCCCAAATTTGTAACATTTTAACACTAATAATAAATATTGTAAGCACCCAGTACATACAAGTTTTGTAAAAATAATATTACTTATAGCTAACTCGTTATGTCCCATGATACAAAACTTCAATATAACTAAAATCAGTGTTAAACGAAAATATAATCACGTGTCTTTATATATTATTTTGAAATGCAAAGCATTATATCTAAACGAATGATATAAGGAGTAGTTAGAATAGTTCTTATATTTTTGTTAGTAGAAAATTTATACACATTATCTTACAAGGTTGCAATATTCAACACACGGTTCACCATATTTAAAAACGATTCACCATGATTTAAAAACTTAGTAACATATTTTAAATTTATAAATTTAAATTAAAAATACTTAAGTATTTATAATTGTTTATTTATAAAAATATGTTTTAATTTAAATTTATAAATTTAAAATATGTTACTAAGTTTTTAAATCATGGTGAATCGTTTTTAAATATGGTGAACCGTGTGTTGAATATTGCAACCTTGTAAGATAATGTGTATAAATTTTCTACTAACAAAAATATAAGAACTATTCTAACTACTCCTTATATCATTCGTTTAGATATAATGCTTTGCTTTTCAAAATAATATATAAAGACACGTGATTATATTTTCGTTTAACACTGATTTTAGTTATATTGAAGTTTTGTATCATGGGACATAACGAGTTAGCTATAAGTAATATTATTTTTACAAAACTTGTATGTACTGGGTGCTTACAATATTTATTATTAGTGTTAAAATGTTACAAATTTGGGGAATTTATCTTAGACTTCGATTTAAAATCGGGCTTTACCATATTTTTGAACGAAAATTACATAGTAAATGTATCAGAAAAATAAGAATTTGATGAAATTTATAAATAATTAATATTTTTATCAAAGTTTAAGTAAGTTGTGACAAGACTTTTATATTTAAGTGATTGGTGTAAAGTATATTCAAGCTATGACAAAAGACATGAGGTGGTGGATACTAGACAAGTTCAAACAAGTAAAGCAAGATAAGCGAACGATGACTCACCCAAATAGACGTGCCACACAAAAACAAGTTTGGACAAGTCAACCAAGATAAGCGAGTGATGACTCATCTAAATAGACATACTGCATCAAAACAAGACTGGACAAGTTTAGACAAACACATGATGACGTCATTCAACAAGTTTAAACAACCAAACAATGAGCCAGCAGCAAACGGTTGTTAGCAAGGTAGAGAGAAGCAAGAATGACTGAGCGAGTGTAAGTTGGATTTAAAGTTTATTCTTATCACACACCTGAAGACTACTAACGCCTCTAGCGGCGATTGCAGCGCCCCCTAGCAAAGATAAGGGAGAAACGTTAGTTGAGTGAAGACTAACACCCAAAGTGGACGTGTTTTTCGGTAAGTGTTAATTTCTGTTTTGTTTCTGAAAGGTGTTTTGTGGGAAAGGTAATCGAGTTGTGTATAGTAATTAAACTTAAAAGTTGGCAAATAATTTAAAGTCGAACTCAAGTTAGATTAAATGTCTATGTTTTTCTGCGCATATGCAGATACAGAGTATATAGTTGATATGCACCAGTTGGTTACAAGGATAAACAGTTAGATTATAGTCTCTCAATAGTTAAAATTAAAAAGTTAATTTTGATTTACTTAAAGATTTTTAAACTTTTTGTAAACTTTAAATTTTTTAAAACTATATTTTTTTAACTTTAAAAACTTTTAGTAAACTTTATTTTTATTAAAAATAACTTATTCAACCCTCTGTTATTAAGTGAACCTAACATGTCAAATTTATTCACTTTAAACATAAATCCTAAGTTTATCAATAAGTCAATTTAACCTTTCGAAAAATATAATTAATTAAAAAACTATGCATCGTGTTGTACTCATTTTGTAGTACTTTAAGCAGTAAACCCTTCAATTAAATTAAAAATTCAGATGATTTCCTTTATCGAATATCTTAAATCGTCTATAAATACTGAAATATCATGGCTTGCTCAGTTAAACCTACCCTAAATTATAAAACCGAAAAATAATTTTTGTTGTGGGCTCGAATTCAAGTTAAAACTTTTAATTATCTCTTAATTCCATTACCCACCGATAGAGGGCGATACAAAAAACTATTATTTCATTTTAAAATGTTCACATCTAAATTCTACTTAAACTCTAAGTCATTTCAAATTTTAACTCGTGACTTTTAAAACATTTGATTGTTTTACACAATAATGTGATCGTTTGCTTTTTGAATGCTAATTAAGTTTATTGTTTTTAAGTGTATCATTAAGAAATAACTTGAATATTAAATCAATTTAACCTTAAAAAAGAAACACAATATATTCAATCAGTTGTTATCAGTGCCTTTGTGATGTAATTACCGACGCATTCAGCTGTTAAGTGAAAGGATAATAATTTGATTCCATTAAAATACGACTTTTCATTTTATTTTTCTATGTTCTTTTTCTTATGTAGGGGGAAATTTCAAAAAGTAGCCAAAGTTGTAGTTTATATTTCTCAAATATCTTAAATCTCAACTAAACTTCGTGCTTAAAAACCTACCCTAAACTATGATTTTATGACTTGATCAGTAAATATGTTATCAGTGACGTCATGTGTGGGAGAAAAACCCATCTGAAATTCCTATGTCATTCCTATGTGTATATTGTAACATCATGTCTTATCTTGTGAGTGATTAAAAGTAACACATTTTCAATCAATTCTCATGTAGTTTAAGTAACATATAATAAATACCTCGAGTTTATTTCACCAAAAATAAAATTTCTTTTAAAAGTAATGAAATTTTTCATGTTTTATATAATTTCAACAAATTTATTCACACTTTGTCTAAGACATTCAAAATGTTTAATAGTTGCTTATTTATTTTTTAAATAAGTTTTATTTTAAAAATGGAAAAAATTTACAAAGTTTTATTTTTTAAATGAGTGAGGTTAAAAAATTTCACTATTAAATTCCACTAAGTTGAATTTTTTTCAGGTATACTATTTCCACTGCTTTGAAAATGTTGTGTTGTTTTAAAAAAACTTTAACAATGTGTTAAGTCTGATTTTTAAAGTTATTAATTTTCCTTAGTTGAAAATATTATATAAGTGTAAAGTTATTATTTTTCTTAGTTTGAAATATTGTCTAAGTGTAAAGTTTACTTAAACTTAATTATTTTCTTTTGTCAATGTATCGAAATGTTTATTTGTTGCTTATTTTATAAAATGTATAACCAACTAGATATTTTTAAGTGTGTTAATTTCGTTAGGTCGAATTTTCTAAAATTTACAACCAACTAGATATTTTTCAAAGAAACTCTAACAATGTGTTAAGTCTAATTCTTCTTAAATTAAAATATTGTCTAAGTGTAAAGTTATTATTTTTCTACCTTCCATGTCTCGATGTAAAGGTGATAATCCTAAGTTTCCAATTTGCGGGCGAAAAGACATTAAAATATTTAAATGTTCTAGTAAAATGTGTGATATCTGAAATTTGGTAGTTCAAACAGCTTCCGGATAAAAATCGTCTACACGGGTTAAACATAGCAATCATTTTTTCAACATACAAATCCACACATGTAAAGATGAGTCACTCATGCAAGCTGATAACAAGTTTAGGCAGGAAAATCGGCTTGCATTAGTCATTTTTTTACTCTTCGTTATCATGTTAATAGGAAGTGATCTTAGGATCTCATAGTTATGATAAGACAAACCACGTGATGTTAACAACAAAGTGTTATTCACAACAAAATTAAATTCTATTTCCTTAAAATAATTGTAATGGAAAGGATATCGTGACTATCTTGAAAAAACTTTAGGTAAGTCAATTTTTATTGTAAAACTTTTATATTATGTAAAATCTTTTTTTTTTTTTTTTAAATGTCAACACACTCCTGTTTTGTCTGACACATTCAAAATACACAACATTAGTTTAAAAGTCACACAGTGTATGCTAAAGAAAACACTTTTTTTCGCAATCAAACTATTTATTAATCATTTAAAATAATACAAATCAAATAAGCCTGTCATATTGAGCTGTAATCAATTCTAATTTCAAAATTTTTCGTAATGTCCAATTAAACACTCGTTCTGTGAAATCTTCAAAGCCGTTGTACAACTTTAAAAAGGCATTCTCAGCATGTACATGTATGTTTTGGTCTGTTAATTCTAGTTCATATATTTTGCATATCATTTTGTCTTTTAATTCACTATAAGTTCGAACGAATCTATAAGCTTCACTATAAGTTCAAATAACAAATCTTTTAAACAGGGTGATTTCGCAATGTTAGGTAAAACTTTATGAAAAGTATCACAATGTTGTAAAAAATCCGATTCACACTTAAATATTTCACAACACTTTGCACATGAATATTGTTTACGAATCTTATGGGTCTTCTTGTGTATTAATAAGTCAGACATTCTTTAAAATATCTCGTTGCAATCACTACACTTGTATTGTTTGGGCAATTTGTGAATCTTTTGATGATTACGTAAATCAGTCTTTTGTGAAAAAACTTCAGCACACACCTCACAGCAAAAATATTTTTCCTTTAGATGACTTTTCATATGAAACACTAAGTTAACTTTTCGAGGAAATGCTGTGTTACACGTCTTACGCACATGGGGTAACTTCTGTTTCTTTAGTCCTGATGAGGTGGGTTTCACTTCATAATTCGAAACGAGCCCTTCTTTGGATAAAAGTGTAGAATCCATCTCTTGATTATTTAACTTTGTTGGTGAGTGTTGACATTCCAAGGTAGTTACGTCACCAACATAAGAATTCATAACTCGTTCCATAATAACTTAAATGAAAACTAACTTAACGAAAAATACAACCTATTACAACGATACCAGGTCACAGTAGAATGTTATGAACTCGTTTCATTGAAATTTATATAGTAATAGAGGACGCTCGTGTAAAAAATACTAACTTTTTATTGGTTTAAAAATATTGATATTTTATTGGTTTAAATATACGTCACATGATTATTTCATCCTATAATGTTATAAGTTCAATAACCACTTAATTCTTGCACAATGATTTAGAAAGTCTTACCTATCAGAAGTTCGTACATTTGTAAGTAAAAATCTTTATTACTTTTGTATCTATTGCTTTTATAAATAATATTTTACTTATCAAATTGCTTAATTTCTAAATGATGCATTCTAAAACGCTTTTTATGTCATATGTATGTAAAGTCTACTAAAACAGGGGGAAAAAAGACGGGGTGTGAAGTATTTGTAAAATTGAAATATGTTACTTTATAAAAACTAGATTCTATTCTCTTTTTTAAAATTGTTGGTTGTGTAAAATCAAATATAATGAAAATTTATTTTAATCGTATAACTCAAAACAAAATACCCGCTCTCTTTAATAAGTTAAACAGTCACTAAAAGTTGTTCATTTGAAAGAAAAAATTCTTTAAAATTCTCTTATTGTATGTTTTATGAATAATATTTTGCACGTTAAATCACTTATTAACTAAATGGAATGATCTAAAATGATCTAAAATGTCTTATGTGTTGTGGATGGTTGGTTATTTGTTAAAACCGATTATCTACGCTTGGGATATAGGTCACTCTAGGGGTCATTCTAAGGGCTCCTAACTCGTATTGACAAGGTTCGAAGAAAACTCCGAACGGTTAGGTCGACGAGCGCGAGAGAAGTTTAAACCCAAACGTCTAGTAGCTTTAAAACCAGAACCTCTCAGTCCCTGGTCTTATGTGTTGTGTTTATATAAATAATATTTTTCTTCTTTAATCACTTAACTCCAAAATGAAATGTTTCTAAGACACTTTGTCATGTCTTAAGTGAAACATATTTAACTAAAGAAGGATGTAGTATTTGTGACATAAGTTATTCTACAGTACCCTTTTAAGAAAAAAAAAGCTATATTACAAGTCAATTAAAAAAATTATATAATTAAAAAGTATATATATATTGTTTAAGTATCCTAAAAACGATTATTTAAGTTAGTCCACAAATTTGTAAACTTAAAAAACGGAAGATGTAATGTAACACAAAGAAGTATGACAAATTTTTCCCCCATAAAGGATTAGTCTCAATGACTTGAATTAATTTTTTCCCCTAAAAATGACACATTACTTTTAGTATACAAGTTTGTGAAACGGCTTTTATAAGAAAATATTACGCTGAATACAATATTAAACCTTGTAATTTAATTCAATAACAAAAATGCGTGGGTGTATAGCTTATATTTACATTTTTGAAAATCACTTTGCTTTCGTTTTTAAAATGTATAAACACGTTATTTTTGGTAACAAAACTCTATTTCGAATATAATGTTGTACAAGAAATGTACAAGAAAGAATTAGGCATACTATCTTCGTCAATCTCTATAAATAAAATTTCGTATAGAAAGTAAAAATTTTCCCTCTAAATTATTATTTCGAATATTGAAGTGATCTGTTGACAGAGTGTTGTAAGAGAAATGTGCTTGTAAATTAAACAAACAGATGTAATAGCATTCATATTAAACCAAAACTCGCGAATTACTCAATAGCTAAAGACAATTTCCTGCAGTTCATTAAAACTATGATAAAGATATCTCAACGCAGGTCTGAAGTAACCATCTCTCGCATTTAAAGAGATAACAACACACACACATCCTTGTTGACCTAAGATAAGACATGTGTGATACAGAAATTGCAGGTTCTAATGTCACTAAAAATTAAAATAATACGTAAAACACTACAAAAAAAAAATATATAAAAAATAATTTGAAACGCTTTAAATAAATTAAATTAAAAAAAAAAAAAAATGAAAACACTTTAAATAAAAAATAAAACAAAATTTCACCCTCTACAAAGAACAAAATCTATATGTCTAATCATGCACCTTCTTTATCTCTCTCATCTTAATTACTTCCGGTCTCACAAACCACCTGTCCTGTTCCAACAAGCTCCCAAACATGTTCCTAAAACATGTTTACTGCTTCCTGAAAACCCTTTTTGGAAAAAGCATGTCTAATCCCGTTTCCGATCTTATTTCCTGTCGCGTTTCCAGTCTAAAAATAAATTTCACGTTAAACTTTTATAAAGTAAAACAAAGTCAGAAAGATTTCCATTTTTATATTAGGTGTTAGTTAGCAAATAAAATTTTTATTTCAGGTGAGAAAAAAAAAAAAAAAAAAAATCGAACATTTTGCTAATATTACTTTCAAACTAAATTCATTCTGATAGCAGGATTCCTACAACTCAACTCCACTCGACTAGAAGGATTAAAACCAACAAAAAAAATTAAGCCCCCCACAAAAATAAGCCCTCCCCCCTCTCTCCCTTATCGCATTCACATCCTGTCACATTTCCGGTTAAACTTCCTGTCTACACTTCCTGTTCACTTCCTGTCTCAACATGCCTGTTATCCCTACCTGCGACTTCCGGTGTCCACACCTGCCACTTCCGGTAACCTTGAACTTCACCTTCAGAGGTCACCACAGCACCCACAGCTGATGCAGAACTGTCAATTATCATCTACTTATATGTAATTGATCTATATTGGACTTTGTGTGGTTTTACTTGTAATTTACTTATATGTATTGATCTACGCTGGACATTGTATGTGGCTTTGTATGCCGTCTGAAATTTCGCACAGGGTTTGTGTGCTCATGATGACATTTCCATCTTGCACTGCGGTTGCAGCCTTTCCGACATATATAAGTGAGAGATGACATCGTATTCGTAGCTCAGTGGTAGTGCCTTGGAGCGTTATTCCAAGGGCCCGCCTTCGATTTCCGGCTTCGACATTTTTCCGTCTGTCGATTTTAGAACAATGTAAAAATTCATATGTTTGTTGTGCATTGGTTTCGGGAGAAATTCACTGCTGAAAAATTAATTGTAATTTACTTATATTTATAAGTTTATTCTGAATAAAAACAGTCTATTTCAAAATTAATGGTTGATTACTGGTTACATTTTAAGGAACGTTCTATGTAAAAATAATGTAACATGCCACGTGTAATACATTTAACTCAGTTGATGTGGAAGGCTACGTATAGGCTGTGTATCTGGGGCCCAACTCGGAAGCGATCGGCTAGATGGGCGAAGACCGGCTAGTAATACATAAAACTGCTGCTGAGATAGGACCAAACGGCGAAATGACCTAAATTTTCCACCCCCCATTTAACCTCTTTAGAGGGTGAATTTCTAAAATCACCTGAAATACGTGTTTAACTATCTTTTAGTAGATTTGTTATCCTGAAAAACACGCTTTTAACTAAAACTGCTGTTGAGCTATGGCGAAAAAGTCAAATGTCCTAAAATATTCGACCCCCATTTAACCCCTTTAGAGGTCGAATTTCGAAAATCGCTTGAAATAAATGTTTAACTATTATTTTGTAGATGTGATATCCCGAATTTCATGCTCCTACCTAAAGTTGCTGCTGATACATGGCGGAAAGACGAAATGACCTAAAACTTTCGACCTCCCCATTTAACCCCCTTAGAGTGTGAATTTTTAAAATCTGTGAAATATATGTTTAACTATCTTCTAGTACAGCGTTTCTTAAACTGTGGTCCGTGGACCCCTGGGGGATTGCGAGCTTACAGCCGGGGGTCATCAAGCCCAGTGTTGAATTCTGATATTTTTCTTCGGCAGGAATTTCTGTAGCTGCAGCGGGTAAGGGGGGGGGGGGATTGCAGTACTAGAAATACTGGTCAAGGACCATTAATAAACATTTAAATATTTTTGGGGGAGAGATTTCAATGCCCGGGAGAGGATCCCCTCCCCCCCGCTACTTACAAGAGTCACTCTCTGAATTGATCTCTGCGCAAACCAAATATTTTTATCGAATATATTTTACTGGAACAAAGAAACAATGTACGCATCTTAATAGACTAACATCTACATAAGTTCGCTTTAAATATGCATACTGTTTTGTGTTATCGTGTTGTCATAGTAGCATTCACGAGCCCATACGTCAACTTAAGAAAGACGAAAGCAAAGTTTGTTTTTAATAAAGATTCGCCACTAAAAAGAATTTAAAAAATTCATATAAGGAATATTTTTCAATTACTTCCGGTTCCGATTTAAAAAAAAAAAAAAAAAGAAAAAAAAGAAACCTTCACTTTTAAAATTCCGAAAAAAAATAATCGACGAATATAGGAACCTGTTATCTTTAGTTTCACGCTCTTACCTAAAACTGCTGATGAAATATGGAGAAAATATGAAATCACTGAAAAATTTTGAACCCCCACTTACCCACTTAATGATTGAATTTCAAAAATCACCTGAAATACATGTTTAACTTTTCTTTAGTAGAATTGTTATCCCGAATTTCATGCTCCTACTTAAAACTCTTGCTGAGATATGTCGAAAAGACGAAATTATCTATAACTTTCGACCCCTCATTTGACCCACTTATGCTGTGAATTTCCAAAAAGCCTTTCTTAGTGCGCGCCTACATTGTGTAAATAACATGTCTTCCAAATTTCATTGTTCTAGGACAAGCGGTTGGGGCTCGGCATTGATTATGAGAAAATCAAGCTACTCCTTTATAAGTATAGATATATGGGAGCCTTCGAGGAAACTTTATCCCTGAGGCCCATATTGGCTCTTGCATCTTAGAATCACAAACGGACATAAAATAAACATAAATCTGCGTCACAAGGCTGAAAAACACAACCACGTACAAGAAACTGATGATAAATTTTCTGATAAATTTTGAGAACTAAGGCAAATAAATGCTTCTTCCAGTTTATTCTTAAGATTCACTTAAACGTCACAATTGGAAATAAGGTAGTGCAAGTTTATCATACCTGTTAAATCCGCGAAGGTGTGATAAGTATTATCCAACTTGAGAATAAATCCAATGGCACTATTTAATCACTTTTTCATATCACTGATGAGAATAACAAGTTGGAAATTGTACGTCAAACGTTACAAACGAGGTGCGTTCGTACGCACGTTTTAGAATTAAATTCATGATATCCCGTGCGTAGAACGGGTTAAACAGCTAGTTAAGTATATATTTTATGACACTGTTCATACAAATATCTTAACTAGTTATATAAATATTCAGATATATATGTATCAGCTAGTTATATAAATATTCAGATCTTGATGATTTTTAATTCTGTGAAATGAATTATATCGTCTGCAGATTAATTTCTGTAATAAAATAAGTATCTCGGTCGCTTGACGATTTAACATCCATCGGAAGCTCCTATAACAAAAAAGCACCGATTTAAAAAAAAATCAAATTTCTTAATAAATATTTTTATTAATATCTCCTAAAGTTTTGATTCGATTTTAATAAAATTTGAAATGTCTCTACAAAATTCTGCAAAGATAATATATCTTAAATTGCAAACCATTTGGTTGGGTAGTTTTTGCGTTGTTATATGCGGACAGACAGACAGACAGACGGACGGACAGACAGACAGACAGACAGACTGACGGACAGACGGACGGACCAAGCGACGACTATAGGTGCTACGTATTTATATAATTACAAACGCACCTATAAACACGATACCTTGTCTGAATAAATATGGCTTCATGATATAATTTCTAATTTAAATATTTAATTACTATTAAAGAAAAGGTTAATTTACATTATTAAATTTACATCACACTATAAAAAAGTTAAAACATTTATTTTAAGAGAAGTGTTCAGCAGGTCTGCATTTAAAAAAGGTTACTCAGAGACTGAAGTATTAGTTCTTGGATGAGAGAAAACACAGTCAAGTCTACGTCATATAGCCTTGAACTCTTGAAGTTACACGTGTAAGTTCTTTAATGAGAATCTCACAGAAAACAGAAAAAGTACTTTGTCAGCACACGTGTTTCGTTTCACCAGTTTGAAATCGGATGGATGAATAGTCAGGCTCACGATACTAGATGAAATGTTTATATCAAAATCACTTTCCTAACACCCCTGCTTGATTTCTGAAGTATAAATGTTCTTGAGATTTAAACCTGTTCTGTGTTTTGTAAAGTCAGGCTTGGGAAGGGGTTTCGTTAGAATGTCAGCTGTCATAGTTTTGGTTGGGCAATATTGTAGTTCAATTATCCCCTTTTTCTTAAGATCTTTTATACTGTTGTATTTTATATCGATATGTTTAGTTTTCGAATGATGTTTATAATTTTTAACCATGTTTATACAAGCGTGATTATCTTCGAATAAAGTTATGGACAAATTTTGTTGTAGATCAAGGTCCTTTAGAAGATTGATTATCCAAACTGTCTCTTGTGCTGAAGTTGCTGCTGAGATGTATTCAGCCTCAGCGGATGATAAGGCAACTGAATTTTGTTTCTTAGTTGACCAGGAAATTGTTGTATTTCCTAATTTACATAAATTTCCCGTTGTTGATTTACGGTCATTTTTATCCCCTTCCCATATCGGAGTCAGCATATGTTGTTAGAATTGGCTCGTTTTCTTTACTAATAATTAGTTTTAGTTCTTGTGTTGTTTTTAAATATCTAATAACCCGCTTTACTGCGTTCCAATCCTTTTCTCTGGGTTTTTCGTTTCTACGACTCAAAATGTTCACAGCGGCGGCTATGTCTGGTCTGGTTATTGTAGCTATATATAACAATGTACCAATAACTTGCCTATATTTACTGTTATTAGTAAGTAAATTTTCCTCATCAATTATGTTTAAGTACCCGGGTTACATCGGAGTATCACAGGGTTTCGCTTCCTTTAAATCGAATTTTTCGATCAGTTCTTTTATTTTGTTTCTTTGATCAAGTGCGAAATTTCCTTCTTTACTTCGTTTTATGTTTATCCCCAGATAATAATTTACAAGTCCTAAATTTTTGACTTC
This sequence comes from Maratus michaelseni, assembly GCA_963931845.1. NCBI lineage: Eukaryota > Metazoa > Arthropoda > Arachnida > Araneae > Salticidae > Maratus > Maratus michaelseni. Next base: position 78,668,047 of record OZ007594.1, read on the forward strand.
ATATTCCCTTTTTAATTGTTCTATTATTTCATTTATTTCTTTAGTTTCCCCTGAAATTAATAAGTCATCAACATATATAATGATATATGTTGTACTTTCCTTTAATTTTCGTGTGAAGAGACATGGATCGGAGGTGCTTTGCACAAAACCAAATTTAGTTAAACTTTCTTCTAATTTAATGTTCTATGCTCGTGCGGATTGCTTCAATCCGTAAATTGATTTTTTTAGTTTGCAAATTTTATTTTCCTCTCCCGGTATTACATGCCCTTCTGGTTGTGTCATATAAACTTCCTCTTCTAAATTTCCGTGGAGGAATGCAGTTTTGATGTCTATATGATTTACATCAAGATTTTTATACGCTGCACATGCTAGAAAAGCTCTTATTGTTGTATACGTTACTACTGGAGCGAAGGTTTCAAAATAATCGGTTCCGTATTTTTGAGAAAAACCTTTGGCTACAAGACGTGCCTTATATTTTTCTATTTCATTATTTTAATTATATTTTTTGGTGAATACCCATTTATTCCCAATAACTTTTATTGCAGATGGTGCATCAATTAGTTCCCATGTTTTGTTTTTTCTTAATGAATTAATTTCTTCATTAGTCGCTTCGTACCATTTGTTTCTATCATATGGGTTTTCGATTTTCGCTATATCTTTCCACTCTGTTGGTTCAATATTTTCTTTTTGTATTTTAGTAATATAAGAGAATCTATCGGGCGGAACTCCCCTGTTTGATCGTTGAGATCTTCTAGGTTCGTTTTCGTTTAAATTTTCCTCATTGTCTGTTTGTTTATCTTCCTGCATGTCTATAAAGAATTTTGAGGAATTTCCCCCTGCTTTTTCAGGTTGTTTCTGAACTTCTAATTCTTCTCTCATATCAATGTTTGATTTTTTTTCATTTTCATTTGAATTAGAGTTTTCTATAAATTTCACAGTTCTTGCCCTTATTACTTTATTATTACCAATATAGATCCTATATCCTTTTGATCTATTATCATAACCGATAAATGTACCCTTTATTGCTTTATCATCGAGTTTTCCTCTTTGGGATTTATCGAGATAAGCATAAGCTTTGCAGCCAAATACTTTTATGTTTGATAAATCCGGTTTTTGTTTGTCCATAGCTGGTATGGAGTTGAATTGTGTGACTTCGTTGGAAGTCTATTTATAAGATACACAGCTGTATTTAAAGCTTCGGCTCAAAATTTATTTGGAAGCTGGGCTTCCGATAATAGGCATCTTGTCATTTCGACTAAAGTCCTGTTCTTTCTTTCCGAAACACCGTTCTGAGGTGCACAATGCGGAATAGTGAACTGGTGATAAATACCTTCATATTTTAAGAATTTTTCTAATTCTTCGCTAGTGTATTCACCCCCATTGTCTGATCGGATTTCTCTAACTGTGCGACCGAATTTATTTTTCGTTATGGCTGCATATTCTTTTACTTTGGTAACTACCTCACTTTTTTTCGATAAAAGAAATACCATAGTAAACATACTATAATCATCTGTGAATGTGAGAAAATATTTCTTCCCTCCTATACTTTCTGTTTGCATCGGACCACATACATCCGTATGCACCAGATCGATCGCCTTCTTAGCTCTGTTCTCACTCTGTTTTGGATACGGTGCATTTGTGAGTTTACTCTTGATGCAACTCTCACAAATTATGTCATGTTTGCAATTTTGAATTTCTAAACCTGTTGCTAAATTGTTCGATAACAGTTGTTTAATTGAATTAACATTTCTATGACCTAATCTCTTATGCCAAAGCTCAATGCAGTTTTTATTCTTGCATTGTTCAGCAAAATTGACATAGATTTCTTGCTTTGGTTTGTATAGGTCAATTTCATATAAATTTTCTCTCTTTTTTCCTTCTAAGAGAGTTTTTCCATTATAGGATAAGTTACAGGTGTTATTTTCAAACATGAATTCATAACCGTGCTTTGTGGCTTTCGTAACCGACATTAAATTTGATTGAATATCAGGGACATATAAAACGTCCTTTAAAGTTATGTCATTTGATTGTGTCCGTAATTTTATTGTACCTGTCCCGTGCGATTCTAGTGTTGTTCCGTTTGCTATCGTGACAATATTTTTGTTGTTATTGTCAATGTCAACAAATACATTTATGTCATTACAAATATGTGAACTGCTTCCAGAATCGACAATCCAAGTAGATTTAGATTCATTATGTGCGATTAATGATAATTACTTTTGAGACACTGTATTTTCGTTTTGATTTTCTTCGCTTTTACTCGCTTGAATTTGTGTGTTTGTTTCTGCTTTTGTTTCCGGAGTAAAATCACTTGCTTCAAAGCATAAAGACGAATTTTGTCTGTACTTTTCATTTGTTTGGTTCTTAGAATTTTTATTCTTAAGAAACCAACAATTTTGTCGCACATGGTTTTTTCTTTTGCAATTCCTGCAAAAAAGGTTTTGTTCTCTTTTTGGATATGCCCTAGTGTTTTGTTTTTGTTTATTAAAGGTTTTGTATACATTTTCATGCGATGAATTGGAGCTTTCTTGTCTCCTTTGAAATTCATCTGTAAGTTTTCCTTTTATAAATTCAGAGTTTAATTCGGTCTCTGATCGGACCTCTAATGCCGTGATCAGAGTATCATAGCTAGGTGGAAGGGAGCACAACAAAAGTGCAGATAGATGAGAGTCCTTAATCTCTTCTCCTATAGACTTTAACTTATCAGCGGTTTCTAATATCTTAACTATATGGTCATTCATATTACCATTTTCAGCTAGTTTTATACTATACAATTTTCTCAGTAAATATAATTTACTAGATAAATTCGCGCGCTCATGTATTGTTTTTAATGCTAACCATGTAGCTTTAGCTGATGTTTCGTTTTTCATATAAATCAGTTAGGAGTCTTCTAAGCTCAAATTTATAATAGCCCTGGCTTTATTGTCTTTTTTCGTCCAATCGCCTGTTAAGGGGTTTGGCGGATCATCAGTTATCTGGTTGATTAAATCCTCTTTCATTAACAACATCTCTAATTTGAACTTCCAAACCGCGTAATTGTTGGAGTTCAGTTTTTCTATGTGACATATTTCTTTCGTATTTGAAGCCATAATGTTTTATTTTTATTAATTTTATTAATACTTTGATAGTTTCTATTAATCTTTAAAACAATAGTTTATTATTTAAAATATAGTTATTGATTTTATTTCTCTTTCTTATTAGAGAGCGGTTTTGCCTTGCTCAATCCTCAGCGCTCATAATCTGATAAATTTTGAGAACTAAGGCAAATAAATGCTTCTTCTATTTTATTCTTAAGATTCACTTAAACTTCACAATTGAAAATAAGGTAATGCAAGTTTATCATACCTGTTAAATCCGCGAAGGTGTGGTAACTATTATCCAACTTAAGAATAAATCCAATGGCACTATTTAATCACTTTTTCATATCACTGATGAGAATAAAAACACGATACCTTGTCTGAATAAATATGGCTTCATGATATAATTTCTAATTTAAATATTTAATTACTATTAAAGAAAAGGTTAATTTACATTATTAAATTTACATCACACTATAAAAAAAGTTAAAACATTTATTTTAAGAGAAGTGTTCAGCAGGTCTGCATTTAAAAAAGGTTACTCAGAGACTGAAGTATTAGTTCTTGGATGAGAGAAAACACAGTCAAGTCTACGTCATATAGCCTTGAACTCTTGAAGTTACACGTGTAAGTTCTTTAATGAGAATCTCACAGAAAACAGAAAAAGTACTTTGTCAGCACACGTGTTTCGTTTCACCAGTTTGAAATCGGATGGATGAATAGTCAGGCTCACGATACTAGATGAAATGTTTATATCAGAAATCACTTTCCTAACATTTTCTACAAATCAGCGACAGACATACATTATATAAGGAGAACTTTGGGAATTTAACATCGCGTTGTTGCCACTAAATTATTAGGACAGCAGTTTACGAGTTACGTTAGTGTCTGCGTTCTCTTTTGGTGGGATATATGTGTCCGAGGATAATGAAGCGGTGTGGGGGGGGGGGGGGGGGTTACTCAATGGGTTTATTACTCAGCTCTATAATTACTTTATTGAAAGTGAAATGTTTAAGGAATTTTTGCTCTCATAAGTTTTTACTGTGAGAAGATAAAAATTTAGTAGCTTTATACAAGAAATTTTATAAAAAAATTGAAAAAACTTTTAAATACAAACAAAACAAAAGTGCTTTTGTAAATTTTTATATTTTATAACTTAAATATTTCTGTTCCTAATTAAATTTTATTTTCTTCATTTTCAAGTACAATTGAGATACCGGTGTTTCAAAAGTTCGGTGTGAAAGTGAAACGAGATAAAACAAGGATCTATTGGTCGGACAGACACGCGGTTTACAGATAAATGTTCAGCGTGTTGCGGAATTTTATATGATACTGACACACACACACACACACACACACACACACACATACACGCAAATTATATATATGTAGTTCAAAATCCGACAATAGAGGGCGCTGCTGCAAATAATTCCATATTGCTCACACAACGCAAGATTTGGATAAAAAAACACTAGAGAATACTGCATAAAGCTAAGTTTTTGTGGTTATCTCACCGTAGGAGTTGTGAAATACATTTTACGACTATGCGAGCACAAAGGTTCTAAAGTGAGTATTATTTGCATTTAAAATTTAAATTTTAATACAAGACATTTATTCATAGAATTAAAGTTGACATAAATATACTTTCGTGGTACGTTTAGTAGATTGTTACATATATAGTAATTTAATAATCAATTTGCATAAATAGGCATCAAAGAAGTCGTTTGATAGACTCTATTGGCTCTTGACGTTGTTGTTGATCAATGGAATCACTGTCCAGAAAAGCAAGAAAAGCAACACATACAGCTGCTTCTACGACGAACTGGATATTTTGCATAACGAAATTCAAGGAATTTTCTGTTTGTATATCTGACTAACGCCATCCAATATTCTACAGCGGCAAGCGAAGATTCTGATAGATTCTCCATGATGTAAGGAGTGTACTCGTTTGCTAGCCAGAAAGTTCCAGGTAAAATCTGATTCTTACGAGGCCACCAGGAAGCTTTAAACATTTGAACTTGTGTTTCGATCCAGAATTTCGCATCTCCTAAAACGACGGGATTGTCTGTCTTGAGCTGCAAATTTTCTTTAATATTTTCAGCGTACTCGATACACGAATCCATCAACCAGTAAAGTTTTTCAGCTTCCGCTTTCTCTGTATCCAAGATCATCTGCTTAGCAATTTCTCGTTTCATTCTGGAATCATTAGTGCAAGAGAGTGTGTTTCTAATTCTCCTCATTAAATTTCTTAATTTTTCCATATTTAAAAGCGGAAAGATGTCAAATCCAAGTCAAATATATCAATACCGTTTAAAAATCAGTAAATTAAAGTATAATATAAACTGAAATTCTGAGAGGTTTTATACAGAGCTTTTATAACAATGCTTCAAATAAGCAGTTTTGATAAACACAAGAAAGAAGTTTTACAAATAATGCACCTTTCACATTTATGTGGATGTACGACAACAATGTAATATTATATAGAGAGTTTTGAATAGAGAAGTTGAATAGAGAGTTTTAATCCGAACAATTTGCAATTGTTTCGATAACAATATAGCACAACCATGCCCAATACAATGTTCAACAATGTTTAAAAATGAATATATTCCGTCATTGTTTGCTTTCTTGTATTGGGTAACTCGATGACGGGTACACTGTTAAAAATGTTACAGCAAACTGTTCAATCAATCGTCCGTTTTTATAGAAAATGGTTACATAATCGTAATTTAACGCTATTCTGACCATAATATGGGCAATAATATGGTATGAATAGAGTTAAATTGCGGTTATGTAAACCTTTTCTATAAAAACGGTCGAATGACTGAACAGTTTGCTGCAAATTTTCAACAGTGTACAGTGCTTAAAAGCTGTCAGGCAAAGACGTCTACTACTAGAATATGTGAAATAAATTTTGAATAAAAGCTTCAAATACACACTGTTAAAAATTTTCAGCAAACTGTCCAGTCATTTGACCGTTTTAGTTTAAAAAAATGGTTACATAACCGTAATTGAACTCTATTCTGACCATAATATAGGAATTAATATGGTCAGAATAGTTCTAAATTACAGTTATGTAACCGCTTTCTATCAGTTTGCTGCAAATTTTTAGCAGTGCAATAATACGAATTCTAAGTCTATAATATTGTTGTGTATATTAAACTAAAACCAGTTAAAAAAATTGAGATTTTGAAATAGTAAAATTTATTCTTTTCGAGTAGGTGTTTAAAAAGCACCTTAAACGGAGATTCAGGGAAGTGATGAAGTCAGAAAAGAGCGGGCGGGGCACCCCCCCCCCCCCCAGGTTTTGTAATTTGATTGACATAATTTTCTTTTTCTCCAATTTTTAAAGACAGTAAAATTTATTTTTGTGAGTAACTTAAAATATTTAAACATTAAGAGAAAGATAAATTATGAAATCTCGTAGTGTGTGTGTGTGGGGGGGGGGGGGGGGATTTTTAGAAAATGTCTGTCTGTGACTCTGTCTGTCTGTATGTGACAAAAATTTTGTGGGCGCTCTATCTCAAGAACTAATGCTTGGAATTTAATAAAACTTTAGATTCAGTTAGTGCCTAATATAATTTGGTGCTGATTAGTTTTGGGTGAAAATCGCCCGACAGGTGGCGCTGTTATGCTGCTTTTTTCGCGATTTCCACAATAGCTCTATCTCAAGAACTAATGCACGAAATTTAATAAAACTTTAGATTCAGTTAGTCCCTAATATAAATTGGTGCTGATTAGTTTTGGGTGAAAATCGCCCGACAGGTGGCGCTGCTATGCTGCTTTTTTCGCGATTTCCACAATAGCTCTACCTCAAGAACTAATGAACTTATTTTCATCAAACTTCAGATTCAGTTAGACCCTGACATAAATAGATGCTGCTTACGTTGTGGTGGTAATATCCCAACAGGTGGCGCTGCTATACCACGTTTTCCATTATTTTTACGATAGCTATATCTCAAGAACTAATGCACGGAATTTCATCAAACTTCAGATTCTATTAGACATTGACATAAATAGATGCTGCTTACGTTGTGGTGTTAATATCTCAACAGGTGGCGCTGCTATGCTACCTTTTTTCATTATTATCACGATAACTATATCTCAAGTACTAATGCACGGATTTTCATCAAACTTCAGAGTAAGTTAGGCGTTGACATAAAGTTGTTGTTGAGTAGTTTTTGGTCTAAATCTCCCAATAGGTGGCGCTGCTATGCTGCATTTTGTAGGATTTACACGATTTAAGCAATAGTCTTATCTCAAGAACTAATGCACGGAATTGAATAAAACTTTAGATTCAGTTAGACCTTGATATAAATTTCTGTCAATTATTTTTAGTGTATGCGAAACCTGTGTGAGATAGAAGAAAGTTTTGGGATTGGCCCATCCGACTAGTTTTGTTTGTAGAGCTTTAAAATGATGATTTTTTTTTTTTTTTTTTTTTTTTACTTTTTTCTAAACTACGTTAATTTTCTTACTGAATCTTTATTTGAATGTAATTGTCTAAATCATGTTTATGTGCGTAATTAATATTATTAATATTATTGGTCTGGAATATTGTTGTTTTTCGGTATTCCATGAATTTCGAACAAAATCTGGAAATAAAATCTATCCGAGAAAAAGATCTGGTACTTATAAGGCTATCCCGGCTGTGTGAGACAAGATAACCGATAAGTATCAAAATTCTTTCAAATTAAATTTAGTAATAAGTAAGTATGCTTTTTGAATAATTTTAATTATATGATAATGTTGCTTCAGAAATATCAGCATGTTCTGTAGAAATTCAGTCGGGCCTCTCTGGACTCGGGAGCAGTGGCGGCGCTAGACGAAACGTGGACGTCGGCGACATCAACTTTGCGAGGCCTCTTTCATTTTCCAGTCAGAAAGAAAATATTAAATGAGCTGAATTATACACTAATAATAATTGTACACTAATTTTATTAGTATACTATATAAGTCTTATTGCTAATCAAATAATGACAAAAATTACATGAGCAAACACAAATTAAAATAGACGAAATTCTGTTATACATATGTAAGAAACAAATTTAGCACCATAAAGCAAAATAAGGAATAAAATAAAAAAAGACACCGAAAAACAAATAAATAGAAAATTTTAAACTATTGTAACTCATTGTATAGAATATTTTTCATGTCAATTTCAAATAGTATACTAAATATAACATACATTGAGAACGTTAAAAATATCAAATTTCAGCATCCAGTTGCGAATTTCATTTTTTATTGTTCGATAATGGACAAAAGCAAAATGCTATCTGCTGCGATAATAGTAAGCAAGCTCTTGGAACATTTTATATATTAAGCTATTAAGAATTAATAAAATAGTGTATCCAGATTACACATAATAAATGATTTGAAAATTACATATAAAAAATGAAAATAAATGCGCGTATAATAACTTCTTTAAAATAAACAAATAACCAACTTTTCACGTACTAGGGAAGGTCCCCAACTGTCCAGATCGGGATTTTGTCGAGAGTGGTGTCGTTGGAAAGCTCTGACCGTGGGGATCAAGGAAATGTATACAACTACCCGTCCGAATGCAACTGGTGAAGAGTTATAGGCCGATGTATTTCTGTCATTTACTGATTTCTCCAGTTCGCTAGATATGCAGGAAATACACTCTATGTGGTAGAAAAGAGAGTTGACGGATTACAAAGAAGACAGTTTATGCTTGATAAGAAAGTAACTTTACGGATGGTAGTGCATTTCTGAATAGAAATGGCTGAAGCACGAGTGTTTCCAACACCAGGAAATGAAAGGGGGTGTTTCGCAGTTGTCACAGGTGTTATTAGTTAAGTTAAAGCATGCCTATTTAACAGATCGAAAGATCTGTGTCTAGAGATCTGTATCTCTAATTAAAGACTTTTGAAAGACATACCGACGCATGTCATCGAAGGTAGGCGAGGAGAATTGGTTATAGGCAAACTTATGGAATTTTATTATGGTTTCTCTAGTGGTCATGTCGACATCTCCACAAACACTCTGATGAGTTTTTGAATATTCTACTATTCTCTTTATTAAGTACTTGTATTGTTGAAACGGAGTACGACGGCTGAAGAAATTTTGTCGTGATTGGTATAAGAAAAACAGGCTCCAGATTGAATCCAAATTTCTTAATGTATAAACGTAAATCTGTTTGCCACTACAACTATCCAGCACCATGATTGTTTACTGATTACCAATAAATTCTTTTACTTTATCGAAGTATGCCGCAGTTATTTGTTTTTTGCTCCTTCCTGACTTGGAGCATGTAATGAGCAAATTTGAGGATGATATTCGTTGCACATTTTCCATAACTTTGGGACCAAATTTCCCTTGATATTCCTGTGTTACAAGTAGTAAAAGTCCCATAAATTTTCCAGTGGCGGTAACACACATTTGCACGGTATGGAAAAGAGTCGTTTTGTTTTTACTGATTACCGATGCACTCGCGTCTTTAGATCCATTCATATCGAGATTTCTATTAGATACAATCTCGTATTGGAAGTCTCTTTGATCGGTGTTCAGGACATACGACAGTGGATATTTTCACTGCTCAATCATTTTTTTTTTTTGCGTTTTCCCGGAATTCGTCGATTACAGGTTGCAAAGAAACTTACGGACATAAATCTCTTTTTGTTACGATTTGTGTCACCTTTCGACTTGTTATCTTATGTGGCTGTTTGAAATTCTTGATGAAGTGTGAACTTGCTGTGAATCCGGGAATTCCAAGCTCTAATGATTTGTTAATGGCCCACCATTTGAGGTCCCTGTCATGAACGGTGGCTTTTAACTGTCTGCGATGATGATAGAATTGTGACCACACGTGTTTGGAAATTAATTTCATTTTGTTCTGTATGTTTCCACTTTTCCCTACGTACTGTGCCCATCGTTGAATCATCTTGTGGTCTTTTACCTGCCTACATATATGTTGCACCGCACAGCCTTTAGTTTATTTTTCGTTGCCTTCTTATACGTTTCTATTGCTTTCGCAATTATTTCTGCGGATACCACTTCCCTTCCTGTTGTTTTTTTTTCGCAGGTTCTTTACATTCGAAAGTGGGGTCCATATTTATTTCCAAAGTACTTAACAGTTTATTTTTGTCAATGCTGTTCTCATACAGAATATCAAGTGACCGGAAAAATTCGTTTTCAATCATCCCCTTCACTGTCTTGAATAGTCGTTGACTAAATGGCTTTCTCTTCAGTCTTTGGCTCCTTTTCCTTGGATTCCCCAAAATATTCTAGCAGTTGCAAAAAAAGGAGTTTTGCAATTTTCGCTTTGTCGGCGATAGCATTACAGCCTGAAGACTCGCCAACGGCATCTTCAGAACTAGGCGCGACTTCGCGTCTCACTGGGGCGCGTGCCACCCCCCCCCCCCCCCTGAACCAGCGCGCCTGGAACGCGAGCCAAAAATATTGCTAAAATTCTACATGATTGAACACGGCAGGAACTGTCCCTATAGGCCCTGTCCATACCCTCTTTTCATCCCGTAGGATTAGGCGAGGAGTTAGTTCCTGATGATACCTGATGATGACCTTAAAGCATACTCCAAGTGAGTGCAGTCCAATTAGTTATATAGGATTGTGAAAATGTGGTCACAATCTTCTGTTTCTTACTAGAGGGAACAGGGCAACTTCACCAACTTCACACTGGAAACAACAGGTTACATAGCTGTACTACTGTAAGCTGTCTTTTCTACCACACTACTTTGTCGTCTTACCTGCACAGAGTGACCTGGAGAAATTAATGTATGACAGAAACACATCGGCCTATAACTCTTCACCAGTTGCATTCGGACGGGTAATTGTATACATTTCCTTGATCCCCATGGTAAGAGTTTTCCAACGACACCACTCTCAACAAAATCCCGATCTGGCAGTTGGGGACCTACCCTAGTTAGTAATAAAAAGAACGTTAGTCAGAAGTTTTGCGTATGCGAGTCTCCGAGTTTTGTGACAGATGATTGAATGAAGCAGAAAAAATTAGATTCGGGGATTCTCCGGGTATCACGCGCGGATTATCATCCGAGTATCACGCGCGGATTATCACCCGAGTATCACACGCTAACTTTTATAATGTTGCCAGACGACTCTATATAAATACTATTACACTCGTATGGAAATAAATACGGATAACTAAATAACTAAATTTTTAAGAACTTGAAAAACGTTTTTGCGAGGCCCCCACAGGCGCGAGGCCGTCGGCGCTTGCCGACGTCGCCGACGCCTGCCGCCGCCACTGCTCGGGACAAACTATCAGCTTTTATACCAGACCGGGCTCGAGCCGAACTTTTAGCTTTTATACTGGACCGGGTCAATAAATATTTTATAGGAGTTAAGTTGGTCCCGGGCCTGGAAATTTTGGCCTGTGCAGGCCACTAGATTTCAACACTTTTTGCATTTAGTGAGTGACTTCGCTCAGTCAAGATTTCGAAGAAGGACCAATGCTACCAATTAAACAATACCTCCCCTCCCATTAATTAAAAAAAAATAGCACCCCGGTTATGTAAAATGAAAAAAAATAAATAAGAAGAAAACAGATCTGATACTTATAAGGCTATCCCGACTGTGTGAGACAGGATAACTAATAAGTACCAAAATTTTTTCAAATTAAATTTTTAAAAGGTATAAATCAATTTTCATACATTTCCTTCTAGAAATGGAACTACAAATTATGTAAGGGAAAAAATATATATGGTTTCTCATGCTGTGGGTCTTATGCATATGCTTATGGAGCAGAAGAAGATACTTTTAGATATGCGATATTACTGCTTTTAGTTTTGTGATATTACTTTTAAGTAGGAAAAACTGATTTTGGTCTATAGTTTATATTCAGTGATAATACTATGCAATTTTTTTTCTTCAGATTTTTAGTTTAAAAAATCTGTACAGAAATCTACGATAACGCTAGTTGACGACGCAAACTGTGACGAAGTGGCCTTTTTTTTTTTTAGCCACACACAGGGTGGCTTATTCTTTCAATCTCTATCTTTTTTCATGTTTATGAAAAGTAAGTTTTACAGAAAACTGCGAAGCGTGACCCTGGGTTAGACCAGAGGTTAGTTACCCACGTGATCAATCACGTGATATCATCAGGTAACTAACTTGGCGATATTTTTGTCTTGGCTAGCGAATAAGCAAAACGGCGCGTCGTTGGCGTAATCGTAAATAATATAATCGAATCGCTAGTTGTTGCTTTATGCTTTTGCTGTACTGATTCCTCGTTCGCTTACTAGTTTTTTATTTAATTTTTATTATTGCATATGCTTATGTAATTTAATCAATTTCTCAATATTCTCTTTAGTTTCAGGTAACAATGATTAGCATATTTTTTCTGTATTTTGATATTTCTTTATCCTGCCTACACGTGCTATTTTTTGTTAATTATCTCAGTATACCTTCAGCTGTCTTTAATTATTTATCTTATTTTTATTATTATTATCATCACGTAGATTTCAAATATATATGTATACATATTTATCTGATAAATTGTATATTTGTTACCAATTCTTTTAATCTGTGTTAGTGTTGCTAAAAAGACATTTCTGTCTTGCACGTGTTATTGTTTGCTAAGTTTTACTAATAATGTACGTTTCATATTCAGAAACTTGTGTAATTGAAACACGTTTTTAAATTTTTTGGTAAAGGTGGGAAATCATTCAGAAAGTACTTTCAAAGTCGGCGTTTTGAACCGAATTCGACCCTGTTAAATAAAATAACAAAATGTTTGGTTCTAGAATGTGCCTTATTCTGTTCTTAATTTTACCATGTATTTCGGATTAAAATATCAAGAGGGAGGGAATTCAAATAAGGGGATAAAAAGCAATTGTTCTACAAAAATGCAAATGAATTTTTAAATTGTATTTTGCCATGCTAATTGCTCAGTTTTTCTGTTTTAGCGTCTATGCATGTTCAAGGTTGAAGAATTTTCATAAAATCTTACCAGCCAAGGATTTATTTTAGCAGGCTGCAACATGCAATTGAAAATTGCTATAGCAAAATTTACGCGATTGCAAAAATATATGATTACCATTGCTACAATGCATTTTCATTATTATTTTCTATAAAATTAAGAAATACGTACAACAGAGGAAAGTTTAGGATAGAACATATCACCATGTTTATATTGTGATAATGTGGAGAAATGCAAAATTCAGCTAACAAGTATACAAATGAAATAAAAAAAGCTTTTGGCGGCATACCTTTTTATAGCCTGCAGTTTTTAAAACTCTCTAAAAATTTATTCGCCCTGTCAGAAAATTCACTCACCAGTGGCGAGTAAAAAATTGCAATTCCCCACCCTTGATACATGTTCTGTTGTTGTTTGCTTCATTAGCTATGCTAATATAGTAGTGCATGTGAAGAAAATTAAAATGGTGATTTTTTTTTCTCCCAGTTACTTTAGATGACGTAGGTCACTAACTTGGCAGTATTTTGAGTTTGGTTGGCGAGAATCAAAGCTTGTATAGTATATTATAATCATAATTATCGTTTACGACCACTGTGCTTTATTTTTACATATATTTTTTTAATTATTATTTATGACTCATGAGTATTATCAATTGTTTCAAAGTGACAGCAGATAAATTTATCTGTTTGAGGTTTGAGAAATTGCCACAGAAAACAAATCTATATGAAGAGAAAGGTTTCTAAATTTGCAATAAGTTTGTCTTGTTTCTTGTAATTTTGTCAAAGAAAGGTTATTTGTAAAGTAAATTCCTAGAAATTGTATGCTGTTTTACATGAATGATGATTATACCAACACAAATGAATGTAAAGCATATCTTATCGGCCTTTATATTTTCTGAATTGCTTACTCTTTTTTATTAATTTCACAGATCTGTTACATGTTAAATTGTGGTGTATTGAGTACTTAGTCTCAGCAAGTGAAATATTTTGTAGAATTTATTAAAACAAAATGATTTTCATCTATTATTTGGGTCATTCCATGGTAACTGGCGTTATATTTAGAATAATTGACTTTAGTAATTTTAGTAATATAACACCAAAAAATATTCATAATGTAAAGTTGATGTAATTTGTCAATTAAACCTATCCAAATGAAAATTACTTAAATTTAGTGCTATTTCTTGAACTCTGAAAATTGTATTTACTGTGGTAACTTACGTTACTGAAAAAAGAACGTAAGTTATCATAATAAGTTTAATTGCCGCTGTTCAAGAAATAACACTAAATTTGGGTTAATTTTCATCCAAATTTCGGTTTGAATCGGTTTAATTAAAAAATCACTTCAACTTTACATTTTGAATACTTTCTGGTGTTATATTATTAAAATTACTGAAGTTAATTACTCTAAATGTAGCACAGGTTACCATGGAATGACCCATTTAAATATTCAAAATGTAGGTTCATGTCAGATCAAATAGTTATCGAAATAGAAAGAGTAAGTAAATTTTTTGTTCTATACTTAGTGTACAAGAGAAACTATTTCAACAACTATAATATTAATTAAATTTACAACAGTAATAAAACTAGTTAATCTGCAGATCAGGGGCCTCAAATGTCAAGTCTGCAGTTTTATTTTAATCATTTTATTTACTAGTATTTAAAACATTCAACCCACAGTTTCATTTATTTCATATTTGAAATGCTAATTACTACAGGTATTATACCAAGTAGTTTGATGAAGTTTAACTGTTAAGAATAATGGGAAATAAGATTCCATTCACTAGTTCTCAGACAATTTTTTTGCAAAATTTATTAACTTCTTTAACAGCCCCCCTCCCCCTCCCATTGTCGCAATACTTTGATAAAGTTTAATACTTAAAAAATTTAGTAATTTAAAATCTTCTATTTAAATTAGTTAAAGTATAGATCTTGTAATAATGACAAAATTAGTTTAAACAATGAATTATTCTCATTAAATATTTTATGGATACTAATTATTAAATTTATTTAAAAATGACTATTTAATTTTGTTTCATTGGTGTACTCTCATTAAACTCTGGTTCTAAATACAATCATAAAAACAATTACCCTGTATTTTTTTTTGGTGGTGCCCATTACTGGAATTTTGGGTGTTTTGATTTATTTTTGTTATTCACAATTAATTTTCTATTGACATTGGGATGTGTAAAAGAATGGTTAAATATTGTTGATAGATTAATATAAATAAAACTGGGATGTAAAATAAATTCCCTTAGGGTGTCTTACTGACACATCTACCATAGTTTTTTTTTTTTGTTAAGCCTAGCTGTCTAATTCTTTTATCCTATTTGGTCTTGTTTTTCAAAAAAGTATACAATTTTTACATTATTTTGAAGAAAAATGTAGAAAATTTATTCAGAATAATTGTTGCATGGAATATGTTGAACTAAAACTCACCTCTTATTTGAATAATCCAAACTTTCTTACTATCATAATCAAACTACATCAAGAAATTTCAAAATGGCTAGCATAACAGTGCAGCAGTAAATATTTTGAAGAAATGACTGGCCCATGAAACTGCTAAAAGTGAATAAAATTACCATTTGTATTAATTCCTTTTGAATTATTCAACCTAATATAAATTAATAACTAAATGCCTCTGTTTTGAATGCCAGTGATAGCTTGTTTTTATAGCAAGCAGTTAAAGCAATCAAATTTTCACCATTTATCACATTATTTTACTCCTGATATTCTAGTCAGTGTGCCAAATGTAGATCTGGCACATTATTTTTAGGTGCGTTCGTAATTATATAAATACGTAGCACCTATTGTCGTCGCTTGGTCTGTCCGTCCATCCGCATATAACAACGCAAAAACTACCCAACCGAATGGGTTGCAATTTAAAATATATTATCTTTGCAGAATTTTGTCGAGACATTTCAAATTTTATTAAAATCGAATCATAACTTTAGGAAATATTAATAATAATATTAAGAAATTTGAATTTTTTTTTTTTTTAAATCTGTGCTTTCTTGTTATAGGAGCTTCCGAGGTTTAATCGTCAAGCGACCAAGATACTTATTTTATTACAGAAATTAATCTGCAGACGATATAATTCATTTCACAGAATTAAAAATCAGAAAAGATCTGAATATTTATGTAACTAGTTATAGTACGAACGCATCTCATTTGTCAAGTTTGACGTACAATTTCCAACTTGCTTTTATAGTTTGTGTGATAATTTGTAAGGTCTATTTTGATTGAAGAAAATTATTTCTCACTTAACCTATTGGTTGTGATACACTGTGTGTGTATATTACATTACTTTTCAGCCCAGGATCTTTATTTTCTATCCATCTAAACAATATATTAATTAAAAAAGTTCTAGTATATGTTTACATCATCAAAACTCCTTCATGATGTGAATTTTAAATATTCAATATCAACCGAACAGTAGCTTAATTTATGTAGCTTTTTTTTTTTTTAGTTATGCAAGTGGTGTAAACTTCCCAATGGGAAAAACAGATCCACTCTAATTTATTTATTCTTAAAGATAATTAAGTATAGTTTTATTTTAGTAATAGATAAGAAAACAATTTTATAATTATTTACTCAGTATTAAAAAAACACAAAAGATTGTTTTGAAATAAATATGAAAAGTGTGCAAATATATTTTTAATTCAATGAACAATATTTTATAGAGAGATCCTGAAATGATCATCTACTTCATGTGTAGTATATTTGTGTATTGTTATTAAATGAACATTTTATAATCTATTTCTATTTTAAACTTTTTTTAATGAATTTTTTAGATCCAGTTTTGTTGTTAATTTTTATGCCCCTTGAAGGATGTAGGCATCAGACCAAGTCCTGGAGGCATTGGGTTCGCCGAAGTGTGCAGCTTCCATTTGACGAGACACTGTGTGGGCACCAGTCTTTCCTTCCAAATGGGAGCACTCTCCACACCACTGATTTTGTGCGCCAGCATGTGACATTGCCAGGAACTGTATTAGCACAGCTGATACTGCTGTGTTCTGATGGGAACTGCCTCTATATGCCATTGTGGCAAGTTGAATAAATATTGCATGTTGTGTATGGGTCTATTTGAATCATATACACAAGCAATATTTTTTCGACTATTGGAGAAATCTATGCTAGCGAGTAAAATTGAGAAAGCTTTGTTCAGCAACTCATCTAGCAGGGAGAAAGCTTTACCAAAAGTATGTGTTTGTTATTAATTAAATATTGTTGCATAGCTCATAAGGCCCTCTTGCTCTCTCTTATATCTGGCCCAAGTAGACTGTAAATATGTGTTCTATTCATGCATTCGTGTTACATTTATTTCTTTCATTGATTTTAAACACTAAATAAAAGTATGCTTGACGTAAATTTTTTAGTAACTGTACCATTGTAAATTTTACAACAATTGTGATATTTCTTACACTATATACAGTAGATTCCTTCAAATCCACAACTTTAAAATCATCCACAAATGCTTAAAATTTGCACATTGTTGCAGAAGTAAACATTGAAACTTAGTTAAAATGTGGGGAAAAAATTCAAGATTTGTTTTATTTTTATATCATTCTGTACACATTTTAATGTTATTCTGGTTAATATGACAACTCATGTTTTCTCATGAAGGAAGTATAAATTTAATTCTGACAAAATTCGCGATAGCGCTGATATCAGTTGGGATTATGATCTTTTTACCAAATACATTTGTATATTAATCAAGCGATTTTAGTTAGTCTGGCTAAACATAAAATAAAACTTCATTATTTTAAGATTTTTATGTAAATTATTAGTGTACCTTTTATGAGACGAATCTCATCGAATAAATAATTAGAAAAGTTTCATCTCATCATTATTAAATTATGCATTATTAATTATGTACTTTTAATATTTAAACCATTTCTTAAATTTTCTTAATTTTTATTATTTTAACATTTTACTTTATTATAAGCATATGTTATAATTTTAAGTGCATTATATACATTCAAATTACTGTTTTAAAAATATAACCAAAACAGTGACCAAAAATCTACATAATCTCTAGTCCCAAATGATGTAGTTTTGAGGGAGTGTATGGTACTCGCATATTGCATGGAGTTTAAATTAAATTTTTACTGTAATTTTCTTCTAATTTGTCACTTTTTACTTTCTTCTATCTTTACAAGAAGAAAGTATTGGATTCATGAAAATTTTCGACTTCCGGTTTTCAACGGATTTATACATTTTAGAAGGTCCTGAACACAATTTGACTGTTTCTAGAAAATGTCTGTCTGTATGCGACACAAATTTTGTGGGCGCTCTATCTCAAGAGCTAATTCTCGGAATTTAATACAGGAATGCCGAATGTTGGGCTATTCCTGTCTGTGAGTCTGTCTGTCTGTATGCGACACAAATTTTGTGGGCGCTCTATCTCAAGAACTAATTCTCGGAATTTAATAAAACTTTAGATTCAGTTAGTCCCTGATATAAATTGGTGCTGATCAGTTTTTGGTAAAAATTTCCCAGCAGGTGGCGCTGCTATGCAGCATTTTTCATGATTTCCGCAATAGCTCTATCTCAAGAACTAATGCTCAGAATTTAATAAAACTTTAGATTCAGTTAGTCCCTGATATAAATTGGTGCTGATTAGTTTTTGGTAAAAATCGCCCTGCAGGTGCCACTGCTATGCAGCATTTTGCAGGATTTACATGATTTTAGCAATAGTCATATCTCAAGAAATATTGCACGGAATTTAATAAAACTTGAGTTTCAGTTAGACCTTGATATAAATTGGTGCTGATTCTTTTTAGTGTATGCGAAACCTGTGTGAGATAGAAGAAAGTTTTGGGATTGCCACATCCGACTAGTTTTACTATTGTTAAATATCACGTATTTGTCAAAGCGTAACTGTTATACATAAAAAGTACATGTGCCTACTCTTACAAAAAATTAGTGTGTACGCTGAAAAGTTAATTTATGAGTAAAATCAGGTCTTTTTTCTAAAAAAATGTTTAGGAAGACACTCAGTTTAACACAGGAAAATCACCAATTTTGCAGTCTGTTCTTTGAATGATGTCACTCTAGAATATTTTAACAAAATTTTTAATATGGATTTTCCTTGTTAAAGATTGTGGTGACCAAGAGTATTGCTGAGTTATATGACGCTATAATTATATTGGCATTTTATCATTTTAGATGTAAATATAGGTATATTTTGGACATATTACTTACTTATTTCAGGATTTACACATGAGAATAAAGGAAATTAAAAGATGAGGTTCTCACAATGTTGGCCATCTGAGGAGACAATGAAACAAAATCTGTTTGAAATTTGCAATAACCTGCTTAAGTTGGTCTGTTGGAATCAACCTTATCACACTTGTTATTGCTGTTTTCAGCTCTCCTATGGTGTTTGGTTGATCTCTGTAGACCCATAAAAAGAAGTCTAGTGGCGATAAGTCAGGCTATAGGGGTGGGCCAAAATGTTCATAGCCAAAGCGATTTGGGTAGCCTCTTGCGATGACATGATTGTCATAGTAACTTTTGATCAAGTTCAGGATGTCTCTTGTTGAATGTTGAGGAGATCCATCCTGCTGAAACCATGCGTCTTGAATCCAGTGTTCATAGTAGGCATAAATAATGAACCTCGTTGTAAAAAAGATAGTTTTTTTCTCCAAAATTTCCGGAGTTTTTTCCGAGCATTCCCATCTCTACTGTTTAAACATAGAGCAGTTATGTGGTATCTGATGAAACTGCATGACTATTTTGTTAAAATACAATTTAAAAATTTAATAAAATATTTATTTTCAATATTTTTTTATAATTTAATAAAACGGTACTTTCAGTCATCGTTTAAACACCAAAAAAAAAAAAAAAAAATCCAGGCAAGAACTGAATTTATACAAGGGACTAAATTTGTGATTCCTCTGACCAATGACATGAAGTTTTTTCAACTCAACATTGAGTTACCTTTGGTTGAATAGTTTTTTTTCCTAAGTCAATTAGGAATTGCGATAGTATCTCAGTTCAAATTGCTAAGATGTGGTTTCTCAGCCGTAAGTTTGATATTATTAAAGAATTTCTTAGTGAGCCAGCAATGTCAATAAGCTTTTGAAATCTTGTGTCCCTGGGACCCAGACACTTTTCAAAAAGTGGGTCCTGCTTTTTTAAACGAGCAATGCATTTAATACAAAATATGCCTCTTTTGAGCATTCCTTCAATGAAAAAAATGCATCTTGAAAGACCAATCACAGTTTTTTTTTGTTTTTTTTATGCATCTCTTCTCCAATTTTTTGATTAAATTATGTGCTCTAGTTCGTTCCTGACATCACTTTGAGACAGGCATACTACTGAATACTACCTTGTGAAAATTTTCAGTACTTTTCTGTTTCATTGAGCATATTTGAGGACAATATTTCTTGTTTAATTTTTTTTCACTTACTAAAGAAAGCCGCTGTCTGTTTTACAGTAAAAATTTATTTGCATACATTAACGATGCATTTTCAAAATTAATCTTTTCTGTCATTATTTATTTTTATTATTTACTAGCTGATCCACCCGGGCCCATGATAATAAATTTAAACAAACCTCAGGTTTGTATGATTTTATATTTTTAACCTGATTTTGTAAGAAGATATATTTTTAAATAAAAATTTGTGAAAAAACATTGATATTTAGTGATAAAAGTGCTTGTAAGAAGACATTTTCTTGTTTGTTCATGTGGGGTCTTTTCTTAGTTTTTTTCTTAAAGTTCTTGTCTGAACTCTTGGAAATTTTTATCGATTATAAATATAACAGTTTTACAGTCCATGTAAAAATTTTGTGAAACATTGCTATCTAGTTGTAAAAGAAATATGTTTTCTTCTCCCTTTTTTTTTAATTTTTGTTGTTTGTTTTTGCATCGGCTGTTTAAAATCACAATAAAAAAAATAGTTCTCATCTTCCAAACTCTCTGAAATTTAAATCAGTTATAAACTATAACTGTATTGAAGCTCTCATTAAAATTTCATAAAAAAATATGCTTATGTAATGATAAAAACATGAGTCGAAGCAGAGAAATGCCATGCTAAATCCCTGCTTTTTTTTTTTTTTTACCTGAGATTTTTTAATAACTGTATCCAAAACATTTGAAAATTTTGTATTTAATGTAAATCAGGTCTACTGAAATGCTATAAAAAGATTGTGTCGAAATGTGAACGTCTAAGTTACTGTTAGTGTAGAAAAAAAATCATCTCCATGAGGTGCGAAGTGAATTGCATTCACTGGTATTTTTGAAAAGGTTAAAATTCGTATTTTTTAAAACCAATTGCAGTGTCAATTAGAAGAACATTTGAGCTTTAAGAGCATGTATTTGATTTTGTTGGTACCTCTACCAACAAAAATTGCACTCTGGAGGGGCGTTGCCATAAGGGGGAAAATAACCCTTTAAAAAAAATTCAAAGGGTTAACAACAATATTATATAGTTTCAAATTGATTGCAGCATTTGAGATGTAAGAGTACAATCTTTCTAATATGTCTTTCAATTTTAACTGTACTGAATGGTTTGATTGATTTATGTTAAAATAAAGCTATGAAATACCACACAAAAAACTGTGTGTTCAGTTCTTCAGACTTCTCTGTGTGCTGTATTTTGCTAGCTCTTGTCCACACACAGCAAAACTCTCTTTTATCAATATAGATTTGGTCCTTTTTTATCTTATAAAAGTTCTGCATTGTTTCAATATTTTACTTTTGTAACCATATCTCTGTATTTTCAGGTGCTAAGACTGATGTTACTTTTCCCGTGTCACAATTTGAGTCATCTCTCAATAAATGTGTGCCATTTTCTTCAAGTTCAACTATCTTTTCATTTTCATTGTATGTAAAAAGTCATGTTTTGAATACATTTTCACTCACTTGATATTTAAAAAGCAAAAATTAAATTAAAAAAAAAACTATGTAAATGTTTTAAAATCAGTTCCTTATGTGTGTTGTGTATTTCATGTCAAAATACATAATTGTCACGGTCACCAGTGTATCACTTAACAACATTCATCTGTTAGCTACTTAAAAAGCCTAAAAAAGTTATTATATTAATGTGTTACTTCAAAAATAGATTCATATTTATGTTATCCTTTTTTTTTTTTTTTCCAGATTCTGCTTGTAGAAAATTTTTCAGAAGAGTCATAACCGAACAAAAAATGTACAATTTTACTGATAAAATATTACTGTGTATTTTGTAACATTGAAATACTGAAATGTATTTTTAAAGGTAAAATAAAAAATATAAATTCTGTATTTGCTGTTTTATAGCTGGGAAAACAAATTCATGTTTTTATGGGTTAATTTAGAATGTATATGAAAAATGTAGACATTTTATAACAAAACATTCAAATGCTGGTAAAAGTATTATTTTTGAAATCAAACACCTTAATTATTAGAGAACCACTTATCCTGAATGGTTGGTGTCAGATGTATTCCAGATAATTGGTTTTTCTGACTAACTGGTTGGACATTAAAGCAACATCCATTTGACCACATTTGTAGAATATGTGTGACTGTGGCATTGTTTCTGATTTGAAATTAATTATTAGATTACTCAGATTAAGAATCAGATCCAATCAAGGTAAAAAATTAATTGGAGTTTGAAAGAAGCAGTTTATGGCAATTGGAAATAGCAATTCCTCTGCATAATCGATTGGAAATAGCAATTCCTCTGCATAAAAATCAAAACGCATAATATCTAGCTGAATATATTTCAATTCCTAGATGTTGGCATCAAGTTATACCATGCATGTTGTAATGCTTCAAACAATGAACATGTCAAACTGGGTTTTCAGATAAACGGTTCCATACTGTATATTATATACATTCCTGGCTGATACAAGGAAATTTTATAATGGGACAATGATAGATGACAACATTAGACATTTTAAGAAATCGAGAAATTTGAAAAAAAAAAGTTGATAAAAACTAAACAACATATTTTAAATATGCTCATTTAGATTTAAGATGCTCCATGTTGTCTTTACTTTTCTAAATTTAAAGATGACTACACGCATCACCACTGTAAATAACCTATAAAAGGTTCTAGGCAGGGTTGAGGGTGTTATTATAATTGTTCTTCTTAAAATTAAATCTTTCAAAAATAATTTTATAAGAAAATCCCTTAGTATCATTAAAATATACATATATATATACTAAAAGTGATAACAGTACACTAAAAAACCTTATAAATGCCGTTTAATAAACAGATATACTAGTTTCATACACATAATCAACAACATTCTCAAGATCAATAATTATAAATTAACTATTTTCCCAAAAATTTGAAAAGAATAATAAATAATTTTTGCATCTGGAGAATGATTGTGTGTACGAAACTAGTAGGAGTAGATCTGTTTATTAAAAGGTGCTTAACAGCCTTTAAGTGTATTATCATATATATTTGTTTTTATTTTATAAAATGGTAAATGAATAGAATTTATGTTAATTAGTTTTATTATAAGATTTATTCATCTTGGGTACCCGAATAACATGGAAGATGCCTTTTTTTCTCTTTGAAATGAATTCAAGTATAAAAATATATTACTTTTTCTTTACTTTAAACATTGTGAACTTCTTTAAAATGAAATAACACATTTCTGTTAGGTAATGTCTATTTGTTTTGCAAAAAAGGAATGTTACGAAGCACCAAAATTATAGGGCAGGGGGCTCAGTACCCTTTTTAAAAAAAAAAAAAATATTTTATACCTTTTGAAATATTAAGGGGTTTTATGAAGGAAATACGTTTCTGTTACAGTTTTAAACTTTTTGCTGTGATACATGAAAATATGAGTATTTGCGTAAAAACTTTATTTTAAAAAATAATTAATTATAGTAAAAAACCACTAATTCGCACACCTTGGTTCAAAGGATTGTGTTAATTTGTGACTTTTTATTAAGATAAATAGTAATACACTGTTAAATAATAATCCATGTTCAAATATAATAAATGTAATATTTTTAAATGTTTTTTATTTTATAACTACAATTTAAGGATAAAAAGATAAATGATTAACCATATTGGCTACGTAAACATCATTATTAATTTTACTAATTTTTTATTAATTATTGCTTTACCATCCCCCCTCCCCTCCAAACACACACTCTATAGCGAAATCTCATGTTTGCAATTGCCTTCTTCAAATGAAGTATTTTTAAGATGATAAAATTTGAAATTTTTCTGCATGTAGAAATTTCAGTTTTTTTATATACTTAAAATTGAAGGAGGCTTTAAAAAAACGCACTACATATAGGCATCAGACATCTACTTTTTGGTGGTGAAAACCGTATTTCGATAATTAGGTATGAGTCACCATCTAATTCAATTTCTCCACAGGCTAACAAAAGGATTTTGAGATTGGCGATTTGAAAACCTGTATTGATGAATCATCCCTTTAAACTGTAATCTTCAGGAATAAAGAATCCAATCACATGTGATTTTTTCCATTTTACTTATCTAATTTCAACTGCTTAAATGCATGAACCAGTAACATTCATTAATTATATATTTGTTAATTTTGGACATAATAATGTTATGCTGTTGAAACGCTGCCTTTCACCAGATCTCTGATGATATTAAATAAACATTATCTCCAGACTCTGGGGCAGATCCAGATAATCTTTTTTTGTAGGGAAGGGGGGGGGGGAGATACATAGTTTTATACAGTCGGCATAGTATTGTACCGTAAATGGAACATTTTCATTGTCCCGCCGGAACGAACACCTGCTAAGACGAAAACTTCCCTAAAACGATACTTTTCTTTGATCCCTAGCTATTCTCTTTTCACAGATTTTGTTGTTTAATATTTATATATAAATCATAATTTATGTTCGTTAATTCATGCAGTAAAGACTGTAAACGGAACTTGTCTATAACGAAATCTCACTTTTTATTGAAAGATTTCATAGTCTCGACAAAATAGTACCCTTTAAATCTACCGGCTAAAACGGAAACATGTGTCTAAAACTGAAATATTTTTATGGTTTCTAGCAATTGCGTTTACACGTTTAATTTACTTTGTAAGTCCGTTATTAATTGTTGAATTAATAGAAAACTAAGACGGAATCACAAGGTCACCATTTACTTATTATTGAATTGTAAAAAAAAACCAGTCCACACTTATTTATACATTTACCTGGATGAATTCATATGTAATTAGCTTAGTGTGCAAAGCACGGAATGAGTGTTTAGCCAGCGAAACGGCGCCAAATTTTTGTGGAAAAAAAAAATCCGACAAGAAAAGACACCAATTGTACAAAGGTCGTTAAGTAGATTTGAACATATGATCGATTTTTAAATATTTTTTTAATTCTCACTTACTAATGAAGGCTCTCTGATCGGTTTCTCCTAAACGGGCATGGACTTGGGGCTTCACTGCCCTCGGCTGTGTACACCCGTGCGGGCTTAATACATTATATCGTACATTAATTACATTGTATTGGCTTAACAATTGTATCGTACATTAATTACATTGTATTGGCTTAATAAATTGTATCATTGGACTTAATACATTGTATCTTGCTCCTGTATCGAATCAAGCCAACCTTGAATTATAAATTTTAATATCGCCATACGTTAAAATGTTCACCATCGTTGTTTCAGATGCTGTAAGAACCGATTTGGCATTCTCAAAACTTAAATTGAATCACGACGGCAAAACGTATAGGTGAGTTCTTCCCATTTGAGAAAAAAAGTCTAAAAATTACCGCAAAACGCTACAATTCTCATAAAAAATTAAATAACAAAATCTTATTAAAAAATACAAAAAATCGCTTCGTGGTGCGTAACTTTAGATAGGCACCTACCTGCCGGGCAGGGTGCAGGGCCGTTTGTTTAACTTGCAACGAGTAGGGCAGGGAGTCGCTTATAGCGTATTGTATTTAAATAAATCAATCACTTTTTCAAAAAGCTCGCATGCATAGACAGGCCCAAGGCAGTCCCAGGCTAATTTTCTTTCATTAGATTTAGGCCGGACTGACAGATCTGGTTTATAAATAGGAACCGGGTGCAAACACATTCCGGCGTACTATTGGTACGTAACGCTAGTTGTCAGTACTTTTGATTTAAAAAGCGAAATTTATTAAGAGCTGTATAGATGTAGAGGGCTAGACAGAGTTTTTTTTTTTTTTTTTTCAGAATTCGGACGATTTTATTAGATTTTTGACTTGTGGGAGCATAGGATAGAACCGGAGCAACGCCTTGACCCGGCGCACACGGCTGTCCCTAAACGGTCTCCAGGAGACAGAACATATTGGGGCTAAGCTTGCCTGGTTTTCGAAAAGCCGGAATTAATTGGGTATCAGTTATTTTAGTTGGTTAGAACTATCCACATAAAGGAATTGAATTCACGATGACACAATCAGATGAGGGTGCCACTGACTTTAATAAGTCAACGTTGTCCGACATGGGTATCCCCACCGTCGATGAGGATGGGAAGTAGGACAAACGAGTATCAGCACGATACATAGTGAATAAAATGAAGGTCATGTTGAAGGGGAGCCAAACAAAAATGAAAAAGATACGAATGTGACACTTATGGAAGAGCTTTCTGTTTGTACAGCAAGCTCTGTATCTAGCAGTCACTAGAACTTAAATAAACAACTTGACCTAGAAGGTGCCTGAAGGATACTGTCAAATGCACTGTTCCCAGGCTTCGAAGTCCTCGTATCATCGCATACGACCGCGACCAACGAAATACACGGCCGGCTCATGACTTTTAAAACGTTACACGGAGTGGATCATCTTTAAATGGCGATTGGCACAAAATGATGGGTGCACTGCTTTGTGCCAATCGAAGTGTAAAGATGATCCACTCTGTGTGACTTTTAAACGTTATGAACTGGCCGTGTATATCGTTGCTCGCGATACCACATACCTAACGACGTCGATGGGACAGACGTAGTCGAAACTGCAATAAAGCAGTAAGGTGCTGAGGCAGGGTCGGTTAAGATCAAGTTTCCTATTAAGGGACAAGACTTGACCAACTGGGTTCTGGAAGTAACTCCAGGAGCCTTCCATGTCCTGACGAATCTATGAAAGCTGGTAATCGGCTGGACAAGAGCTAAACTGGCTGAGCACCTCCGACCGACTCAGTGTCATAGATATAGTTGCAAAGACTAGAATAAACTTGGAAATAAACCGGCTTTATTGGGAATAAACCGGGTCCATTGGAAATAAACCCGTTCTTTGCAACTGTAGTCAGAGACATAGATGTGGGAATTATGCCACATAAGCAAGTTGTGCAAGAATAAGGAAGTATGTTTGGAGTGTGGGAGGTCCAAGCAGAAGTTGGACAAGCATTGTAAAAATCCCAAATGTGGAGTGGGAGAAAAGAAATTTTTGAATTGTGTCACGGTGAGCAAATTGTTTCCTGTCGACCAGAGGGCGAATTGAATCATTCACCCCTCTACCCGCCACCAACGTTATACACGGCCGGTGCATGACGTTTAAAACGTCACATGGAGTGAATCATTTTTACACAGTGATTGGTGCAAAATGGTGGGCTCGCCGCTTTGCACCAATCGTCGTGTAAAAATGATCCACTTCATGTGACGTTTTAAACGTCATGCACCGGCCGTGTATAACGTAGGTCGCGCTCCACCTCCATTGCCCTACGTGAGCTCTTGAGGTAATCAGGTTAAATCAAAGAACAGACTGGTTAATTTTCGCATAGGGCAGCAGAATCTGGGCAGGTCTGTGACGTCATTGAATCATGTGAATGTGGCTATCGACGAATATGACTCCTGCTAATAAAATCCAAACTCTAAAATCCATTCTGCTACACATAAGAAATAATTTTGATATGGTTCAGAAAAATGCTTCTTATTTGTGAAACATCTTCAGATGCAACTAATAGAAAATGAGTTACTCCACTGAAATTGAGAGTTTTCTATCGGAAAAGAGAATATCTATAGTGAAACGTCGATGTGGTGAATATTATCACGATGAGACAAGAAGTATTGTCAGGTAACCATCCGAAATATTTAAGGCAAACATTTATAATGTCATCTTAGGCACATAAACCGGGAGGCGGCAGCACAGACAATCACCTCATCGAGTTCATGGCTGAAATTGCAGAATTAGTTAAAACTCAATGCGCATATTAAAACGCAATCGGTCTGCCAAGTCATATCTTGGTGGAAAACACCTTAAAGCCTGATTTTAGCGGTTAACTCGTAGGTTTACCATTGTGTTTTCCTGCACCCAAAGCTATGAAAACATGGAGGACTGGGAGCAGGCAAGCATAATTTCCGTCTCCACCGCCGATCGACGATTGGAATTTTTACGCTTTCTGATTATTTCTAAAAACAAATGCATCTTAAGTCATTTCCGGTATTTTGGAGGATTATGAAGATATAAGAAGATATAATATAAGAAATTAATATATATTATATTAGATTATGTAGAAATATTAGATTATATAGAGGTTAGAATATATAGAAATTAATTAGATTGTATTAATAATATTTATTATATTACAGTTATAAATTAATTAGATTATATAGAAATTAAAAGATATTATATAAGAAACCAAATTCAACCGGAAATGACTTAAGAAGCGTTCGGTTTAACAACTAATCAGAAAGCATGATAATCGCAATCGTCTATCGGCGGTGGAAAGGGAAATTATGCAGCAGGCAAACACAATGGTAAACCTACGAGCCAACCGCTAAAATCGGGTTTTCGAGTGTTTTCCACCAAGATATGACTTGGCAGACCGATTGCGTTTTAATATGCGAATCAAGTTTTAACTAATTCTGGAATTTCAGCCGTGAACTCGATGAGGTGATTGTCTGTGCTGCCGCCTCCCGGTCTAACAGCAGGGCTACACTAGATACTGGGCTGGCTCATTCATTATCATGACGTCACATATGGTGGCTGTCCGCGACCAGCGATTGGTGCAAAGCGACGCGCCCATCGTTTTGTGCCAATCGCTGTATGTCTTTCGTTTTGTCGTTTCGCTTTGTACCAAGTTAAGCTCCCCTCCCTCCAAGATTTTGTTTACGATAAAATTACTACCTATTGATAATTAACGATTACAAAGATGCTAATATGATTCGAATTAGGGTTAAGTCATCTTCATAGAATTAGAGCAAAGAGCCGTGTTGATAGTCAGTATTGAAATATTTTAACAATGGGGTTGTCGATTGGTGGCCAACGCATAAGTCTAGCGAGGTGGGCCAAACTGTACCAGTCCGCCCCTGCTGTTTTCAGGAACCATATGTGTTCGCTGAAGGTAAAGTTGATGGTATTCCAGATGGGGAAACAGTGTTCTACTCTCAGGTCCAAGCGAGATCTGTGGTCTACGTCTTGAACAAAATCGTTCCAGCGGTGGAAGTTATGACGGAAATAGACGCTGCGGTGCAGTCTGACTTAAGTGCAGATGTAAAAATTCTTGTGATTTCGGTCTATTTGCCGCCACAAAGAGATGGCCTTGACATCACTTCCCAGACGGAGCTGCTTCAGGATCTGTTTGACAGTCCCACGGACAAGTCCATTGTAATATTTGGATATATAAATACCAAGAGCTCGGTTTGGGGGTACCCTCTTTACAAGTCTGACGACCAGGGTGACCTTATTCTATAAGGAAAGGGCATGTTTGTTTACAAACAAACAGTTCCATCAACTAATCTACCACGACATTTTTGTCGCAGCAATCATTACAGGTAAGACTCCTATAATACGAGCTGACGCATATCCATTTTGTTTCGGATTATTCGTGCTGAGTTCAGCATCAATCTACCGCAGCCGGAGTTGGGGTTGCCTAAGATTCGGTTCTGATTGGCTAAACCGGTTCTGATTAGCTTGGTTTTTCGACTGAACTTCAATTTGAGACCCAAATCTGCGAGGATGCGTCAGCCTGTATTATAGGAGCTCTAATTACAGGAATCGTCATGGCGACGTAGGACAATCATATCACAGACCAGTTTAACGTAGACCAATCAAATCGCTCCATCTCATGTGTACTGTAGGAGTTGTAAAGAACAACCAGGTTTTCTCCCAAACCAACAGTACTTTAACCAACAGTGACGTCAGTTGCCCTTTCCTTAAATATTTGTGCTCAGAATGATTTAGAGGTGTGGAACGACCCCACCAGTGAAGGCACGTTCATCGGGTCCCAAGGCAAAAGCTGGATATATTTAGCTTTGGGCAGACTTCGAAGACCAATGGACTTTACCCATATAACGTCATCTGTGGGTAAAGAGAAGAAAAGCGCCGATAGGCGTGAAGAACATTTTAACACATCTTCCCCTTCGTCCAATAAACAGTATTTTTCCGAAGGAAATTACCCTCAGAGGTGCGGTTGTTGCCATTCGTGGGTAAAGTCCATTCGTTTGGTCAAATGGGAGCTCGAACCTCGTGAGACGGCCTGGCTAGATGGGAAGTCAGTCAACGAGAGCGTCGCTCAATTAACGGAAATTTTGCAGGATATATGTGCAGATGTCAAGAGAAATAAAAGACCTCGGGTTAAAATTGTTCCTTGGTGGAGTGAAAGTCTAGCGATCAAAAGCGTTCTTTCTGCCGTTTGAACAAATGGCAAAAGACGTCGCTTCCAGCGTTGCAATGACAACCTGGATCAAAGAAAGGAGTACAAAATACTTTTTTGAAAACTCCAGAGCCGTTTTAGAAAATCGATACGCCGGGCCAAGTGAGATCATTACCAGTATCTTGAAGACATTGACCAGTGAAAACCATTTGGTCCTCATTTGATTGGGCTCGAGGTAAATCCTTGAACCGTTTAAAATAGTGCAATTCACGATCGGGGTAGGAGCCGAACCAAGGAATTTAACTCGGCAATAGAAGAGCTCATGGATTATCACTTTTGAAGTGACAATGAGCACCGCGCTGTTCAGGATTTCGCTCTAGGGGACGACGACCCGGAATTCACCCAGAAGGAGGTTGAGGCGGTCATCGTGGCAAAGCTCCGCGGATGAATGGAATACATCTCGAGATTGTAGAACTTCTCTTTAGGGCAAATAAAACATTTTTCATGAACAAATGTCTAGCAGATGATGTCTTTCCAAATCAATTGTTCTGTTTAGTAAAGTGGGCAAGGATCGTGGGCTGGCCAGCTTCTATCGTCCGATATGTTTATTGCCCGCCTGGAGAAAGGTTCTAGACAAACTTGTGAGCTAGAGTTACAAAGACTGGAAAAAACCCAGTTTAAACCTGGAAATAAACCGGTCTTTTGGGGAATTAACCGGGTTTTTTGGGAATAAACCAGGTCTTTTGGGGAATAAACCGGATCCACTGGAAATAAACCAGTTCTTTGCAACTTTACTTGTGACCAATAGATTGAATTACCATTCTAGATCACATGGGTTCATGAATCCATGCCAATTTGGTTTTACTCCGAGTATGGGAACGGAAGACGCATTCCAGAAGCTGCGTATGACAATAGAAGGTTGTCAAAATCGGGACAACGATTGTTGTTTCGTCCTGTTGGATATCAAAGGAGCCTTTAACAGCTTGTGGTGGCCCTCGATCTTTCTGGGTCTAAGTAAAATGAAGTGCCCTAGAAACCTATTCAATCTGGTTAGAAGTTTTCTTTCTGAGAGGAAGGTAGTTTACCGAACAGAAATCTCATCCCTGGAACGAGAATACAACGTTGGCTGACCACAGGGTTCGAATTCGGGTCCTTTTTATAGAAATTTAGTAGCAAATATGCGGATGCGGTTTTGGCTCATAGATCAGCTCTCTTCCAGATAACAAGATGCTCCCGTACTACCAGTACGGCAGCTATTAAAATACTGGCCGGTGCAATGCTCCTAGATAGGCAGGTGGAGAAAAAATTCATTCTCACAAGAGCCCTCCATATGAATAGCGACCTAGAAATAGGCTCAGTCTGTATTCGTGCAGACGAAATTCAACGTAAAGCAGAACGCTGGAAGGTACACCCCGCAAAAGCCCCAGCCATCGATTGGAAGGGGGCACCCCAGCTGACTGAGGGCTCCCGAGTCCATCGGGTAATTTGTTACTCACTTAAATAATCAACTAATAATTTATTGATTGAATTAGCACAAAAAAATGTTACAGTAATAGTCCTTATTGGTCCATATTTATTATTAGCACTTGCCGTAAACGACTGTCGAATGACAATCTCCCTGATCGTACGTTTCACGCTACTTCGTTACGCACCACTAATACACACAGTTCCGGTGGAGCCAAATCACAACCACCTCAAAAGATGATTCCCATACTCGCACTATATATATATATATCCGGCGGTATGTCACCTCGCTACCCCCGGCACAGTCTAGACCTCAGGTCTATTCCGATCTGTTCCGTCTATGCTGTATTTCGTCCACCCCTGGACCAACTGTCCGATGCACGTTCTCTCCGGTCTGGTCCGTATACATAGCTTCTCTCCCAGGACACTGCCTGTCCTACTCACTCCACTGCACACCAGCGACTGCCTCATGTCATACACTTCACCCCACTCTCTCGATCTTCGGGGCCTGTCTTTCCTCCTTCATGGATTTTCCACACCTGTAAATACATTTCTCTAGAACGTTCCCTCTTTTCTATTATCTTCCCAAATCAGTTCGCTAGGAATTCAATGCGCATTGTATCCACATTGAAAAAACCGGATTCCTTTCATAATGACTCTGTGAACACCCCACAAATAGCTGTGAGGATCAGGGAAATTCCATTGTCAATCACATACAGAAATTTACAGGAAAAGAAAATATATATCTGAATACAATAATGATTAAATATAATTAATTAAATTAACTAGATATATACAACATAGGTTCTGTTAAAGTCAGAAACCTGACAGATACCTTTATTTTTTTTCAACTCTTTTCCGGTGTTTGTCTCGTTTCTTCCAGCTGTTTCATCCCACCTCCATTCATCACTCAAATAGGGTTTTGCCTTTTTAGACTAAGTTTATATCCCACCCCATCCTAAAATTTCGGAAAAATCGAACCATATTTATAAGCTTTTATAGATTTTCATCCCTACCGCCTTGTGGTAAATCTACACATATTTTTTTTACGGATTTTCTCATCTTCTATTTATCCGATCTTCATGTTACTTTCATTGTTACTCATGAAATCATTCTCTTGTTCAACGAATATAGCTCCAATTTATGTTATTCCGTTCTATAGGGACTTTTGAGATACAGTTCCAATTTTAGAGTCTTTTATTTTCTTTATTTTTTCTCTAGCTTATTTTGGCTTTATCACTGTGCCCGCGGTGGATTTATCCTTCAGTTGCATGCATAGGCATTTTCTATAGGAGCCTTTGTTTATGTTTACCGCATTTCTTCCAGCTGTTTCTCTCTCCTATAGATTTTTGCCTCTACATCCCCCCCCCTCGCTTCGCGATGAACGAATTACACGGCCTGTTTATGACTTTTAAAACGTCACATGGGGTGGATAATCCCATACAGCACAATAACGTCCTAACGACATACGATACACGTCATATGAAGGATAAAGCCTCAATATCCCATCCTTATCCAGAGACAGTGTTGAATTCAGGGGGTGGCCCGAGGAGACACCCCCTCCCCGGAAGATTTGAGATTTTATCTTTTGATGGTTAAAAAGTTGATCCCTAAACCCCAACCAGGAGCCACAGAAATCCCTCCCGGAAAAAAATTCCCGAATTCAACACTGACTGGAGAACATCCAGTTTTGAGCAAAAATAGACTTCTATGTTCGTTCTGTGAACATCAATTTCTGCCATGTATATGATGACAATAGGACGAGATAAAATAAATAGAATGTGAATTCTCTGCTTGTCCAGTAAGCGTCATTTTTAGACATTCACAGGATGCTCACTGGATCAGTAGCAGACACTTTATATAAAAATTATTTAAAAAATCGACGGGGGAGGGGGATTGCCCCTACCCTGCCCTCCCAAATTATGCCCTGGATTTCTATTCATTTTATCTTAAGTTGTGCAGAGGTACACACTAAAACATTCCTATTGAAAAATAGTGGTAACCTATCCAGGTTACCACTATTTTTTAAATAGAAGTGTTTTAGTGTGCACCACTGCACACTAATTTATGATAAAATGAATAGAAATCAAAGACATAATTTAGGAAGGACAGTGTGGGTCAGTTGCATCCCCACCCCCTCCTTTATGATTTTGAGACGAAATCGTCTCAAAAATTCACAATGCCTTATTGAATGATCGTCGATTGAAGATACGCGAACTTGCTGACATTGCAAATATCTCGATAGACCGTGTCCACTACACTTTACACGATGTTTTGGGTATAAAAAAGCTTTCCGTTCGATGCATGCCTTGTTTGTTGAACGTCAACAAAAACGCCAAAGAATGAACATTTCTCAAGAGTCTTCTGAAATGTATTGTGCTGCAAGTTGAAAAATGAAATATTGTCAAAAATCTTGAATTTTCTTTATCAGGCCGAGAACTTTTCGAACTATCCTCGTACAGGGCTGCACTAAAGTATTTGCACACATTATGCATTTTATAATATAAAAATGCTGAATGGCAGCTCCACTTGGTATATGATTTACACCAAAACCTAATTAACATCAACTTATGTCAAGGTCTAACAGATATGAAATTTGACGTAATTCCGTGCATTAATTTTTGAGATATGACTATCGCTAAAATCCTGAAAAATGCAGCATAGCAGCACTACCTGTTGGGAGATTTACACCAAAACCTAATCAACAGCAATTTATGTTAACGTCTAACTGAATCTGAAAACTGATGAAAATCTGTGCATTACTTCTTGAGATAGAGCTATTGCAGAAATCGTGAAAAAGGCAGCATAGCAGCGCCACCTTTTGAGCGATTTACATCAAAAACTAATCAGCACCAATTTATATTAAGCTTTAACTGAATCTGAAGTTTTATTAAATTCAGTGCATTAGTTCTTGAGAGTGCCCACAAAATTTTTATCCCACACGCACACAACACAGACATTGTTTTAAAAAAAGTCAAATCGTGTTCAGGACCTCCTAAAACATATAAATCCATCAAAAACTGAAAGTTTTCACGAATCCAATACTTTCTTCTTGTAAAGATAGAATAAACTAAAAGAGAAATCCGTTTTAGACAGGTTCTATTTTTAGCAGGTACATCGTCTGTTTTATATGTATTAATATGCTTTTTGTACGGATTATTGTATTCATTTTGCACGCATCACGATATTTTTCCTTTTAAGACAGGTTTCCGTCATAGACAGATTCTATTTCACAGGTGTGTTTTAATTCTTTTGCCTAGAAATGTATGTACTATTCATTAAAAATAATTTTAATAGTACAATAATGACCATTTAAAAATCTATACATTACTGGCAAAAGTTGTTGTGCTGGGGTCTCATTTTACCGATTTTGCACGGACCAGGCTCGGGCAATGATTTTCATATGGGTTGGGTTGAATCGGGACTGTGGCTGAAAATTTCGACCCTTGTAGACCTCAAGGAAGAATGAAGTCCAGGCCTGGTCCCGCTCAAGTCTGCAGAAAAAAAGTTAGACTCAGAAAGAGAGATAGGTACGACTCGAGCCTCAATGAAAACTGGCCCGAACCCGGCAGGCCCTCAGGCCCGTGCTGACCTATAAGATGGAATACTAATACAGAAACACACTATTGTCAATAAATTTTGAATTTCGCATTTGGATTAAACATGTTTTTCCGTCTCTAAGGGATAGAAAACGCTGAAACTTCCAAAAATCAAAGTATCATAACTTGATAAGTTTTGGTCGCGCAAAAAAGGAAGTTTTGTTGTTTTACCTGTTAGAGTATGAAGAAAGTTTTTCCAAACATAACTTATAGGACCTAGGAACCGTATAAAATTTTAAAGTTCGTAACTTTTAAACTATTTTGATGTAAATATCTTTTAACACTATGAAGAGCAAATTTGAAACTTTTTTGCTATTGCAACTGGTATTCGCAAAGCCAATCGTTTAAGAAATTAGAAAAATATCAGAGTTTACACACATATATGCCATTTAAGACTGCAGCTTTTCTTCCATCTTATAATTCGGAAGTTCAGTGCCGAAACTAGCTTTTTTTACACCCGGGGCAAACATGGATTTTGGCGCCCCTCCCCTCTCCCAGCCAAATAAATTTGCAAAAAGAATTTTACCAACTTTCTAATAGCCGACTCGACTTGTTTTAAATTTAAAATATGTAATCACAAAAATATGTAATACTGAACTACGCAATCAGCTTTCTCAAATATTGATTCAATAACACGTTCAAAATGGAATAGAAAAAAACAGGAAAAAATTTCACTTTATACAGGTTTTCATCTTAGCAGGTATAATTGTTGGTATTCTTTCTGTTGAGAACATGTAATTTTAAAATTGAAAACTGGATTCCATTATAGACAGATTTCATTTTCACAGATTTTATGGTATGTGTATCATTACAAATGAGGCGTTTAAAGTCCAGTGATATGAATCATATTGTCTTAAGAGTTTACAATAATCACGCGAAGACATTCGGAAGCTAATGTTAAATCTGTGGGAGCATTCATAATACTTTTAATCTTTTTTTCATGGGATACTTCCGGTCGATATCTAATGTTGTGCGTTCGTACTTTTTCGGGTTTTGTTACATTTTTTTTTAATTCGGACCTTTTCACTTTTGTGAAATGAAACTAGTTGAAAATGGTTGTGAAATTGAAAGTGTCCTCATATAAAAAAATTGCAACAAAAGTCGAAAAAGTAAAAACACACAACGTTAGATATCGAGATCAGGTATGATATGAAAAAATATTTAAATGCAAGCGAGAATTCCAAAAAGACCGCTCCCATAGGTTTAACATTAGTGTGCGAGAGTTTTCGTGTGACTAGTGTAGACTCTTAAAAGCATTTTAATATTTTTTTCTTAGGATAGCTGAGGTTGATGTTCCATAAGTGAAAGTAACTATATATATATATTTATTTATATAAACCTGCAACAAAAAATCGAAAGAGTAAACACTTGGTCAGAGATTATCCTACGAAAAAAAATTATTTAAAAATATTAAAATGCAAGCGAGAAATTTGAAAAAAAAAATCCGCTCCCATAGGTTTAACATTAGCTTGCGAGTTTCTTCACGTGACTACAGTGTGGGTTCTTAAGAACTCAAAAACCAGGATTTTCTGCAAGCATAACAATGAATTCCAATACCGTAAAATATTATCTATAACCAGTTCTGTGAAACTATCACTTATACTCTTCTTCCTATTCATAGATGGATAGGTTTAGATACTTTCCTGAACCTAACGCTAAACTTCAAAATTATAATACTGGCTTATATTACTGCTACTTTAAATGGCTCAATTGTTACTGAGACGATGGCGAGAAATAGAAATATACTACATCAGATTTCTATTGTGGAATATATTAAGATTTTTAATGAATGCGAGCCTAATATTTGCCAATGAAACTTAAACTAATTTGGAATTTAATGCAGATAAGATAAATTCACTATTAATAAGATATGAAATAATAAAGTTTCTACTGTAATAGAAAGTTGTTTAAAGAAAAATTCAACTAATAGCAGAACTTTAAAAAAATAAATACAATTTTCTAAACATATTTTAGATTGCAAATTAAATTAATACATTTCTTGACTTTTATATTACATAAAATAATTAACTATCTTTAAATGATGTTAAAACTTTACTTTTCGAGCTTTTTTTGCTGCAAATACATTTGCAAATAATTTGCTAAAACTTCTTTCACCTGAGGCAACAGAGACAGGAAGTGTCAGAAATATTTTCAATAAAATAGTCAAATTAGGATATATTTCCTCAACTCTATTTTTGAAAATAAGTTTTAAAATATCTTCTGTCGGGGCAGTTTTAAAAGTTTTATCAACTGCCATTGCGTGGAACATGAAGCTTTCAATTTCTTCGACGAATTCTTCTATGTTCAGATCTTCTCTACAAATGCTTGTCAGCTCTTTAGCTTTTCTCTTAATATTGTTAATGTCTGATTTCTCAATTTCTCTCCCATTCAGAAAGCTGAATTTATTATTAATATTTTCGAGAGCCTGAAATCTTGTATTTAGTTTACAATCCTATCAACAATTTCCAACAATGAATCTCTAAACATATCTTCTCTAGAAAATTTTGTGACTTCATCTTGACAGTCTTCGTCAAACATTTTTTCCCCCTTTTCCTGACATCTTTAAAATTTTCAGGCAATTATTATCTTTATCAATTATTTTGGCCTCGGAAATTGCATTGAAAACTATATTTCCTCTCGTGGATTTAAAAAATACAACAATCCACAAATATGTTTTACAGACATATCAACTGTTATGTCCTGTATTTGAAGGAATGATCTATTTTTGTTTTAGAATTTTATTACAAAAGCATAAAAAAATGATGAAGTCATAGTTCTTGATACGTTTCTTTATGCTCATTGCTTCGATTACTAGCCATGGCACCCTGGGTGGTATTTTTTGGTGCACCTCTACAAATGATATATTAAAAAAAAAGTGTTTACTAAGTATTTTATTTTGTGTATATTTTCCACACCTTTGTCTTTAGTATCCCGAACAGTCGCCTGATCGCATCCCCTCAACGCATACAAATGGTAAAAAAACAAGAAAAAATATTTTGGAAGGATAAAGGCTTTACTAGTCATGGCGACCTGTGCAAGATTGTTTACTGTACCTCTAACAAATGCTATACTCCTTTTAGAAAATGATTTTATTAAGTATTTTACTTTATGCATTCCTCTTTGTTTTTCTTGTCCTGGCAGTCGCCCGACGGTCCGACCTTGTCCATAGCAAGATGGGAAAAAAGAAAGCTCCATGCTGCTTAGCAAGAAAGAAAATAAAAAAAGAAAGTTATTACTGATGGCATTGAGCTCACAGGCTATTCACACTAATTGTATATTACACTTCTTATTTCAAAGCATAATGCCCATCAAAAAATTAAGGGGGAATTAGCCCCCCGTTCCCCCTCTTTTTACTTAACCAATGAACCCCCAAAACTAATCAGAGACCTGTCTTATCACAATAAACATATATACAAAATTTGAAGCAAATCGGCTAATTCTGCATGAAAAGCCCAACTATCTAAATTAAGGGGGGTTGGCACCCTATCCCCCACTTTATACTTAACCAATGAACCAACAATTTAATCTTTAAAAGCGCTTTATCACAATGAACCTGTATACAAAAGTTGAAGCACATCGGATAATTCTACATGAAAAACCCATTTATCTAAATTACGGGAGTTATTAGCCCCTGTACCTTCCCTTTATACTTAACCAATGAACCCCCAAAACTAATCAGGAAGCGCTTTATCACAATAAGCCTATAAACAAAATTTGAAGAAAATAGGATAATTTTGCATGAAAAGCCAATTTATCTAAATTAAGGGAGATTAGCCCCCCCATTCCCCCCCTTTTATACTTAACCAATGAACCAACAACACTAATCTTTGAAAAGGCCTTATCACAATGAACCTGTATATAAAATTTGAGGCACATCGAATAATTCTGCATGAAAAACCCATTCATCTAAATTAAGGGGGGATTAGCCCGCGTTACCCCCCACTTTATATTTAACCAATGAACCCCCAAAACTAAACAGGGAAGCGATTTATCACAATGAGCCTATAATCAAAATTTGAAGCAAATCGGATAATTTTGCATGAAAAGCCCATGTATCTAAATTAAGGGGGGTTAGCCCTCCCCCTGTTCCACCCTTTATACTTAACCAATGAAACCCCAAAACTAATCAAGGAAGCGGCTTATCACAGTGAACCTATAAACAAAATTTGAAGCAAAACGGATATTTCTATCAAGAGTTATCGCATTACGTACATACATACAGAACGGGCAGGCACATTAGCTATCAGGCTTTGATAGCCTGCGAGTTAAAAAAGAATAAAACATCCTTGGAATTTTTTTGCAGGGAATTGCTTGGACATGAGACTGACCTTGAAAAATGTTAGTGGTTCTTACTACATGGGACGTGATTTCCCTGATAGACAGAAGACATAGGCATCTTCTTTGGACATGGTGTATTTGGAATAGGATAAAAATAGCCTAAGAGAACAGTTCTTTCTTCTTATTCATTTGCTATCTAGTATTTTAGGCGAATCTTTTTATCTATTATTTTAAAAACACAAATTGCACAAATTGTGCTTATTAGTTGCTAAAATCAGTGTAAAAATTGTTTTAAACTCATAAAAGAGCTAAAATCCTACATGTTTCGGCTTTAAACGTAAAGCCATCATCGGGGAAGAGGAACAACACAAACGACTACTGATCTTTTAATTTTCGATGCGAGAAAATTAAAATCAACAGTATGGAAAAATTTAAATAAAATAAGCGGGCGCTCTCTGTTGCCAAAGAGCGAAAAACAAAACAATGAATTAACAAGGGGTTAAAAATGTATCCCATAAACTAGATATGTTGAAAGAAAAGTTATCATTACAAATACAATCTTTTCTAATTTTAATTTCCAATGATTCCCTAATGGCGGCTTTAAATGGGTTATTGAACCTATGGATAATTCTTGCTTTATCGAAATTAATTACAGTATCATTATTTTTAGCGTAAAACTGGGAGAGTGCAGTGGATAACTTTCCAAATTTTATGTCGTTTTTGTTCCAGCTAAAATAACTTGATTATGTTTTAACTAAACAATAGTAGTATGGTTAATATAGTATGCTTTACTGAACCATAAATTGTTACTCAATATTATTAATATGCTATGCAAAAAAAGGAGGAAATTGTAAGAGAAACATTTTAGAGAATGCCGGTAAAAAAAAGAAAAGAAAATTTAACTAAAAGTCCAAAACTAAAAAAAAAATGAAAATGCAGCTTTTTAAACGAGTCCATCGATAAAGAATCATCTTTAATTTCCTTGCACCTAAATGTGTGTGATGTACAAGATGATGGTGGCTACTTTCTATATAACTTTCTAAGTGTAAACAGAATAACAAGGAAAGTAATCTTCAAACAGAGGATGTTAAAAAGTATCCATTGGATGTTAGGTAGTTGTTAGATTCCCGCATGAAAATTGTTCTTGGATCAAAGATTTTATTGGTATTGTAACCAATGTAGTAAATGACTTAACATAAGTTGTAACATTTAAAAAAAGAAAAAAAAATGGAAACAATGTTTATTTTTCCAGAAAATGAAGATATCATACATATATTAAATGAATTGTTGGATTTTTAGATGAGCCCATTCAACTCCAGATGTCAAATGTTTTTACCAAATTAACACGTATAAGCTCTGAATAATACTATTTCATTCATTATTACAGCTGTTAATTCAATAAAATCCACTATAATCAGAACTTTAATTTATAACTCATCAAACCTTTAGAAATGAATTACTTTATTTATCATTCCTAAACAATACATATCCTCTTTCCTCCTTTTTTATCAACACTAGACACAATATACTATATTTTCTCTAGTAATATTGCATTTTTTAGTAACTAGCACTAACAATTTTAACTAGCACATACAGTGCGTGTGTAAAACTAGCACACAGTTTTATTTTCTAAAGTGAATTTGTATTAGAGGGAGAATAACAAAACCTCTTTCTGAAACTCTCACCAGCCTTGCTTTTCCTACTAGGCAAAACAGAAACAAAAATAAATTACTTGATTTTGTTTTATCCAGATATTCAAAAAATTATTTTAATGGCTAAAATTCTCACTATAATGAATCATGTAGCCAAAAGTGGAACATATGTTGTACCCCTTTTGGCCACTTCCATGGCCATAAAAGGTAGATATAGCAAATTTAGAACACCAGTTTTGACCGTCTCCCATTAAACAGTTAAAATAATTAATTTTAATGCAGAATTTATATAGAAAGAAAGCTTATCTCATAAAACTCAATAGCAATTAGTTTTAGAACAAATAGAGCCTGATAAGGCTTAATGTTGAAAGATTCTAAAAACTTGTTAGCTAAGCAAA
The DNA here is from genome assembly GCA_963931845.1 of Maratus michaelseni. Taxonomy (NCBI): domain Eukaryota; kingdom Metazoa; phylum Arthropoda; class Arachnida; order Araneae; family Salticidae; genus Maratus; species Maratus michaelseni. The sequence continues at coordinate 78,709,911 of OZ007594.1, forward strand.
GATCTTAATATTTGTGAGCACACACTATAGGTTCACACATTTAATTTTTTTTGCAAGTCACAGGTTATGGAAAAATAAACCAATCAGATTGGAAATGATAAATTAAGGTTTTCTTAAGGTGTAAAAATGCATTTTATTGATTAATATCAAATCATAAGCTAAATACTGGACAAACTGATTGAATGCGGCTAAAACTGGTACACCTATCCTATATATAAGATTATTGTATATATATCTATTGTATGTTTATTCATAGAAATGAGATTAAAAGCAAATATTAAATATTTCTGCCTTGAAATTATAAAGTAATTTTTAGTTTTACACGTACAGTTTATGAAAATGATACAGATGCACAGAATTTATTTTAAAAAACTTTTTATGTTTTAGAAAATTATTATTTTCTATGAAGTATTTTTCCTACGAGCTTTGTTTTCTGCCATCAATGACTATTAATTAATATTGCAATTTCTGTGCACATAAATATGTTACATATGTGTCCAGTTTTTCAATTCCCTTTTTATTAATTAGATAAAAATTTAACATTTTATAGTCCTTCTTTCAGCCACATTTATAGTAGATTAACTTTTCTTTTTCATTGTATCAAGGTGTGAAGTAACCACTCAGCTAAAACGACTATCTAACCCCTACACACACCCCCCCCCCTTTTTGTTCAGATTAATAATTTTGAATGTGTGGGAAAAATTGCACAATTATAAATTTGTTTCCTTTATACAACTATAAGTTATTTTTATATTATAAATGTTTAGCCAAAATATTTATTAAAACTATTAAATTTCGTCAAACTAAAGCAAAAAATTATATCTACATATATTGATACCTCTAACTTAAATATATAAAAAGCAACTTGAGTTAAATGAAAAACATTGGTTTACATAATTTATTAAAATAAAACATTATCAGAATATGAAAACAATATTTGTTCCTTAAAATAATTTGTGCTGCTCTGAAAAAAAAAAAAAAAAGAAAAAAGCTTATAAAGCTCATTTTTTTCCTTCAAGCAACGACAGCTATTGTATCAAATAAAGTATCAAGGCATCATAATATTAAACACTAACTAGCCTACATTACACACTTCCATACAATTATACCATTATACAATTCCATAAACAAGCAATTTTTTAATAATAAAAAAACCTGTTATTATCATTTGATAAGAGTTTACTGCTATGAAATTGTGTCTCATTCTATTCTAATATGAGTATGATGATAAACCTTTATCATTAGTAATTCAAATAAAGCTACAAATATGTACATAACAACATAATAGTAATACATAAATGAAGCACAAATAAATAAATATCCATGTGATTAAATATCAGTTTTCTTTTAAGTTTAAAATTTATTTATTAAACGTAAAAGGATTTTTAATTAAAAAAAATTAAACATGCATGATGTAAACAAAAACATTTCGGTTTTATATCTTTGAATTCGAATAAAGCAGTCGATTTTAATCTCTTGATTTTACATAAACAAAAAATACTTTTGCGCCAAAATAATGATACATCACAATAACTATCAGTCCCTCCTTTGCTGCATCAAGTTGCCATAATCTAACGAACCAATGAAAGCAAGGTAACTAACCTAACCCAAGTCCAACGTTTCTCAGGAATGTAGCTGACTCAGAATTTTCCCCTCTTGTTTTTTTTGCAGACATTGACCGCATGTGCGAAAGCCCAAACTTATGTTTCAGTATGCCTTGTTACGTATTTTTAATAAACGTTAATTTTATACATTTTTAATTAAAAAAAAGCTCAAATTCTATTTATTTTTAAGCAAAAAGTATTGTTTTCTTTTAATAAGGTTGGTGTAAAAACATGTTTTTTTTTTTTCTTTTTACGTGGACTTTTATTTAATCAAACACCACTAACTGACAAAGTTGCATCTGGGCGCAGATAATCCCCACATTTCTCACTCTCAAATGCCTACAGAAGAGGAATGTGCCAATGATTTTGAGGGATTTTTGACATAATTTGGACTAAAACTTCAGTCGGAGCATGCCAAGAGCATGCACACTGTGCGTAGCTTGCCACTCTCTTATAGAGACATCCTAGTTACGAAAAGTTGCATTTGTATGTTGTTTGAGTCATTCCTAATTTTGCTGTCGTCTGCAGGATTTGATTCGTGCGTGATCCATTCATAGATGAATCTTATCGCGGGAGATTTTTTTCTATCGTAAAAACCATCAAAGAAGGATAAAAACTTAAAACCTCCAGCTGATTTAAACTATCCTCTTGTCATTATAAGCTTAGAAAGCAGTAAAACAGAAGAAATTTTAATCTCAAATAACAGTTTGTATTAATATAATTTTAAATTCAGTTATTGAAGTACTTGATAATTCTGCGCATTTTATTATGCTTCATATTATTTATTTACTTTTAGGATAATTATGAAATTACTATGATATATTATTGCTTTTATATTTTTTATTATGGACACCGAGTTCTGTCTAGAGACTATTTCATTTCTAAATAGTGTAAAAATACGATGTTTCAAACATAAATATTTATTTTGGTGGAATTATTCAATTTTAGTAATATCATTTTGGTTGAAAAGATGTAATGTTTTAAAAAGTGGATTTCTGCATTACTATGATTAATTTAAAGAAAAAAAATATTTGAAACCAGCAATTTTATTTTTACTAGTTATCAAATAATCCCTTTTATTTTTTTTTAAGTAGTAGACCACTATAATCTGGTAATTTCATTCACTGCCAGTATGCTTGAATCTTGATTATTAAATTAGCTTTAATGTTGTTGACAGCAGGCTAATCCCAAAGCTATGCCTTGTTTTCCTTAATCAAGTATTGTTCTGGTGCCTCCTAGCGGTCATCTAATTGAAAAACCGGCCCTGTTGAAAGCAAAGAGTATAAATAAAATTAATGAATGCATGGCATTTTTGCTTCAATTTCATTATTAGTTTTTTGTACTGAATGACGAACAAAATATTTTTTTTTGCACCCCTTTTCTATGCTGATGCCTGGGACATATGACCCGCTTGCTCCTCATCCTAGTTTCGGCTCTGTTATTGTATACAAATCTTCTGATAATTAGATGTAACATGGCTCATATTGAAGTAAATAAGCCATTTATTATTCTTGATGCAAAAATTTTAAACTATTTTCATTTTAAATAAAAATCAATGATTCTTCCTTGTTAAAGTGGGCCCCTGGGGATGAATCCTTGAATTACATAACATACATGATGTTATAGTCCTATATAACATATATGATATTTTTTAAATTTGTATTATGACAATTATATGCCCAGTAGCAGAATTTTCTGTGTCAATCTGCAGAAAACAAAAATTTATCTGTGACCCAACAATGCTGAACAAAGCTACTATCATAAAAACTTATAAACAACCCATAACATATGCAAAATTTGCATTTTATGAAGAAAATATAATAAGAAAATAGAAAATACAATAACTCTAGACACAGTAAATTTTAACAATTCTTTAATGTCCAGAATTTTTTCTCTTAAACTGTTAGATTAATGTATAAAGTTTAAAATAATCTGCAGTGCCTGCTGCCATGTTGTGCTGTTGCCGCTACTGGAGTCGTATGACATATGACATGTAAATATTTACATATGTATGACATATGTAATATTTATTTCACATTTGTAATATTTATAAGACATAAATATTATATATACATGATATACATATGACGTGACGTATGTGATTTGGGCATTTTGCATATAATATAAATTTAGTGAAATCGTAACTACATCCTTTGAGTAATAATTGTGATTGTGGGGGCTGCTATAGAAAGGAAGTACCAGAACAATTTATTTTCATGCTTGAAAACATTTTTTGAGTTGTGTTACTTTATATGTATGAATAAATGTGTTACATAACTTATTGTTCTAACCTGTTCTATTCAGTATGCCAATGATTTCAAATTTCAATCAGTTAACATGTTTTTTTTTAAATGATGTGATAAAGTATTAAAATCAAAGATTACAAGATAACTTGTAATGTTTCTAAAGATTTTTTAAGTACTCTGTAAATAAAAGCTCTAAAGAAAAATAAAGTTATAAAATATTTAAAATATGTTTGCATCTTTAAAATTTAGCAAAATTTTCAACAGTTATAATATTTAAAATGTAATAATCATAAACTGATAAAAATACTTGTGAGGCTCCAATTTTACTCATTGAGGGATCGTATAAGCTCAAGGCCTGGGTATGAAGCAACCCACACTGTTTTATGGCCAATATTGCATATAAATACCAGCTGTTCATTTGTTTGTCTTCAACTAGTGTAAGAAAATTCTGAATATTATTTTATATATTGTAGGTATGGCTTCAGTTGCAGGCAGAGGTCGCGGTCGAGAACCATCGGATTCTATCAATGCTAAAGTTCTTCGTAGACCTGGTGAAGCTGGATTAATGCAAAGACTTGAAACTCTTAATTCATCTATGAATTCTTCTACGGTAAAAATTTGCCCTTTTTGTAAGAGTAAAAAAATATTGTAATTGATTAAAGTTTAAATCCTTATTAAATTTTTATTTGAGATAGGCACTCATGTTTTTAAAAAATACGACCATTGTTTTTGTTAGCTCACAGGTTATCAAAGCCTGAGAGCTAATGTGCTGCCATTTCTGTATGTACGTAACTCGATAACTCTTGACAGAAGTAACTGTTTTGCTTAAAATTTTGTTTATAGGTTCATTGTGATAAGGCGCTTCCCTGATTTGTTTTGGGGGCTGATTGGTTAAGTATAAAGGGGGGAACCAGGGGCTAACCCCCCCTCCCCCCTTAATTTAGATAAATGGGTTTTTCCATGCAGAATTATCCAATTTTCTTGAAATTTTGTATATAGGTTCATTGTGATAAAGCGCTTCCGTAATTAGTTTTGGGGGTTCATTGGTTAAGTATAAAGGGGGATACGGAGGGCTAATCCATCCCCTAATTTAGATAAATGGGTTTTTCATGCAGAATTATCCGATTTTCTTCAAATTTTGTATATATGTTCATTGTAATAAGGTGTTTATCTAATTAGCTATGGGAGTTCATTGGTTAATTATAATAGGGGGGGGGGATGAGCCCCCCTTAATATATTGTCGATTTGTTTATTTTTCGAGGGAATAGCCTGTGAGCTCAATGCCCTCAGTTTAACTGGGCAGTTTTCTTTTTTATTATTAATATTATTTGTGAATTGGAATTCTCCAGATAATGCTCTTGCTTCTGGATTGTAGAAAGAAATATATGGATGGGAGCAAGTATAATAAAAATTCATATAGTTATTTGTAAAGAAAATAATAAGTGTGGTGAGTACTTAACTATGGGCAACTTTCCTGACTGGTGTTCACTCTAGGGTTGCCAGTAAAGGGCAAAACTGGGAAATTTCATTAGTGGACAGGGGCTAATGGTAGCAGTTTTATAATTGGTCACTTTTTTTTTTTTTGTTTAAAAGTGCTAAGCAATAAACTTTTGTTAAAATTTCTATGGGTATTAATCTAAAATTAAATAGCCCAAATAAATATGTTAATATATACATATTTCAACCAGCAAAAGTAGAATATGAAGGAATGAAAGAAAAGTTTACTCTCTACTGGCAGATATTTTTTTATTAGCCATTTTTTTTTTCATTTTGTGGCCAGCAATTATTTAACACTTCAGTTGCCAGATTGTACATTTCTCCTGTATGTTATACGTTTTTCAGGCTCATTGTATCACCTTTTCCATATGACAATTTCTTCTGTTTTTTTTTTTTCCAAAAAACTATATTTTTTATTTCAAGAATTTTTATCAGTTTGCATTTTTAATTTGCGTTAAAAATTTCCCTTTCGATGTATTTTTTGCTGCAAAAATGTGACTGCAAAATTAATTAAATTAGTGTGCTAAAATAATGTAATACAAATGCAGTTGGAAAATGACAACTATTAATGATTTATCTTTAGGGAAAATTCTTAAACGACATTATTGGCATATTCAACGTAGTTCAATATACTGTGGAAAATGACGGTTGTTGGATAAAATGAAAACAAACTACTGTCAATCTAAATCTTCCAGTTTTTTTCAGAGATAAGTTTGGCAACCCTAGTTCATTCTAGAAAGTAAAAAGGGCTGGGTAGTAAAGAAGGCTACTACAGAAGCAGAAAAAAGGCACTAGTTCAGTAGAAAAGGGAATTATCTCAAGAGAAAATGTACCAGTGTTTAGTAACTTAAAAAAAAAAAGAAATTTAGAAAAAATATGTAATTTTTAGATATATGATAAACAGGGGTCGATCCAGGAAAAATTTGGGGCCTATTTAGGGTTCCTTCACAAAAATCTATTTAATAAAATGGACCCCTTCACAAAAATCAATTTGATAAAATGGTCCCTTCACAAAAATCAATTTGATAAAATGGGCTCCTTCACAAAATTCTATTCCATAAAAACTTACTATTTATTATTTAGTGATGTTTTAAAATGTGTAATTTGTAAACAAGCAAGTTCACCAAAGAGGAAAACTTCAGCAAAAGGATTTTAAAAAGTTTTTGTTTATAAATGCTTGGTTTGAATATGATTAACTGAATATCAACTTTTGTTACAAAATGTTATTTTTCACAAAAATATAATAAATTTCACAAAAATAACCTTTACTTTTCACAAAATGGGCCCCAAGAAAAAAAACCTGCATCGACCCCTGATAAATAAGGTAACATTAATTTTGAATGATTTTATAAATAAAAGAAATACAAACTGTGTCTAAGACAGAATCAATTGTTACCAAAAAAAGTTTCTGTCATAGACAGTATAGCATTCCACTTTAGACAGAGTTTACTGTATTTAAAAACATTCTGCGGGGCTTGTGTTAGACAGATTTCTGTCTTAGATGGAGTTTACTGTACAATTAAATTGCAAAATGATTAAGTAATCTCCTGTGTTATTCCTAAAGAATCAGGAAGTTCTATAATTTTTGCATTGGTAGGCAGGCACACCATAAGACTTTATTTACAAACAGACAAAAAATGGTGGATGCAATGTGAAAAACTCTAGCAACTGAAAATTATTAAAAAAGGAACGTCATTTGACAGCTCCAAAATTACATTTGTTACTGTACAAAAACTTATTTATAGCTGGTAAAAAAAGATTAACATTCATTAAATGAGGAAAAGAACAGTTTGATTTGAGCAACAAGATAGTGATCCCATATGCAAAAAATCGCTATGTGAAATTTTTACAATTTGGCGTATAGAAAATTAATAGGGGTTGCAAGGAATCAAGGAAAGATCCTTGCAGCACTTATCCATTATTGGCATTTACAAATGGCCAAAATAATGCTGATTGGCAACAGAAAGAGGTCAATGAGAAGGTAAACAAGTACCAGATTTTCTTTATGTATATGGATATCATTATATATATTATGTGTATTATCTTTTGCAGATAATCTGCTTAACCCTCTCTGGTGGGTGAATTTCTTCCCACATAAATAATAATAAAAAATAATTTAAATGAAACTCTTTTGTTATTAAAATGAATAACACCATTTAGAGGCTTTACGCTTTACTTCTCCTTTCCACATCTACATGGCAGCAGCACACTCTGCCAATGACCAGCTGATTTTCTGTGACGAATAAAAACTTTCCAATTTTCACGAGTTTTTTTTTAATGTTATAAAGAAAGATTTTGTATAAGAGAATTTATTTTTCTCTTGGGCACTTCTAGTAATTAATAATTAAACAAAAATACAATTATAATAATTAAAAAATAAATTTGCAATGTCACTTCTTTTGTTTGCATGCTGAAGTGGTGTCCTAGAACACTGATGAAAAACAAAAAATCTACCTTTCTTAATCTAAAAAGAGGCGACGGATTTAATTTTTTTTTTTTCAACTACATAGTCCAGTTTCAGACTGTCCCCTTAATCACATTTACAGTTTTAGGCAGATTTTTAAAATTTTAATAACTTGGAGCTCAAAGGGTCGCAAGAGATACTTTAAAAATTAATAATGAATGACAAAGATCAAACAGATTTACATATTTTACTTTTTGAATGCAAGATAATTAGCTTTTTCATTTGTATCTCATTATTTCATATGCTAGTCTTTGATATAAATGAGATGCAAATAAAGTAACAGAATGAAATAAAATAAACTTTACATATTAATTTGATTACATATGAATATTCATTACATAGGGTTAAGTTGATTAGACCGTTTCCAGCAGATTTGCAGTTTATGGTGGAGATGTTATAATAAAAAAGCACTTATTTTATTTATAATGGCTGATTTAATATGCAACTGAAAACAAAGAAGAGAAATTTTCAACTCATTATTCAGACATCACTATAACATCTAATAGTTAACAGTTAATTATTTACAGTGCAAATTAGAATGATTTTTTTTCCCCTTTCTATTTTTGGAGGAATTGGGAGGAAAATAATTTTTCTTTTAACCCAAGTATATTAAAGTAGTGTGATATCCGATGGAAACATTTGTTTAATGTCTTAATCATTATCAGTTTTTAGCTAAGTTGATTTTGCATGTTGAAGGCTAAAGCAATAATGAGAATTTAACATTCCTAATAAAAATTATAGATTTTTTTTACACTTTAATGTTTATAGTTTATACATTTCTAATCTATATTTATTTTTAATATTTTTTTCATCAAACAAAGCAAACAAGTACTGAAAAATATGAATAAGAAACCCCTGTTTATTTTAATAGTACTAGTAATCAGGGTTGTTACGTTTAAAACATTTTGTTTAAAACAGCTGTTTAAAACATATTTAAAACATGTTTATTGTTTATAATGTCACAATGTGACAATTCACAAATTAAATTCACGTGGAAATCTTTCAATAGAAAATTAATTATTGTAGAAAGAATTTTATTGTGGATTTTTAAATTGTTGGCAATGGCTATAACGAAAAATGTTTAAATTTAATAGGAAAAGGCTGTGAAGTTTTTAGTTTTTTATCTCTCTATATTAAAATAATATGATTTTTTCAAAATGTTATGATTTTCAGTGTGACAGTAGGTATTCAGCTGTAAGTACACAAAATTTCAAGTCTGTTAGTTATACAGTTTCTGAGAACCGGCTCTGTGACGGACAGACAGAGAAGTGGGACGAATAGGGTTTTGTGAGATGAACGAAACCCTAAAAATGTTATGCTGTCAGTTACCAATCATAAATTCGCTACTCAAGAATAAAAAAAAGTGGACAATTTTGTAGAAATAACATCTTTATCTTGGTAATAAGCCTTGAAAAACACGTCGATAAAAATGTCATGCAGATCATAAAACAATTACAAGCAGCTGTATGCTCCACTGCTGGTTTAGAAAGAGTGTTTTCTACTTTTGGCTTTGTGCAGAACAAAACTAGAAACCGGTTAAGTGTTTGATAAGGCTGCCAAACTTGTTACTATTTATAAAGAACTTAATAATAAAATGTTTTAGTTTAGAATAAAAGAATTAATTGTTAATTAATTTTTAAAGTATTTATTATATAATTTTTTTCTTCCTTACTGTTTTTTAAAAATATTTTCATTCTTTATATTTAATTTATTAATTTTTGCTCACTTTAATCAAAATTGTGCTGTTGAATGAGAAAAAAACGTTTAAAACATGTTTTAAACAAAAAAAAAACAAAAAAAAAAAAATGTTTTTTTCCAACCCTGCTAGTAATATATTTCATTTTGTATGCTTTTATTTTTAACTTTTTCCTGCCAAAATATGTACTACTTTATATTTATGATGATGTAATTAAATTTCAAATATGAATAAGAAACCCCTGTTTATTTTAATAGTACTAGTAATATATTTCATTTTGCATGCTTTTATTTTTAACTTTCTCCTGCCAAAATATGTATACTTTATATTTATGATGATGTAATTAAATTGCAGAATTGTATGAAATTTATTAAATCATGGCAATTAAAAGTCATATTCAGATAACTGTGTATTATTGCTATTATTATTATTTAAATGTTTTCATTAGCAATTTATTTATTATTATTTTAAGTTCTTTATTTATCCACAATTGTTGGTGTTGTTTAAAACACATTTCTTCATTATTTTTGTCTTCTGAAAGTGAAAAGTGATAATTTGTAGTCAAAATTATATCTCAGGCAATGTAAAATGTTTGATATGAACTTGATAACATTTGTATATTTTAATGTTTTCATTTCTTTGACTGTAAAATCCACTCTTTTGTTTTCCCAACAATTTAAAATATCACAGTACAGCTTTTGAAAAATATCCTCAAACTGAAGGTGATTTAACAGATGGGATACTCTAGAAATGTTTGATGAAAAACAAACAGACAGAAAACAAAAGGTACTAAAATCTTTCTTTGTGGATACCACCACACCCTTAAAATAACTACTAATTTTTAAAAATTTTTTTTACTAATCTAGGGGCTTATATATCGGGATAGTTTTTTTTATAATCACGCTGTATCTACATGGGAAAATTACTATGTGTAAATATATGCTGCAATCAAAAGCTTAACTGATTGCTATATTTCTTCCATGCATTGATTATTAGTTATGAAGGAACATCTTGACATCATATCGAAAATGTTGGTCACATTTCCAGATTTCTTAGCCTTTTACTATAATATATTTTAGGTGGTACTTTGTTATAGGGACCTTGGCAAGAGAAGAAAATTTTTCGCATGCATTTTCTGGCACCCTTTTCTTGTTTCATACAGAATTACATACACCCCATATTTTTAAAAATATTTATATAATTTTACGTAATATAAAGAACCATTTTTTTTTACATTCAAAATTAATGAGCTCCTCACAATGCTTATTCATTATTCTTTTTCATAATACACAATGAGAGACCTCATAATATAGCCCTCTGTCTAGTGCATTTTATTGTGAGGAGTTTGTGTTGCTGTTTGTAAATAAATTTATAAAAAGTAGAAAATACATGTTTAACAACTTTTAACAGTTGAACAAGCATATGCACAACACATTAAGTTCTACAACTTGCTCAACACACATTGAAAGTACACACAAAAACTGAGGCCGACAGTGTGAATAATCTTGAATCTTCTGCAATATTTTGTATTAAATATGTTTAAGGCTGTTCTTTAATTAAAATAAAAGTACTGATCAATGCAAATTTTTCTGACATAATCATAAAGCCAGCTTTATATGTGCATGAAATTTACATCAAAGTGCTTTAGAATAGTTTTTCATTTTACTGTGAATGTATTAATTTTGAGTTGTAATCAATTGTCCCCCTATGAAGGCCTTCTTCTGACAGTTGTCTCTAAAATTGGTTTAAATCTCCAACTTTCATAATTTTAAAAAAAAAAAAGATCCTTAGCCATTATAGAAAATTCTATTTGATTTCTTAGTACCTGAATGGGAATATTTGTAAATTTTGTGTATTTAACCCTTAATCGGAAACGTGAAAATTCAGAACACAAACAGAAACGTGCCGTCTGTAAGTCTGCTAAATTTTAAAAATTGCTATAAAATTTTAAAAAGAAAACAACTCTTAATAATTTACCAAATATTGAACTTAAGCGTTTATTCTTTAATAGTAATGCAAGAACAGGAACAAATTTTTAATATAACAGCATAAAAATAAGTTTTGAATGTCGGAGACAGAAAATATTTCAAAATTACACACTATTATTCAAATATTTACATTGTCGACAAAATAATGAAATAAATGCAAATATTTTGATATATATTAGTAGAATATGAATTAAAAAAATATTATACAGTAAAATTAACAAAACATTTAATAGTAAATATTGCAGAATGTTCTAAATATCAGCGTTTTTTATGCAATCATTGCATTTAGGTTTGGAGCATTGTATGCATACAGGCTTCCGGCACTGTACACACAGATATTTTGTCATTCTATGGTTGGTTCTATGACACAAAAAACATGCTTTGCGTTTGAAAAGTATTAAGTCATCATCTACCTGGGGTACATTTTCAACAAGTTTTTGCAGAATGCGAGCTGTTATAAAGCGCAATTCCCGGGGTAGCTGGGGATTTTCTAGTCTCTCCATATTACTCTCTTTCATATTACTGGCCAGAGTATCATATTTCATTCACATTTGAATTATTTTATGGTTTGTCTATTTCACTATATGCAGTAACATATCATTTGTAAATAACTGCCAAACAGAGAATAGATCTGCCTTTTCTCCGAGATCACTAGCTTTCCCTCTTAAAACTGGCATTTTTATAATACATTGTATTTTCTTGTTCTTGACGAGGAGCGAACATTTAAAACAGACCATCGGTACCGATTTTTTTCATATATATATTTCGTATCTGCGTCTGCTACTTTTTCATCATTTCTTATACCTTCATTTTCACTTTCATTAGAATTTTCTGACGATGTTGAATCACTTTTGTGTTCAGAATTTATATATATATATCATCTGAAATACTTTCAACATCGCTTATATCACTTCCTACTTCATCAAACCATCGCAAAATAGTCTCTTCCAAGTCTTTATCACCATAGCGTACCCGCATTGACGGCACCGCCATCTTGATATCCCAAAGAAAAAAAATTACATAAACGGAAACATGCCGTCTGACAGACTGCGTCGAAAGGAAAATATTTTTTCTTTCAACAACTAAAAAAGCGCAGGTGTTGCAAATGGGTCGGCCTGGAGAGGACCAATAGTGTAACGATTAGATGGCGTGATAAGGTTGAGGACACGTTCATTTTTGCATAAAGGGTAGATATGTAGACGCAACAGTCTCACGGACGGTACGTTTCCGGTTAAGGGTTAAGAATGAAAATGGCTCCATGAATGTGTCTGACAATGGTCAATTTAGATTTGGAAAAAAAAAAAAATTACCATATTTTCAGGCGTATGAGTTTAAAAGTATAAAATATCCTGAGTGCGGCTCTTATGCCAGGGCAGCAGGTACAGTGTTTTTTTTTTGCATGGGGATGTTTTATAATACCTGTTTTTTTTCCATACCAATATTTTATGATGCCATTTTTACCTCTTTGATCAACTGTCACATGCTCTCAAATTTGTACCAAAACAGAAAATGTCTCCTACATTGGATGTCCGTGAAAGGTTATTTTATCTCTGAGCAATCAGTGGGGTGAAAAATGTTGGTCTCACAAGCTCTGAAGTTAAAAATGATTATGTTTTCCGTGCGACCATCAATAAGCACTGTATCCTCGCAATATTAGAAGGGATATAGAGCCATCGTGACCTTTTTTGCCTAATGGTGGAAATATTTTGTTTTAGCGGTAAGTTTAGCTTACCATTTGCTCAAATATTGTCCTCTTAAACTATGTGTTCGTCCACCCTTTCAGAATGTACTTTTGTTTCAGCCCCATTGCTTGTTTACCTTTTCACCAACACTTTTTCTAAGTTTAGTTGTCTCACGATTACTTCATCATGTGATAAGTTGTTTTTGCAGGGCATATAGGTGGCAGTGGTGTTACATGACACTGTACTTTTTATGATCTATGCTTCACCGTGATTCGTCTGGATAACTAACTGTTCATTTCATGGTTCATATGCAAATGTCTTAGCAATTTTAATGTGTCTTTTGTCAAACGGGATCTGGCCCCCCTTTTTAAAAAAAACAAAAAAACAAAAAACAGGAACACTACTAGTGCTGACGTGGTTTCAGCAAAGTCACTATACGATATTCTTTTATATATTTATTTTTCCGGCACTTTAAGTGAAAATATTTATATGTACAGTAGAACTCCAATTATCTGAATCAATTGGGACCGGACCCTATTCGGATAATCAAAAATTCGGATAATTGGATTTTTTTAGAAAAAGGGTCTATTTTAATTAATTACTGTATGCATGTTGAAAATGGGAGAAAGAAACTATTTTTAAAGAAAAAGATCGTTTAATTAAATAAGTGAAAATGCAACACTTTTACATGTTAAGCGTACTTACAAGTGCTGTACATTAGTAGAGTAAGTACGTACCGTACTGTAAATGAAAGTCATTGCTTGCTGAACATCTCAGTGAAAGTAAGCTGTTTGACAGTCGTCATATGTTTTCGAGCAGACAAGTCGTGCATCCGCTTGACTGTGAGAAGTTGCATGTGGTCACACTCAGGCTGAAGTTCCATCCACTTCGATGCAGTTTCAAGGCCGGAAAATACTGCACTAGCTGATGGTCCCGTGTCTCCTTCAACTTCGACACTAAGGTCATTTTCTTCCTCGACACTTTCTTCTCTCACACTTTCGATAAGTTCATCATCATTAAAAATTTGAAACCCAGGCTCTGAAACGCCAGGGCCGGCCACCTGGCGATGGACGACAGCCAATAATCTAACTGCTCTATGAGACGGTGACTCATCATCCCAATAATGTTCGCGCTGCAAATACACTAGATTCGGGAAGGGAAAAACAATAGCGAGCGTTGACAGAATCCTTATTTTGATAATCGCAGTACGTTTCCGTTAATTTTTTTTTCTGAAATTCTGAAAGCAATTTGGATAATCAGCGATTCGGATAGTCGGAGTTCGGATAATTGGAGTTCTACTGTATATATTAATAATAATATGATATTTCTTTATATGTAATTATTAGTTTTATTAATTTTTTTGTGGCGTTTAAGTGAAAATATTTATAAATAAATTTGAGTTTCTTGGGTGCGGCACTTACCTGGATATACTTTTAAAAATATAGATTTTCATAGATGCGGCGCTTTCGATGGGTGCGGCGGGTATTCCCGAAAATATGGTAAATAGAAAAAAAAAAGTAATATTCTGAGTTTATTCAGCTAAGTATCCAACACTATTAGGCCAACTACTTTTCAGTATTCAGCCAACCAAATACTCAGCAAGAGGGCCAAATATTCATTACATCCCTACTGTTAATATCATTTGACAACAAATCTCACTTCCTAAAACACAAATTATGCCAAGTTTTCAAAAAAATAAATAAATTAATAAATAATAATAATAAGCACTAAGGCCCATATAACAAAGTATCAGATTTTATGTGCATTTGTTTTTGGTAGATGTAATACCCTATGGCATGACATGATTAAATTTTTCTGTATTGGAACAGAGATCTGTTTATCAGAATAAACAACAAATATATATATATATATTGTGCTGTCCTCTAAAAAAAACCTAAAGTGAAATGTTTCCTAAAAAAACCCACCTTGGTACTACATCAAATATTTCACTAAAATCAATTTTTTTTGTTTGGTTCTGTTTTTCTGCACTATTTAGAATAAGAAAAATAGTCAAAAATACCCAAGGAGTGCTTATTTAGTTTTAAAATAATTGAAATTAACAATTGCAGAATTCTGGCAAAACATGAGCTCCATTTTTACAGATTTTCTTGTTATAATAGACTACATAAAATTTTATTTTAGATTTTTTTTATTTTTTTTATTAAACCATTAATATGTAATAAAATGCTTCATTTTCAGCTGATTATGTCAGGTGTGGTTTTTTTTTTTTTTTTTTTTTTTGGAAAAGTGGTTTTTTTTTTTTTTTTCAAATTCTCGCTTAATTGGCTGCCATTTTGTGATAAAATGAAAAATGCCCAACATTAAAATCTTAGTCAGAACAAGCTGTAAAAATTTAGCAATGTATAATTTTTTTAAATTCTTTATTAAACTTTATATATAAAAAAAAAAAATGAGTTTTTTTAGAGGACTGCACAATAACAGCTAGTATACATTTCTTGGTACTTCTAAGTTATTAATCATAACCAGTAAAGTTAGCTGTGGATTTAGTTTTCTATATAAGGAAACCTCTATAAATTGTAATGTATTTTTAGAATGAGACTTTGTTTCTGTTGTATTTAAGTTCAATTTCTAACATTTTATTGATGATTGATTTTTTTTTTTTTTCCAGCGATCGTTAAATGAAAAATCCCATTTACAAAATGACATAAAAAATGAAGTTTCTGGAATTTGTGAAAGACTCACAGATTTAGATTTCAATGCTAAAGAGGAACTGACTTCATTATCCGATAAAATCAGGGGTTTATGTCAAACTGTAGATACCATGGAAAAATGTATAGATCATTTGTTTGTATTTGCTGTGAAAAGCAAATGGAATGCTCATGTTGCTGCTCTTTTCTGTAACTCTATTAGTGACATTACTGTTCAGGATGCAAAATTTAGGACTTATCTATTACGAAAACTTCAAACAGTTTACAAAGGTAAGATAAATAGAAAATTTGTCATGATTATGCTAATACATTTATTGATTATTCTTAATGTTGGTATTTCCTTGTTATAACAACCCCCACATTATGCCACATTGGTGTGGCATAAGGCCACACCAATTATGCCAAGGTTGTCACCAAGCTCTATATACATTATATATGCCTTACCATATATATATAAACATTACCGAAACACCAACAAAAACTATGAAATTATGAATTAGAATGTAGTAATTAATTGACAAGAATAGTGTTCCCCATATATGTATATATATCAAACATTCATATATATATATATATATATATATATGTTGGAGATGAAACAGGCTCAGCCTGGGCTCGATTTTTATACCAGCCTTGGGGCTCAGGCACATTCTTTCTGAAACTGAAAATTTTATTTATTCGTGTATAGAAAAAATAAAAAGACACCCCCCCCCCCCCCCCCCAAAGTTACTTATTCTATTTGAAGTCATTTTAATACTATTTGGAACAGAATGAAGGGAAATGAAAAATCCTGTTTTCTTATTCTAGTATTAGAATTATAGAGACGTTTTATTTATTATCTTTTTTTTTAGTATAGTGATTTTATTTTAATGTGTTTATCAAAGATGTGAAATGAACGTTGGGAAAATCCATATTAACTAATAAATTATACAATTATAAATTGAAGATGTCATATAATGCAAACACAGTCAGCAATATGAATCCATGGTTTCTGTATTATAAAAAGAGCAAAGTTAGCTAAATAATAACTTTGAGCATTAATAAGCAATTGTTTAGATTATGGCTGAATAAAGGCAAATGATCAAAAATATCTTTTTATATATTCGTTAAAAGAAAAAAAAGAATTCAATTGTATTGTTAATGATTTTTAGGATGAGAAAGTGATTTTTTTTAAATTTATTTTATTAACAGCTAAAAATTTTGTAAGCTTTAAAAGAATATTTATTGACTTTAAAATAGATGAAGAGACTGTTTAACAAGAATGAATTAAATTTAAAAAATCAAAAAACCCGACTGCATAAAAAGTGAGCTTCTGACTGTAAAATAGTCTAGGAAACATAGTCTTCATTTTGAAAGACCTATCCAATGATATGTTACTCAATATGGTGCGTAAGTTTTTTTTTTTTTTTTCGTCTCTACTGCCATTTTGTAGTTTTCAGCCGCCAATTTGAATTTATGAAAACAAAACCTAGCCTATAACCATTGGACAGTTAAGAAGAAACAATAGAGACCTCTTTCATTAAAATCCATCCAGCTGTTTGGATGTTTCGAGGGTATAGAGAAATCCATATACACAGATACACGTCAAACACATATAAAAAGGGAAATAATTTTAAATATTAATAATACAAAAACAACAAATGTGTTTTCGGTTTTAATTGACCCTTTCACACCCCTTTTTTTGCTTTCTATGGCATTGCCTGGTTTTCCTTTCTTCCCTCCGATTTATTGTTTATGGATTCGACCTTGCTACTTGTCTAGTGTTCTTCTTTTTAGAGCTATTGTTTTCATCTCATTTTCACTCCTCTGATGATGGCTAGTGTTTAGCTGAAAGCGTTCAGGATATTTTTGAATGGGTCTAATGTTTTGCACCTATTTAAGTAAGGATTAAATTATGAAATCAACGTGTTTACTTTGGGTATTTTAACACTATATTAGTGTTGCAGAAGGAATTACCTGTGTAAATTCCATTATTTTAATGCTGATCTGAAAATATCATGGAATTTTAACATAAGATATTTGTGACTACCTTGATTGAACATATATTTTTTTTTACAAAAATTGACATGAGCTAAATGTTTGCTGTCAGAGAACATGAAAAGTTCCTTATATTCATCCATATTTATATTTTCATTTTCAGGCACATCATTGATTTTTGTCTCATCCTCGCTGTCATGTCACTATAATTCTTCCATAAATATTTATTATCTTCTTTTCTGTCTATATTATTTCATATACCATATTTCCAAAATGACTTTTGAATTATTCCAACCTTTATTTTATAAATATGTATATAACAGTGAAATTTTATCTTCATAAAGTTTTTTTTTTTTTTAATTTTATTAGAATATTGTTTTTTTAATACTTTATATATATATATATATATATATATATATATATATATAATTTTTATTAGAATGTTTTTTTTTTGTTTTTTTTTTTTTGTTTTTTTTTTAAATGTTTGAAAACAGTTTAGAATGAATAAGGATTTTTATATAAAAATAACTTGATTAATATTACAAGAAAAGTGATTTTTATAAGAAAAAAAATTCAATGCAATAATGTGTTTTTAATCCCACTATTCCCACGCCACTCCAAATTTCATATGAAAATTTTGTTGCTAAGATTATGCTTGAATTCTAGAGACTTTTCTTATTACCATCTGAATCTTCATGCATGAACTTTTCACGAGATATAAGAAAACAAAAGGAAAAAATCTTTAAGGTAGCTGTTTAATGTGGTAACAATTAAATATATGTGACGTGTTTTAAAAAGACAAAATAATTTAATTATAGTTTTATTGCAAATAAACTTTAATATGCTAAAAAATGTAAATAAAAGTCCTTAACATTACCAACATGTTTCGATATCATCTGGTATTATTTAAAAAGTATACCAGGTGGTGTCCAAACATGTCTGTAAATTTAACAATTTTTTAAGCAACTTTTATTTTTCCTTTCTAGAATATCAATGTTTATTTGTAATCATTTAAAGTTAGTTATATATAGTTTTATCCATAAATGGAAAACTCCTTCATTTGTAGAATTTTTTATTTCAGCAAGTTGTATTATTGTTTTTAGTTTTTAAATCTCTAAATTACAATATATTACATTTCAGAAAGAAATAAGAAGTATTTAGAGTTGGAAAAATTTTTAATGGATGTAACGTTCCTTTGTGAAGTATTCCACCATATAAGAATTGAGGGTAAATGTATGAAAGTACTTTCGAGGCCGGTGAATGATTATTTTGGAATGTTAATTGATGGAGCATCTCAGAAAGAAGTTGAAATACTCTTTGAACAGGTTAGTGTGAAAAAAGTCTTCATAAAACTAGCAAGTTTAATGTAATTTAACCCTTTGTATCACCACGTTGCATATCTGCAACATACCCAAAAGTCAATGTTACTTATAAAGTGGACTTTAAAAGATAATTTTATTTATTGCTGCTCTCTTCCCACATAGCAGATAATATAAATTGTTCATAGATTTCACAACAGACGGCGATACTCAGTTAATTTTTCATGCCAAAGTTTTTTTTTAACATTTGAGCATATTGAGCAGTTTCATATTGTTTTTGCTAAAATACACTTCATAAATTTTGTCGGACATGTCCAAAAATAGATTTTTTACAAAGGTAAGTTCGCATACTTTACAATTTTGTATAAATAAAAAAATTGACAATATTTTTTAGAAGTATATAATTTTATGTTTATTGCAGATGTAAAAAAAAGTTTTTTAGTTAATAATTTTTTATTTTTATGGTATCTAAATTTTTTAAAATTATTTTTTACATGCTCGTATTCTGATGTCTGAGTAAATATCTTTCAAATCTGAGTTGCTGAGTCACAAAGGGTTAATATGAAACTGATATCAATTTCAGAGTGTTAGCATTTATTGAATTGTGACTAATTTATCTAATCAAATTATGTTTTTATATAGATAAAGATGCAGTTTCAAAGTAGGATAAAACAGTGATTTTACCTTTGAAAACTTGGTTTAGATAGTGATATGTCGAACATATTTACCTACAAACACATCAATACTGTGCTAATAGCTTAAATGTTTAAATTTATTCATTATGTGTTGAAACAGCTTACACAAATTTTTCAGAGCAAAATTGTGAAATCTGATCACATTTTGATTTTGGGTATTCACTTGATACGAGGCCTCTCTCATGCATGTTTTAAGCAGCAGAATGAAAATTTTTTTATGCATGCATCTTTTATATAACCCCGTGCAAGACTTTGTCTCGAAGCTGATTTCAATCTTGAAGACATCTTTACTGGTAGAAAATTATACTTTACATTTAAATAGCAACAATTTTACTAGCAAAAACTTAACTTTTATTTTCATATTGTAGATGATCAATTTTTAGCTAGAATGTAAGACAAAAATAAATCTTCTAACCCATCTCGGTTTGGTTATACCTAATTGTACTAGGGAAAGTTTTCAATTTTGGCTTAGATAGACTTCTTACAATCATGTATGAGTCACTTTTAAATATAATCTTAATTAAACATTTTTAATGTACCATGAACAAAATTAGATTATTGTACAGTCAAACCCCCTCCCTCCCTTACCCTAAAAAAAAACAACATACATTTTAATAAATTGCCAACTTGTCACAGAGATAAAAGGAAAATAGCCATTTGATTAAGAATTATCTTTTTTCTTTCTTTTTTCAATTTATACTAAACATTAATGGAAGCACTTTCCATATTGAAATTGTAATAAACTTTGAAATTTTCAATATGAACACTTAATTTTGACATATTTGGATTCTTTAGTAAATTTTACCTTTGGATTCCAAAAAGAAAATTAGTCGGCGAAATAGTTAGAAAAGTATGTTGATGTAAAATTTTGAATTCTGGCTCTAATTTTGGGCACCATATTTGGAACAAACATTAAGTCATTTGGCCAAGTAGTTCAGGCATTATGCAAGTGTAAAATTTGGAACTCCTAATTGCTAAATTCTTTTTTAATCATTGCAAAGTCATTGGTAGTTTTTTAAGCATAACTCAAAACTTGGCAGAATAAGCTGTAATTATGGATTTGCATATTTGAAGCTTCTAGATATCAATTCTTCTTTAAAAATTTTATATCTATAAAATTACAATCTACTTATAATAAAATCCGAAGGCAAGAAAGTGTCTGTAACCATTCCGGGCGCGACCACTCTGGTCTGCAAATCGACCGTAGTTAAACGCCATGTTAGGCTTAATGAAAAACATATATTAACATACGACAACTAAACGATAATTTCTTCTACGTGAAATCATGTCTGTTCTGCATATTTTCACATAAAACATGTATATCTTATCCAATTATAATGTATTAAGTTACAAATTTAAAATAAGCTATTATAAACACCAAATTACTAAATATAAACAAACAAACACTGTTGCCATTCAGAATTTCTGAATCTTGAAACAAATGAATGACTCTTTGAACACTTCATTAAAAAAATATTGGTTAATTATCTGATTCTGTTCTTAAAATGTTTGTAAAAGCATACTAAAGTCTTTAAATATTTAAATTTTGTTTAAAACCTTCAAAAACTATTTTTACAGCCATCTTTCGTCAATTAATATAAACAATCAAACTTTGTTCAAAATACAAGTTAATATTTGCATATAATTAGCATATTAAAATTTATTGTGAGATTTTCAGAAATTACATTTCACTTTGCTAATCATTATTATTGTTGCAAAAAAAAAAAAAAAAAAAAAAAAAAAATGTGGCGAGTCATTCACTTTTGAGAATCATTCATCAAAATTATTTGTGCTGTACTGATTGCCATTTGGCAACGTGAGTTGTACTGTTTTAACATCTTTGTTGATCTTTCTAAATGCTGTTTTTTTTCGATGTATGACAGCTGAATAGAGATAAAAAACTGCTGACCCGGCCCTTGGGTCCAACCACCATCAACAACAACAAATGCTGTTTTGAACAAGCGGTAGATTTGAATCTGTTCAATCAAATCAGTTTTTATTGTTGTTTTATATTATTTAAGGATTGTTTTAGCGATGCCTAATGAAAATTATGAAACGCCAATTGAAGAACATAGACGATTGAAGAACATAGAGGGCGATTAATTAGAGAAAGACAGTCGAGGTGGCTTGCTTGGCAATCACAAGCAACATTGGACCGTACAAGGGAAGATGGTGCCATCTATCGGTAGAGAAGAAAGGAAAGAAAGTATAAATTAATGTTATTTTAAAGTGGTCATTCACGACATATTTGTCTACAATTTGGTTGCACCAGAAAACGAATTATTCTTGATTGCTAAATAAGATGTAAAATAATTAAAAGATCCTTTAAATACTGATGAATGCTACATATCAGGGGTGATTGTGTTCAGGTTATATACCTGAATTCAGGTATTTTTTTCATTTTCAGTACCAAAATTCTGTTTTTTCTGATAGTTAAAATCTTAAAGTAAGACAAAATATCAATTTCATATGATTGCTAAACATAATTAAATTGCATATTTTTCATAATTTGACCTCCCTGTAATAAATTATATGTTCCCTCCTCCCTTTCTCCATATGAAAACGTTTTCTCGCCAAAATTTCAGGTATTTTTTCATGAACTCACAATCACCCCTGTACATATACACCCACTTCAAATTTAAAATGAAATAATTTTATTTCTTCTGTTTTGTAGTCTTTTTCAAGAGAAGCCATAAAAATTGGATTTATACAAATTCCAAATGCTATTTAAATTATGTTTTTATAAATTCAATTAAGTTAAAATGAATGAGTTAATGCCATTCCATTGTTTAATTTGCTCTAAAACAGGAGAAAATAAAAGGTGACCATTCTTCAAAAATTACTTGTGAAATGTAATGTAACACATGATCTTATGGGCACAGACAGCAGCCACCTAGACTTTAAATTATTATATTCATTTTTTGAAAATTACACAAACTGAATAATATGCTCAAAGTGTAAAGAATAGGGGTGTAAACTGATGAAGAATAGGGATGTATGTCTGGCAAACATACTGTATCCATTCTATTATAACAATATGATTGATATTTGATAGCAATCGGATACTATAATTAACTGGCAGAATATCTGGCCTGAAATTATATACTGACCAAAAATGTATTTATTACAACATATTTAACTACTAACGGTAGTGTTAGAAAATGTATTTTATTTATTTTGTAACAAAAAATTTTATTTTTTAGGTAGTTTTTAAAAAATTATAATGCATTTCATTAAACAAATATTACACATACCCCCTCCCCTAAAAAAAACTCAACCCATGCATTTGTTTTATACTTTTTGTACTTTCACAATTGTTGGAAGAAAAATATATGAAAAAATATTGAGAAAAAATATTGTTTTAAAATAACATACAAACAATAAAGTTTAAAAATAATTTTAAAATAACATTTTTAAACTTCTGTGTAACACTTAATTTGCTACTGCTAAACTAATTATAATGCTGATATAACTAATCATTTTAAGACTTTTTTATTGTTAAATTATAATTTTGTTATTGAAAGTAAAAATAATCATACAAATCATTGTTACTAGAAAACTTAAAAGTATGCTAAAAAAAAAAAAAAAAAAAAGAAAGAAATAGTAGTAGCTAGCAAAACTTAAAAAAAAATCCTCATTTTTCTCAAAGGTGGGGGGGGGGAAGCAGCATACTGCAGTTGAATGGTTAGTTATCTGGACAAATTGATATCCATTGTGTCACTACAGAAAACAAAACAATTTCTGGATTTTCTTTCTTTAAAGTCTATCATGGAGATATTTTTCAGACAATGTTACAATTAGAATTCCTGCTAGGCCATTATTTAAAGGTACTGTGCCTTCCCCTCTTGAAATTGTTAAAATGCATCATGCCTTTAAAAAAAATACCATCTCTAGTTGTAATCAGCAATTCCATAAAAATATTCCTTTTTGCAACAGTATTTCTAAAATGCATGTATCTGAGAGCTTACAAAATTTACAGAATTTTCTAATTTCTTTAAAAAAAACAAAAGATTATTCATTCATGTTTGAATTGTATTTATTTATAATCCATAAAATCATTCAAAAACAATGTTACTATATTTATCATACCTAAAAATTTGCATTTTTTTTTTTTTAACTATGCCTTTTTTTTAGCTTTTTTTTAGTGACTAGCACCCTGCCTTTTTTCTTTCTAGAGTGAACACTAGTTATTATATGGCATTTTGCCACAAGTATTTGCTTTTCCACTGTTTACTGCAAAAATATTTGCCAGTTATGTTTTAAAAAGATTTCTCCTTTGATAAACCTTAAAATCTTATTTATTATATTTTTTGTATAAGGTATAATTTTCTATGTAAGCAATACTAATTTTCAAATAAAGCCATTTTTACACTCCTCTTGGTTCATGTGTATAACAATGGAATTTTGTAGTAGATTTTTCATTCACTATGCATTCCAGATATGCTAGAACTCTAAAAATTATGTACACATGTTTGTTTCTAATGACAATACACCATTTTAATAATTTTAGAACTTAATTACAGATTAATAAATTAATTTTAAGGGCACAGGTAATAAATAGCCAAATATTCCTTATGGTTACAACTGTATGAGTTGCAATAATAGTTAATTATGTGCCAAACCGCACTCACTAAAATAGGCCAATTGGCTGTGAAATGACAACAATGAAATATTTTAAACAATAAAAAGTAGAAATTGAAATGTAAATAAAGAATAAAGAGCCCGATTTTTTTTATGTGCTTTTATCATTTAATAATATTAATTAAATTATGATTATAATTTGTGAACATTATTTAGAAATCCCAAGGACCGATCCAGGCAAAATTTGGGGCCTAATTAGGATCCCTTCACAAAAATCTATTTAATAAAATGGGTCCCTGCATAAAAATCAATTTGATAAAATGACAATTCTTTAACAAAATTCACAAAATTCTTTATAATAAAACAGACCCCTTCACAAAATTCTTTATAATAAAACAGGCCCCTTCAAAAAATTCCTTTTAATAAAATAAGCCTTTTTACAAAATTCTATTCCATAAAAACTTACTATTTATTAATTATTTTGTAATGTTTTAAAATGTGTAATTTGCAAACAAACAAGTCCACCAAAGATGAAAACTTCAGCAAATGGATTTAAAAAGTTTTTGTTAATAGATGCTTGGTTTGAATCTGAGTAGTGGATTTCAACTTTCGTTACAAAATGTTATTTTTCACAAAAATATAATGAATTTTTAAAAAAAATAACCTTTACTTTACACAAAATGGGCCCTAAGAAAAAAAAAAAAACCTGCATCGACCCCTGAATCCTAAATAGATAATTTAAATAATGCTTTTTTTTTTTTTTTTCCCCGCTGCTTTATTTTTAAAAAGAAATAGAGCAGAAGTTATAATTTTTAAAATAAATTTTTTAAACTATTTTTACTTTTAAAGTGTCTTTTGGTATGTTTATGTTTTTAATCATTCAATTTTAGATTGAAATGTTGAAATAATTCTCTTGCAGTTTCCTAAATGCTACTACAATCTCAAAGAAAATGATCGACCCGGTCTGGATTCCTTAGTATGCAAATTAAGGAAACAAATTATTTGTGAACAGTCAAGTATTATTGTTAGATCCATGTTGTTGGAAATATTTGAGCGTATCTTGACAAATTTTGAGCCCCTAAGTGATACTGCTAAAAATCTGTATGAATCTTACTCCAAACCTCTTGTGAAGATTTGTGAGTGAAATGTGCCTCTATGTTTTAAATAAAAGTTTAAAAACACTTCTTTTTAAAAGAATGTTGCA
The DNA here is from genome assembly GCA_963931845.1 of Maratus michaelseni. NCBI lineage: Eukaryota > Metazoa > Arthropoda > Arachnida > Araneae > Salticidae > Maratus > Maratus michaelseni. The sequence continues at coordinate 78,735,533 of OZ007594.1, forward strand.
TTTGGACTGATGGCATAATGTAATCACGCATAAAGAACTGTTGTTTTTGAATGAAGCGGGTTGTTAAATATGATATTTGTCTTTAAAATCTGTTTGTGTTTTATTTGTTATTGCTGTCATTAAGATGTGATATTACAGAAACATTATTTTATACAATTTACTTTTTTGAAAGCAGTTTATTTCACTACAGTTTTAATTAATTACAAATGATTTTAAGGATGCTATTTTTGTTATGTTGATTTTCATTATATACTGTCAAGTTAAATGCAAAATAAATGTTTCTCTTAATGTATTTGTTTATAAATTATTGAGTATTGTATGCTCTTTGTTATATTATGCTAAAGGAATACAAAAAAAAAAAAAAAAAATGTAAATTTTGGATAGAACAATGAAGAACAGAAGTGTGAATTATTGTAAAATTCTGAAATTATATATTCATTTGAAATTTTAAATCCAAGAATATAGTAAGCTCCCATACAGCACATTTCTATATAACTTTGAAAAATGGTGATTCACCAGGGATCTGTTTAGGAAAAAATTGGATCCTTTAAAGGATCTAAACACAGTAACCTTCACAATTTTTTTTCATCTCAAAACAGGACCCTTCACAAAACTTTTCACCTTAAAACTCTCTGAATTTACCTGGGACTCCTGGATAAAAAGAAAAAACCAAAAAAAAAAAAAAAACCTGGAAAATATTAAAACTATGATATTTTTTTTTTATTATCTATAATTTTGAGAATATTAAACATTAAAAATTTATTGATTTTGAAGGAAAATCACAGAAAATGTAATTATTTTGTCATGGAGCAGTGCTAACTGCAACTGGCGCGAAAAGTGTATTGCACAGTTAACATGTGCAAAAGGCAGCTAAGAAGAATGATGAAGCTCGTGGGGAAACACAAAATCAAATTAAACTGATAACCTCTAATTCTTAGCAGTGAATTTGACATTCAAATATTGAGGGAATTTAAACAAAAGTTTTAAATTAATTTTTGCTTCTGATACATATCAACTGGAGCTTAGTGATCCGTAATGAGAAATCAACATTCTCTTAAGTCTCATATTTCCAAGGTTTTTTACTATTTTAAAATTAGTAAGATGTTTGAAAATTCACATTTCAAGAAGAGCAACCCCATCCCTGTATATACCATGTTGAAAAAACATAATGAGCTTGTATTAAAAACTCAAAGTAAATCTCCTGGGGAAAAAAAAAAAATGAGACTCCTTGAAAACTCCTGGAATTAACTTTGTTAAAAAGGGTATGAACAGTGTTAAAACAGGAACCTTCTCAAAATTGTTTTAATAGACCTTTTACAAGATTTTTACCTCCCCTGAGTTCGGGCAAAAGAAAAATCTTCATTTCAATTCCGTGAAGCCCGAACTCAGTTTGTCCAATGCTTAAAAACAATGCCAAGAAACTTTTAACTTGCGAAAAATTTATATACCTGTCTGTGAAACATAATGTGGTTTGAATGAAATTTGGGAAGAACTGTAAAGTTGGAAAAATCCGACAAATTGCGCAAAACTGCTGATCCTTTCACAGGAAAGTATTGCCATGTATTGGGAAAATGGTAAATTACATATTATGCATTGGATGAACCGAGTTCGGGCTTCACAGAATTGAAACACCGATTTTTCTCTTGCCCGAACTCAGGTCGGGCATTCCAAAATTGGCGCATTTGCGTTGCTTGAACTGAGTTCGAGCGCCACAAGCAAAGGGTTAAAGAATTTTTTCCCCCAGTTTTGGCACTTTTTTTCTGAAATATATTCAACAGGCAAGGGGTTAATTGCTAAGCGGTGTAAAATAAAAAGATTGTAAAATATAGGTTTTATTATTATTACAACTATGGAAATAAACACCTCAAGTAAAAAATAAAAATAGTGTGCATAATTTAAAAAAAAGTACATGAAAAATTAAATGATTATGTTTCAAATAACTTCATAGACCGTGCATTTATAGAATATTTTTGTTTGATTTGATAATGGCTCAGATTGAGCTGAAGCATATGTCAACGGTCTAATAAAACCTATCTTACTGTTTATTATCTTTTTATTTTACACTTTTTAGCATTTAAAAATAAGTATACCATCTACTATTGTTTTCATATTACTAATAAAAAATGTTTTAATTCCAAAATTCATATATGAACCTATAATTCTGTACTATAATGTGCGTCAGATATGAACCTGCGGGCTGTGGAGAGAAACTTTTTCCAGTGCTATTTGATGTGTTGGTCCTGAATAGTTTAATTAAATGTACAAAAGCATTTTTCTCATGTCTTCATAAATTCAAAATTTGGAGTCAGTAAAGTATTTTATTTGCAAAAATAAACAACTCTATATACATTTGATAAAACATCTCAACAATAAAAAAAATGGAGAAAAGTTAGTCATTTTATCAAAACTTATTCATTCCAAAACATTAATTCAGTAATATAAAAACTTTATTATACATAAATACAAAAGTGTGACAAAGTCTAAAAATGTTAATAAATAGTTATAAATAAATATCACAAAGTTAGCTTTCACAGTTGTGGGCAATTAAATTGAACAATATTATCTTTGCTCTCAGAGTTTTTTATTTGAAGTCCATCACCATTTAAAGTAATTGTTTTGATGCATCCAGAAAAACTGTGTTTGCATTTTCCCATGCTTTGATATTTATCTATAAAGAAAAGAATTATATTAATTTGTAAAATTTACATCCATCTTTAAGTTGGTATATTACACAAAGGTGTGGCATACACGAAAAAGTATGGTATTTTTAAAAAATTACCTAGCAGTATAAATCCATATTTTTAATACTCATTAAAATCATATGAAGGAAATACATTGCAATAAGATCTGTACTACAAATGATTTTAATTTAAGAATTACATACAGAGTTACTAATCTTTGTACTACGCAGTTTTTTTAAATGTATACTTAATTCTTACAAATTTGTTCAGAATTGTCAGCTCACTGCAAAACACAGTATTTAAAAATTTAGTCTACAATGTTCGGCCAAACATTATATATCATACTAGCTGGCTTTGCCTGCTAGTGGGGCCCCCAATTTACATCAGGGCCTCGAATCTTGTAAAACCTTGAACCGAACGAATCTCTGGCTCAGGTCTCCATATATCATATTTAAAAATACTGTGAATTACATCCATATGGCAACTCAGTATTTGCCAGTATCGAAAATTTTCTGTACTAACTAGTATAGTCTGCTAACAGTAACTGGGCGGATGCCTTGAGCGTTTGCAATACTACAGAAGGAGAAGGGGGGGAAAAAGGTACTAATAAACACAAATGGTGCAGGAAATACATCTATCTATACTATAAAGTAAAAACATGTCTGTGAGTAACATTAACGTCATATCAATGGTGGCAACAACCCCTGCAATTAATTTAAAATTTATCACAAAACTATTAACTTCGAAACATCACACAATCATATATTCTAATACGAGCAAATCTTGTGTGTGGTTATATATATACAGACGAACCTTGTTAACATGAACCTCAAGGGGAATCGAAATTTTGTTCATGTTAACAGTAATTCATGTTATCAGTATCAAATCTTTGTGCTCGTTTTTATAGGGGACTATATAAACAATTCATTTAAAAGTAATTCACGTTAAGCGTGTTCATGTTAACGAGGTTTGACTGTGTATATATATATATATATATATATATATATATATATATATATATGCAAATTTTATCTTAAAAACGGCTCTAACGATTTTGATGAAATTTTGTATCCTACAGTTTTGGGGCACCAGAAAACCATTGGGCTAGGTCACGTGTTAGAGAAAATTCGATTAGTGAGTCATTTTGGGTTATCAAGGATCAAGGTCAAGCTAATTCTATCTAAAAAAAGGTTCAAACGATTTTGACTAAATTTTGTTTCTTACCATTTTCGGGCACGAGAAGACTATTGGGCTGGATCACATGTTCAAGAACTGTCGATTAGTGGGTCAACCCGGGTCAAGTTAATTTTATCTAAAAAACGGCTCTAACAATTTTGATTAAATTTTATATCCTACGAGTTTCGGGCACGACAAAATCATTGGGCTAGGTCACATGTCCAAGAAAATTCGATTAGTGGGTCATTTTTGGGTCACTGCGGGTCAAGCTAATTTTATCTAAAAAATGGCTCAGACTAATTACACTAAATTTTGCATCCTAAGGTTTTCGGGCACGAGAAGACTGTTGGGCTAGGTCACGTGTTCGAGAAAATTAGATTACCGGGTCATTATGGGTCAAGCTATTTTATCTTAAAAACGGCTCAGACTATTTACACTAAATTTTACATCCTATGGTTTTCGGGAACGAGAAGACTGTTGGGCTAGGTCACATGTTCGAGAAAATTCAATTAGTGGGACATTTTGGTCATGGGTCAAGCTATTTTATCTTAAAAACAGCTCAGACTATTTAGACTAAATTGTGCCTCCTAGGGTTTTTGAGCATGAGAAGACTGTTGGGCTAGGTCTCATTTTCGATAAAATTCAATTAGTGGGTCATTTTGGTCATGGGTCATTATGGGTCAAGCTATTTTATCTTAAAAACGGCTCAGACTATTTAGACTAAATTTTTCCTCCTACGGTTTTTGTGCACGAGAAGACTGTTGGGCTAGGTCACATGTTTGAGAAAATTTGATTAGTGGGTCATTTTGGTCATGCGTTAAGATATTCGAACTAAAAGCTAATTTTGACCGAGCATAGCTCGGTCTTCCCTGCTCATTTTAATTTGTATGTCAATGCAATTTGTGTGAAAAATATCTCAATTTACTGAGTTATGCTTGAAAATTATTTAAAACTCATAACTTTTTTTTTTTTTAAATTGACCCCATTAAATCTACCAGATTGTTTCAAGTGCAAATCTTTTACAATGTAAATAGTTCAGCATTTATTTCTGCCTACTATTCCATAACGTAATTAAAACTTCATAAAAAAAAAAACATTTTATTGAACTATGTGCTTAAACACTGAAATAATCAAAATACAAAAATTTTTATAAATATTTGGCTATTTACAGCTGGCACGCAGCTTATACGAAAGTAATAGTTTATTAAATTAAAAAACTGTTATTTGAATGCATAATTAATATTTTTCATATAAAATTTCTTTTCTGTTTACTTTGTTGTGCAATTTAAAAAGTATATATTAAATATAAAAAATCTATTAGTGTTTTCAATTAAAAATTATTTTTATTTATGTTCTGTAACCCGGGTTGGGTCTTCTGGTTTAATTAAAAATTAAATTATGCTAGTTGTATGTTAGTAGTGATTGTCACATTAATTAAAGAATAAATCCATTTAAATTTACATTGTTCATCAGCCAAGTTATCATCGCAGACTATAGCAGTTATATTCTTTGTAAAAACAATTATTTTAGGAAGTAAGTTCAATTCTCATTAACACACTAGAATTATCTCCATAATTTTAAGAAATATAATTTTATATTCCATCAATATATATACATAATCAAATGAAACTTTGAACTCTGAAGCACTTAAAAAAAATAAATAAATAAAGAGCTGAAAAAGAAAAATTATCATTAGTTTTAAATATTATTCATAAGAGCGATTTAGTTAATTTTTTTCACAATCATTGTGATTTCTTTCTCATGCAATTACATTCTCTGTAATGATTGTTCCTTTCCCATATAATTAGAAGTATTCTTCATAATTGTTATGATTTCTTTCCAATGTAATCATAGTATGTTCCTATTTGTACTCGAAAAAATTTGATTATCTAAAGTCTGAGACTGATCACTAAAAATTACACCTCATTAAAAGAACTATCAAATTTGGCATCTCTGATATGTAAAGTAATTAACCTTTAAGGTTTACCTGTTAACACTCAAAGGCATATCCTTCTGCATAAACTTAGAAAATTCACCAATTTTTAAAACAATGTTTCAATGGTTTATTACAGTAACCACTAGTTATAAGAATCAAAATGCAAAATAAATAAAATAAAAATATACTTTAAATTATTGTAATGTTTCGCTTACAAGAACCAGCCCACCAGTTAAGAATTGATGCAGAGGAATTACATAAAAGAAGCAGAAGATGGAGTCTTTTTATTACATAAGTCCTGCCAAGCTGCATGTGTATAAAATGTTCTGAACTGAGAGATGATACTGATATTTCCTTTTATTGGTATATGTCAACATTTGAATATATTTCCTTAATTAAATATTTAAAATATCCCTAGACTGAGCTAAATTACTGAATTAAGTAATATCTGAGCGATTTTTATTATGCCATTCAACGAAAGTTAGGGGGCTTGGTCTCTTTTCATGTAATGTATATTGAATTCTATGTGAGCCGAGACTTTAAATATTATTGGTACAGTTCTGAACCATATTATTTAATACTGTTTGGCTTCCCTTAACTTTAGACATGTCAACAGGGCTCTACAAATTAAAAAAAAATATCTGGTAGCCAGCAAAAATTTGTCACCAGTAAAATATATTTTATCCTCCCCCCCCCCCCCCCCCCACCTCCATTATCAGTTACTGTATTTTAAATTTAATCATTGACTTTCAAAAAGCATAAAAGTTTTTATTAATTAATTGAGACACAATAATAACAAGCATAGTTTAGAATAGCACATAATTTAGAAAGATAATAAAAGTTAAGTTTTCTAGTAAAATTATTAAAATTATACAACTCTGAAAAAAAAAAAGAAGAGTACAGTAAAAGCTTAATTAACTGGCATGTTTGGGATACAGTGATTTCTGGATACTTCAAATGTCCGGATAGTTGAACACTACAAAAACACGAAGATGGGAAGGGGGGGGGGGCATCATTGTAATAGTGAAGCAGGAAAATGATTTTTTTCCTTATCAAAATCAAACAAATAATTCTGGTTTTATTTTAAAATTTGCATTTGACAAACTTACTTTTGCTGAATTTGAAAAAAAAAAAAAAAATCGTTTTGTTAGGATATATTTTTAAATTTATTTCTTAATATTTTTGTAACATTACAACATTTATGAGACATCTCATAAGGATTTTAACATTGTTATTAGGATGAATAACAGATAGTGTTCTTGATAGAAATTGTAGGGAAGTAATCGCTGTAGATAAGTTGATTGTGAAAAATAAGTTTTAGTTTACTTAAATATTTAAGATAGGGCTCACATAATAAAACTCTTCATGTGCTTATAAAAAATATATATATAAATATATATATTTAAGTTGAGGGGAAGAGACTACACCAAAAACATACTCGCCAGATAAAATATTTTGGTCGCCAGTGGCGACCTGGCAATTCTGCATGCTACTATAAAAAAACTTAAATTGCTCAAAATAATAATTTTATCTGTTAGAAATATTTTCAAGCAAAGGCCAAGATTAAAATTTATTATTTTTACCTGGCTTTCCTCCGATGTATACTTCAGCAAAGTTGATATCCTTAACTCTTTTTTTAATATGTGTTACTTGAGGCTTTGAATCATCCACACTCAATACGAAGTTGCTGTGTTTAAAAGAAAGTTCAATAGTGTGCCATTTATAATCACATATTCTATCTGTGTTAATAGGTTCAGTCAGCTGTAGTTTCAAACCATCATCTTCAAATAGAGTTGCAATAACCTAAAACAAATTTACTATTGATTAAAGATTGAAAAACATTATTTCACAATATATTAATATTAACTATGAATGTGCATGCAGGGTGTTGATAAACAATTTTACTAAAACGAAAGTTTACCAGCATAAAACATACAATATACTGTCATATTATCACATCATACACAAAAAGTAGGCACAATTTTCAGTAAATTTAAAATTAAATTGCCAAAAATCCTTGATAAATATTGAAGTAGTGGCAGATAATTTACTACTTCCCATTTGGTGAAACTGACTTAATACAAATCTATTACAAATACAAATTTCAATGTGCAGTTAGCTCTATGGTGAGATCACCAAAAAATTTTTTTTTCATCCTTTTAATCTTTTTTTACAACTTCTTTTTTCACCAACAAGGGACCATTTTAGTCTATTTTACAAATATATTTCATTTGATTCTTTTAAAATGTAGATGTTTTTTCTTTCTTTAACAAAATTAATACATAATTTTCTATACACTTTCATTTAGTAAAATATTTTCTTCTTACATAACAAAGTAAAAATATTTTACTGAGAGTAAAAAATAAGAAAAACATATTTTATTAAATTAAGTCATGTTCTGGTGAAAAATAGTTGTATCAATATAAGATGAACATGAGCAATTTAATTGACATATAAAAGAAAAGATTTATCAGTTATCATCACAGAGTGGTTGAAAAAGTGTTTAGATAACAAACCTGATGGCCTATTTCTTAAATGTATACAGTTCTTGTGACAATGGCCTGTAACATATTCACTAAATGAGAGTTCAATCATGTTCACTCACATACATACATGAAAGACTGGCCTGGTTCAGCCTGAATCTGCACAAAAATATGTAAGATCCAGGCCCATCCCAGGAAGAATGGAGTTCAAGCCTGGCTTGTGCCTTCAGATAAAAATTAAACCCGTCCCAAGTTTAATAAAAGAAATTTCACAGAGTCTGAACAGCTTGGGCTTTGGGATAGGTCCAATCCCATCTCTATATACTACCAACATATATAACCAATTTGGGTTGCCCTGTTGGAGAGACTATAAATATAAAATATTTTTGTATAAATCAACCACACTTTATACTTGTTAGCATACAATCTTTATTTCAACAATAAATAAAGTCTGCAAAATCTACATCTACATGCATGTATCTACAAAAAAGAATTTTTAGTAAAACTTACTGTATTGTCACTCAGGCAGAGTTCTATTCCAACGCCTGTAAATGTAGAATATATTCCAATCATTGTGCCATCAAATCGAGTTGTTCGAAATTGGACACTTAAGTCTAGTTTATTATTTATATGAACACCAGAATCTGTAAAAGAAAAAAAAAATGAAAAATAAGGTTTATTATCAGTTTAGGTCATCCACATTGACAACAACCATTGATACCCCTAAGATATATATAACCATAAAAAGTTATTCAAAAATATTCATCATAAATTAAATTTTTATTAGCAGAATATTGTAGCAAATAGATTTTTTTGAAGCAAAGTCTAATTCTTTTGTCTGATATTTGTTGACATCATGCTATATGCCTCACAGATGTTATGAGTTACTGATTGTTATAATTATTTTAATTATTGTTATAATTATTGTTATTATTATAATTATTTTTAATACTTTGAGTAAAATTTGCTCTTTTTAATTTTTAGACAATATTTATATTCAGCAAAAGAGATGAAAATGCTTTTTTACTGCAACAAATATTATCAAAAATTATCATGCAAATTATAGGTGCAGATTCCCAAAATTTTCAAGGAGCCAGTAGCTCCTAAGCCCAAAAAATCCAGTGGCCACAAATGTGAAACAAACGCATAAAAACAATAGTGTTTATATGGGGTAAAAAGCTAAACAAAAAACTCGGAAATTCAAAGTGTAAAGTAATTTATTTAATATACACACATATAAATAATGAATATTAATTAAGTGTAATATAAATCTTAAATCATGGGGACATTCATAGTCAGAAGATAAAGTTGGGCAAGATACGGTTTTAAAAATTTTTTTGTATAAGCTAAGCAATTATGATAGCGGGGGGAATATTAGAAAAACAATATTTCTTATTTTGATTTTGTCATACAAAAGTACATGTAAAAGAAAATCTGAATGTGTGAGATTATTTTGCACGATAAAAATCAAAACACTTAAAAATATTTTATTATTATTATCTATAAGAAAAATATATATTTTTTTTAAATCACAGACTATGTAAAATTATTAGACTCAAACTGTTACGAATAACATTGCTATTCAAATATATATTTAATAGTCTGTGTTAAATAGATAAATCTGAAATGTTATTAAAAAATAATAATATAGTTTGTTATGCGTTTTGCTCTTAATCTTAAGAAAAAAATCAAAATTTCACGATGATGTCTGGGAACACCAGAAATTGATCACTTTAAATCACGTGGCGACTTACACACCGAAAGTTAGTGGCCACAGCAAAAAATTTAGTCGCCGTGAATCTGCACCTATAATGCAAATAGAAAATTAAAAATTTTTTTGCATTGAGTTTTATATACTTTTCTAAGCTCAAAAGAAAAAAAAAATCTTTAGAAGAAAATTTAGTATAAAATGCTCTTTAGTAATAAGCTCTTCCAATTACCCTGCCCCTCTTCTTCCTCCCTCATACAAGTTTATAATAAACTGATAAGTAATAATAATTAAAAAAAGAAAACAAAAAACAGAAGTTTAACTATTATTTATCTGAAATTTTTTCACCACTGCACTAAGGTAAGTCATTTATAATAAGTACAGCAATTCTGAAGTATAATTATTTGAAAAGTGTGATAGTCTTAGAGAAAGTTCTATAATGTAATGCAATTCTAGTGTATAAACTGAGTTCTTAAAACAAAACGAAATTCTCACCTTGCATAATATAACCCAATCCAGTGAAATATGCTCCAAACTCTACATGTTTGAAACAGGGATATTCAGATGGAATTTTCATTTTCCTGTCATTGACATGCAGATTTTTAAAACATCCTTTAAAAGTACTTTGAATCTAAAAGGATAAGAGTAAAATCAAATTCTATATATGGATACCTAAGTATGTGCATGTAAAGCAATTTTAATAAATATTAACACTTACTTCATTGTGAACACCACCTAAAAGTAATCTATTAAAAGGAAGTCTTTTTGGAATGTTCATTGCTATGCTTTCTTTTCTATCTACAAATATCAGCAATTGTTTTCCTTTCTTTATCAAATCAACCTATTAAGAAAATTATATTTAAAATTAAAATATATCTTATTCATATATAAGATTTCATTTTTATAGACATTGTATTAAATTAATAAATTCTCAGAATAATGATGCAACTGGATTTCTTTTGTTGCTATAATATATCTTAGATAATTTGAAATTTTAATAGAAAATAAATCTCAGTTTAAACTTAGTTTTAATATAATTTTAAATACAATTACAAGGATTGATTTTTTTTTTTTTTACATTTGTAAATGATGGAAAGTTGGGAGGGGCAGAAAATCATTTTGCTATTTAAATAAATCATACACAGAAAAAAATTATGTCAACAAATCAAAAAATGTTAACAAAGCCTTAAGAGCCTTTAATTATATGTGCCTCTGTTTCTTAATATTTGAATTTCACAAAACTTTTAAGGTCATTAGTAAAAATATTTGTATAGTGGTCATTGCACTGCTTCTTTCCCCCACTTCATTCTTGTCCCAAGAGAGCAAATTTTTCAAAAATTTGTGAAATTTCTTGGACATATTTATTAAAAACGAATATTTTGTATTATGTTGTGGAAATAAGCATATAACAAGTTTAAATAAGACACAGTAGTTACCGTAGTACTAAAGAAGTATTCAATAATCTGTATATGCATGTGTTATGAACTTTAATATTTTAACAGCTTAATTTTTAGATTAAAATAACTGAAAGTGAAAAATAGCTTACAGCATTTGAAACAAATTTGTTACTTTTATGTTAGTCGGGTATGAATCTCACCAATAGCAGGTTTTTGTTTTTTGCATGTAATTAGAAACAATGCTTTCATATTGAGACACAGTGTACATAATTTATAACATATTATTTTTATCCCAGTTGAGATAAAAAGGTTTGCTTTATTTCTTTTTGTATTTTAAATGAAATAAGTGAATGGTCTGTATTTTTAATATATGTATTTGAAATTAATGCAGTATGATGGTGGCACTGATGGTGATAGGATCTGAATGGGATACAAATCATGGCAATATTTGGCAATTTATCACTTGTGTCTGACTTAATCATCACAAATTTATTTATTTATGCAAAGCTCTGTTGCAGCAACTGTAATGGTTTCATAGCAATCTAATTCAACACAATGATAGCCATCATGATTTGCATGTAAAAAAAAAAAAAAAGATGTCTTTGAAAAATAGACTTAATGTTAAAAGTCACTATATCTTCAATTTCCAAATCCAGAAACTGTATATAGACAATATCTATATTATGGAAGCAAAAACACATTTGTGAGTAATGCTGACCTCATACAGACAATGCAACAGCCTGAATAATAAATTTTCGCTTTTTTGCAAATTTATTTCTACACATTGCACAATATCAATTTTTACATTGTTGAATAGGGAGAAAAAATACTTTCAAATACATTTTGTTTGAAAACTGTATTTAAATTTATTAATATTTTATTGGTTATACAATAACTTTCAAGCATGAATTATTTTTAAAAATCTATTTCTATCACATGCAGCCTGTTTACGGAAGATTGACAGACACACTTCACTTAAAACAATTTAAATAGTTCAGTATTTGTTTTCAGCTAATAATTCATAACAAAATTAAAACTTCATCAATATATAAATAAAATAATAATATAAATAAAACACAATTTTTTTTAACAGATATGTAATCGAACTACATGCTAAACATTGAAATAATCAGAATCAGGAAAGTTTCTGTAAATAGTGAAATCTTTGGCACTATGTCTTTTTACAAACAAAACTTCATGATCGAAATAAAAGAAAAACAGAAAATAGATTATGGCATATTGATGTTCAATTTTTCTAAAATTACACCCTGACACAAAAATATAGACACAATTGTAAAATGCCATTCACAAAAATATAATAATAATATGAACATGATAGGAGATATTATTAAGGATTAAGTTATTCGGGGAAAAAAAATGTATTATTTATTTTAATAAATCACAAAATTTGCTCTCCCATAATTAGAGACACTAAAATGTTTTATGGATAAATTTTAAAGTTTAACAACATTTAAAGTGCTTAATAACTAATAATACGCTTAATAGTGTTTCCATTGCATTTCAACATTTTAAATATGAGAGTTTTCATTGAAATTAGTAGGTTTTGTAGTAACTCTATAGACAGTTCATACAATGCTTGCTGAATCACTATTTTAAAATCCTCAAATAAAAAATATTGGCATCTGTTTTGATGATATACTTTTTGTGCTAGCTTTCTCCACAGGACTGTAAGTATCTAGAAAATGGTGTCATTTTCATGTATAGTCCAGGGGAAATGTACCAAAAAAAGGCGTTACCTTGCAAAAGGTCGGGTAGAAGATTTTTTTTTTCTGACTTGAATATAATGATGCCAGCATGGAAAAACCGAATTATCCAACAAAATTTCTTAAGGGAGAATTTTCTGTGGCCAAAAAACAACAAATTTTTGGGACTTTTCTTGTTGTTTTTTAAATATCTCGAGACTCGTTGTCGTAGCGTATTATTTGTTAATTACAAAGTTAAAGAAGACAAAATTCTCTACAACTTTCATATTTACAACTTTTTAATACACTCAATAGCAAACGCAGTACGACATTTCAAAAATAAGACATTTTTTCGATTTCCTTAAAAACCGTAGTTTTGTCCCGATGCGATGATTCAAATGTTCTCCACGAATTTAATCATGGATGTCAACTTATACATACTGATAGCAGTAAATTATCTGTTATTATCTCTTTCTTAAGTGCAGTACAGCCTTTCAAAAATGAGGCTATTTTTCCAGCTTACATACCCGCTCGATATAGATAGAGTGGTTATTGGAAAGAGGGGTTACAAATAACTGCAGGAAAAAAGAAAAAATACATCTAGAGCAGGTGTTGGTACAAACTATGGTACGCGAAGCTCTGGCTACTGGTACGCAGAAGCCCGATACTGGTACGTGGAATAAAATACAGAATGCAGCATATTATTATGGAATCAAAAGAGGCTTTTCTTTCTTGCTTGGAAATTTAAAAAAAAAAATCTATTTTGGATAAGCAAACACTTTTTTTTTTTTTTTTTTTTTTTTTACGAGAAATGTTTGTTGTTGCACACTTGTTGAAATTTGCACACACCGCTTATGATACAATCAGTTTTCTAGAATTAAAAACATAATTATTTGATTTATATGGATAAAAATTGAATTTTTTAATAAAGACCGAATTATAAAATTAATGAATGAAGTATTTTTAATCAGCAGAAGATCTTTTTTAAATATTCTTTATAAATTGAATTATTGTCGCATTTATTATTAATACAGTTGTATCGAGCCTATGTTAAATGCGCTAACTAAGCTTTGGATAAGATAAGAAATTCATTTCTTATTTGAAACACCCTTTTACTATATCTCACGATAGAGGAAAGAAGTGAACTTATTCAGGTCTCCTGTGATGGATTACTGGAGTCCACATTCAAAAGGATGAATGTAACAGATTTTAGATTGTAACAGCGAGAATGTAAGAGTACCGTCTGATACCGTCAAAGTCTACTTGTGTTTAGCACAACATATCTCTGTGAATGTGCTTTTCCCTCCCTTGGTTATATCAAAAACAAATACAGGAATAAACTAAACATCGAATCTGACTTATGACTAAAACTACCTAATATTGAGCCAGACATAAGGAAGATGTGCTTGATAAAACAAATCCACCCTTTTCATTAGCCTACTGTAATAGTATATGAATCAGAGTGTGCCAATATGTCATTAAGTATTGTGGCTTTTTTCCTATACCAGAACACTTTTTTTATATTGTATACATTATTAAAATTCAATGGTGATACTACTTTTTACTTGAATGTTATTATGAAGCAGTCTATCTTAGTACCAATTTAGTAATATAATCATTAATTTTTATATACAATAAAACCTGCTATTACGGAAACACGAAAGACCCGAGGATATATTTCGTTTTAGACAGGTTCCTTTTATAGGTTTTTCTATATTAGCTTTACGTTTGTTACCTGGTGGTACGCGGAAGTATGAACTTCGATTTAATGGTACGTCGGTCTAAAAGTTTGGGAACCCCTGCTGTAGAGGAACACGATCCTGATATATCTTTTATTCAGGATAACTGAATGCTAATAATCCTACAACAGTCCCATCAAAGAGACAAAAATATTGTTAAATATCCCGTAGAAATTATTATTATTAAAATACATTTTTTCATTTAGCTATGCAGTCATATAGCGTACCTTACTTTATTGTGTAGGGAAAGTGGATTTGAATGAGATACGGGATGAATGTAAAAACAAAAATGTTTATATGGTCTACAGTCATTAAATAACTTGGTATTTCATTTGATAAATGGTAGCACTGAGATCATTCAACAGATATAGTTTCAAAACAGTACATATTACAGAAGATTAGAATATTCCACAAACTGTATTTTTCAACAACCAAAGTAAGTTTCTCTGTTTGAGCTTTAAGGCATTTAATAGACAAAATCTTAAAAAATTTTATATTTTTGCATGTTAAAATGTTATAATCTCTTGTTATATTTATAATAAAAGTGGAAAAATATTAACAATATTTAATATTTTGAACATTTTTATGAAAATAGTGATTTTATTGATAGAATTTTAAAATTTTACAATAGTTATAAATGCATAATATTAGTTAATGAAATAATCTGTTGTCATTTTTATTGTAGATATTTTATAAGGTAAAAGTATATGTTACAGAAGATATATTTATTTTTTGAGTCTCTCCTTTTATATGGAACTACAATTCAATGTTTGCTATACTTAAAACAGTAAAACATTAAAACATATGTCATCAATAATTGGTAAATAAAATATACCATTGTACTATAGAATAAAATGTTTATGGAATAAAATGAACAATATGAATGCATTATAAAAATAATTATTATAATTAAACAAGATTTTTTTATTGAAACTGTCGTAGCAATCAGTTACTAAATGCTGAAATATTCTTTTAAACAATACTTTAAAATTAACAATTGTATATACTTAAAGTTACTGTCTAAATATGAAAATTGTCTCAGTCATCCACACTCTCCCCTACTTGCTAAATTATATAGATTCATTGAATATAAAATATGTCTGTTGTGATGAAAATGAAGAAGAGTGTGTGCAAACAGATAATTTTCTGCTGTCAATATGTAGAAGTTGACATATATCATTATATCCGTGGGAAAAATTGAATCATCGGGACAAACTATGTTTTTCACGGCTTTTAAGGAAATCGAAAAAAATGTCTTATTTTTGAAATGTCGTACTGCGCTTGCTTATTGAGTGTATTGAAAAGTAGTAAATATGAAAGTTGTAGATAATTTTGTTTTCTTTAACTTTGTAATTAACAAATAATACGCTACGACAACGAGTCTCAAGATATTTAAAAATTAACAAAAAAAGTCCCAAAAATTTGTTGTTTTTTGGCCACAGAAAATTAAGAAATTTTGTTGGATAATTTGGTTTTTCCGTGCTGGCTTCATCATATACAAGTTGAAAAAATAAAATCTTCTACCCGACCTTTTGCAAGGTAAAATGTACATTTCCCCTGGACTAGTAATCATTGTAGATTGAGTTTTTACAAGTGAAAAGATAAGTTGCCATTAAAAATGATGACATTCAAAATAGAATTTCACTAAATGCTACAATATCTGGTTGAACTTTTTACATGTTTTTTTGGTATTGTTCAAAGAAATCGTATATTTTTCTGTTACTCATGCCAAAGAAAATGTAAATTCTCATTTATAAAGTTGGGGGATTTTACTTTGATTACATCAAAGTAATGTCATTATTTCTAATTGTTGTTTTAACGATTTTTTGGTGCTAATGCACTGAGCTCTGTTATTGGGATTGCTGTATTTTTAGGATATTGCATTTACATTTATTTTACCCGCAAGACTCCCATGGTTAACACGGGTTGTTGTAAAAAATCACTCATTATTGAACAAAATAAACTATCTTGATAAAGAAATTAGAAAACAGATTACAGCAATACATTTAAACAAACAATACAAATTTTAATAACAATAAAAGATTCCAGTTTACCTACTGTTGGTCATAGTTTTTGACAGCCAAGAACTTTACCAGAGCCATTGCAGGAATATTGTTGCTGTCAATATGATAAAGTTCATTTAAAAATTAGAAATTATCGATGTCTGCTAGATGATATCAAATGAATGTTTTCTTGCCCAGTTCAATTTTTGCAGGTCCTGCATGCACTCCCCGAGTATAATATTTTACAAATTAAAAATTTCATAGATAATAAATAGTATTTACCTTATGCCATTTTCCAATGGCTGATTCTTTCAGACTACTGCTATTTTTCCTGTGTTTCTTTTTCAAAAAATCTGCTTTCACCAAACCTTTATCCAAATAAAGTGAGAGCTTTAGTTTCTTTTGTTTGTTCATTAAAGAAATAATTTTTCCTTCAGGATAAAAAGTTCTGTAGTCAACAGATATATTAAAACTAGAAAAAAAAGTTATATCATTAATAAACATCCTGGTTTGGTACATTCTTTAAATACAAATAAACATGCATATAAATTCATTAATACAAGTAAAGTAATTAATTTTTAAATACAGAACTGATTTACATTACTTATTTTATAACTCCACTTTTTACTCTATCTGAATGTAAAACTATATTTTGTATAATTGGTACCTGCACATTTTACAACATTTGGCATATTTTGCTTTAATATTGCAAATCTTTCTTTTGCTCAACAGTGTACACTTTTTGGATTATGCTAACTCACTCTTGAGATACATTGCCAAATGTTCAGTTTCAATATCATACACCAACTTATAATATACAAATTATTCAAATAATCCAGGGGTGATTGTGTTCCAGTTATATACCGGAATTCCAGTATTTTTTTCATTTTTAATGCCGGAATTACAGTTTTTCTGATATAGACAGAGTTACTTTAACCAGTCACGGGGGAAAAAAAATTGCGGAATTCGTCAGTCGGTCACAGGAAAAATATTGCAAAATTTTGTTATTCAGTCACAATTACAATATCATGGTATTCATCAATCAGTTGCAGGAAAATATAGTGAAACTAGTATATAACCCCGTCAAAAATGACGGATTGTCGATCCATGTTTCATTTTCATAAGACTTCATACAAACAAACAGCATGAAGATTTATTATTGAAAGGTTTGTATTGTAGAAAAATACATTTTCAAAATGGCAAATGATTTCTACAAATAAAAATAATGAGTATATATACACACCAGTGGTGTAGTCGAGGGGGGACGCGGGGGGACGGCGTCCCCTCACTTTTTTATTTTATGTCGAGCATCCCCTTACTTTTTATTTTCAAGGGGGACGCTAGAGACGCGAGAGGACGCCATCTTTTCAAACTTACTAATTTTTTTTTTAAATTATGAGCACACCAATAAATCAACAATTTTAAGAAATAAGACATTGATTTTTAATTCTTTTCAACAACATGGAAAGTGTTTACGGTGTCAGATCGCTTGTCTGTCTCCATCTGTTCGCATTCTACTTGTAACTTCAAAAAGTTTGCTTGAATTTCGACAAAATTTTATGTATATTTTTTCAATGTAGCCTTATCACTATTGTGAATTATGTGTATAGCATCAGTATTTCGTTTACGAGTGATCAAAAAAGAGTTTTTTCATATTACTGTTTACTGGGCGGAGATTGTTTGAAATACACATAAATGAAGTAATGCCATATGGTATTGAAATTCGTTACAACATATTCCCTATCAAAAATAGCATTTATCGTTCGTTTACAGGGACGTTAAAAAGTATTTCAAAACACCATGAGCTATTAACAGTAATTGTTTGCAATGCATGAAAAACGGTGCACGAAACATTTATAGTTATTTTACAAGGCCAAAGAATCCGGACACATTGTCAGACGTGGGTTCAGTTGCTCGAAACGTGTTTTCGATTATATTTTGTATTTTTCAGCTGATGAAAATATTTATTTGCTAAGTGATACCTAAATGATATTCGTATACAGGGCCACACAAAAATAATCCAAATACACTACCGTCATGGCCGGATATTTCTTGAAATGCGTTTTGCAGCTGGTTTAAATTTTAGTGTATTATGTGATGAGCATATGATAATTAATTTCTATACATGACCACTCAAAATAATTCGAATGAATACGTTACCATTTATAGATAATTATTGCTTGGTATGTGTTTAAACTGAACGAAATTATATTTTCGATTAAAAAAAAAAAAAAAAAAAAAAAAAACGCTAGACATGCTTTTCCTTCACACATTGTTGCACCAAATTAATTTTACAAACATTTGTGTGTAATGAATATAATATATATTGACCGGTGTACAGTGTGTCTGTGTATTATAAAAGTTCACACACACTTTAATTTGTTACCTGCTGGAGATAAGTAGATAACGTAAATTATAAAAAAGTTTAAAATAAAGTAAACAAAAAATAATATTGAAATAATATTGTCAATGAAATAATTATCTTGTTAATTTTCAAACATTTATACAATAACTCTTTATGCGACTCTTCTATTCAAAATTTGTCAGTCAGAAAAATTTTCCTTTTTGCTGCAATAAAATCATTAAAAATCTACATATATTTAAATTTAAATTTAAAAAATGAAGGAAGAAAGCTGACTTTTAAAACCTTTTCGAACCATTTAAATATTACTTTATCAGTGAAAATGGTCCTGTGCACATATTGGCGATAGCATTTTTAGAACAAAATTAAATATTAAAGAAAAAGAAAAAAAATGCATCGCAAGTGTATCTACATAAAAAGCTGCACGGTCAGAAATCATGTAAAGAGACAGTGTAGTTTTAAAACTTACAAATAAAAAAAATAATAAGAAGAATTGGCTAAGCATGCTCTATGTATTTTCCGTCAGCTGCAATACAAAACTGGGGGTCAACCGCTCATGTTTATTATCATCCCTGTTACTGTTACCTTCTTGTAATACCTCATAGCTTTTCTAATTTGATATATAGTCGTTGTCCCCTTCTTCCCCCTGCATATTTCCTACCTTATTTTAAACTTTTTTGCATCTTACATTGACTTCATTACATCTTACATCTTCAAGTTTAAATTTTTTCGGACGCCCTGTAAAAGTCGACCTTAGCTCAAACTTGAAGACTTTGTCAAAAAATGCAATGCTTTGATAGCAACGTGGTTCAAAGTCAGTGGTTTTTAGTGACAAAACTTGATGCTTTTAATTTATAATAGTAATTTAACTTTAATGAATAATAATCTGTTTAATCTTCTAATTCATTCTAATCTTTAACGATTCATCCTTATCTAAGTGAAAACCACAGCCTTACTCAAAATTTGGAAAGCGGTAAATCATAGAATGGCTACTGATACAAAATCTAGAAAATATAAAGAGGTGAAATTTTTTTTTGAAAATAAGTATTTCTGTAAAGTTCATTGAAAGAGGGAAAATAATACATATTATTAGACTGTGAGAGAATTAAATATATTGCTGTTGTTTTCAACCCATTTTCCCCATTTTATTTAAATATTTCATAAATAAAAGAAATTAATTTGAGCCACTTTTTTTACCCGCTTTCTTTTATCTTACATTTCTGTATCTATGTGACAGACAAATCTTGTGATTCATTTTTCACCCACTTCCTGTTGACGTACAGCTTTGAAATTTGGAATATATATATATGTATACCTGCGGAAAATACATGAATTGGACATTATTTTTTTAAAAATTAGATCAGTAAGGGGAGGGGGGGGGGGGGGGTCGGTCAACGTCGGCACAAAAATGGCATTTACCCCCATAGAAATAACATTACGATTGTTTAATTGAAAAAAATAGCTCCATTGTTTCAAAATTCATCCATTTTCACCACATTGCTGGCCGCATCAGTATGTCATCATTGAGCGACGCACACATTTGTGCTTTATAGTATAAGTTAAATTCTTGTGAATTTTAATGAAAGTATGATTTTTTTCTATATTTAATTTATTTTTATTAACGTTAAAAGTAATTTTATTAGGAAAGTGTTTCTTAAATAAGTCATCTGGCACAAGCATAAGTATTATTTACCATAGAAACTCTACTTCAAAATTATATCTTTAAAAAATTTCCGCTCAATTCTTTAAACACTTATAGAATGGCATGGATTCAAATCAATTTATAACTAGAGTAGACTTTTATATCGCTATTAATAGTGTGGTAACATTCACTGAGACGATTCCCACATTAAAATTTCAATTCATCATAGAGAATATTTACGAGTTAAATAACTTCTATGTCAAATTTGAAGTTTCTAGTACTGATAGTTTCAGAAGAATAACAACTTAAAAAAGTTTTCGGCTTATATCAGCACTTAAAATTTCGAATATTTTAAAAGCCATTCTTCGTGAGCATCTGCATGTTAATAGCTACCAGATAAATCGTGATGAAACGAGTTTAGAAGATTTACTTAACAATCAGGGCTCCCAAATGGTCCGCTTTTTGAATACGAGTATTTTCTTAGAAAAATTTATTTTTAGATTTTTCTTGTACATTTTGCAGAAACAACCTTCGGAAGTAAATTTTTGCAGAAAAGTTTTAGAAACCTACTAAGAAATTTTCTGTTAAAAAATATTGGTATTCAGTTTGTGAACCATTTGAGAGCCCTGGACAATTCATCCTTTTAAAATGTAAATTAAAAAAGTAATAATAAATAAGATTTTACGAGCATGTAAGTCCTGAAAGTATATGTGTGCCAAGTTTTAAGTCAGTTACTCTTGCTCAAATATTTCCACACAAATCATGATGAAACCAATATTTTTGAACGTCTTTCTCCATTTCATCCCGTAAAAATTCAATACTTACAGATTAGAAGTAACCTAGTAACTGATTTAAAGAGTTACTAATTCTACAAAAATCTTGATGAAACGCGATTTTCAGAAATTTCTTTATAAGGATACTGGTCTATTTCACCCCTTTCAAATTCGTATTGGGATGTTCGTAAAGTTCCTTTCATTTGAGAAAACTAATTCGTACCGGAAAATTCTGCCCGTCAATTGACATTAGGTATTGAAATTAATGTCTAATAATTAAATGATAGAATTTTCCGGTACGAATTCGTTTTCCCAAACGGAAGAAACTTTCCGAACAACCCAATATTTTTACACGTTGTTCAAAATTTTGTATAGAGTTTGGGCAGTGGCATATATAATCCAGAATGTTTAATAATTTTTTCATCATATATAACATACCTGCGAAATTTAATCTCAGCCGAAAACACCGTTTAAATGCTACCCTCCTCAGACACATACACATATTGACTCATTGCAAAATCACCAAACACTTGGGAATCTTAAAGAAAATACCAACTCGCACACATGCATACGCACATACATAGAGAATTGTTACAGAAATAGGAAAAGCGGACTCAGGGAACCTATAAAAGTAAAGATATAAATTTCATAGTCTTTTTTCTTGTCATGATTACAATATTTTCCTTACATTATACGTGTCCGTAATGTAAAAATGCAATAATTTTCAATGCTCTTAGTATACAATGGTTATTCTTTGACTATCTCAAAAATAAACAATGTCTAACAAAAGTCTCGTTGTGTGGATTAGTGTTATTAAATTACGAATTCTATTTCAAATACGTATTTTCACACATGAAATAAGGTTAACAATATTTTAATTTATGGAAAGCTATAAACGACCAACAGATAAAAAACTTTAATTAATTTAATTTAAATAAATTTTAATTTAAAATTTAAAATTTAATTTTTCAGTTACTTTTCTCTGCAATTCAAAATGAAAAGCAAGATTCATAATCAAGTTTGCCCTATGGGTGATACAGATACAGACCCTAATGATCGAGACTATGAGCGTCCCCCCACTTTTTTCCCCAGGACTACACCACTGATACACACACACACACACATATATATATATATATATATGAAATGAATGTGAAAAAGTATGAAAGAATTTTGAATGTGAACGAATGTGGATTGATATGAAAGGATAGGTTAGTTAAACCCATTCCAAATCAGAAACTAAAATATAAAAATTCAAAGTTTAAAATCCCTAAATCTTGTGTCAAAATTTTAAAGTTTTGCCTTCATTTCTAGTTGCCCCTGTAACTTAACTTTCCTTACGATACATTTATTACGAACAGATATCAATTTTGAATCCTCGTTAAGATTAAAAGTGCTGACGGTAACGCATCTCTCTTCTCCCTTGCATGTTAATTATCTGGGCTGCTTACCCAGATATGAGTCAAGGGCTAATTAGCCAATTAAATGACATTATTTCATAAGTTGCAAAGCGGTCTCTAGCGGTGGTCCGGCCATATATAATGTGAGGAGCACGTTTTTGCGTGGCTTTTGACTCTAATCACTCTCCACAAAAACTACGGCCAGTATTCTTCGAAGTGCGACGGCATCCTTGCCGTTGTAAGTCTGGCAATTCGCCGAAATATGAACGATAAGACGATGTTTCCCCGGTAAAAGACTCTTCAAACTGTCCCCTGGGCCTAGCTTAAAGAGAGACTTGTAATTACAAAGGAATAAACGCTAGTTCCCAGGAAAATGCTTGCTGATTTCTTTTACATTCGCACGACTACATCAACGACGTTATACCGATTACTGGAATGTGTGATAGCGGCGATCGACCGTCTGTCGTTACAGAGGGATCGATGTGCGTTCGTTATATCGAGGTGCGCCCGTTATACAGA
Source organism: Maratus michaelseni (assembly GCA_963931845.1). NCBI lineage: Eukaryota > Metazoa > Arthropoda > Arachnida > Araneae > Salticidae > Maratus > Maratus michaelseni. The sequence goes on from OZ007594.1 coordinate 78,759,055, forward strand.
GGCGATATCTTACAGTGAGTCTGCTTGGATTAAATACCTGCCATGGGAAAATCCTTTCTTTTAAATAACTATTCATTAATAGGAAACATCGTAATCGAACCAACCATAAAAAGACTATTTTTAATCACCGGGCCTTTAAAAGAAAATAACAGAAGACTAGTGTGTTTAACTGAAAAGAAAAAGTTTGTGTCCAAAATAAAGAAATAAATATCTACAATCAGTTAATAAAAGAGCTCCTGCTTCCTCATTAAGCTATCAAATCGTTGCCTACTTAAAATATTAAAATAAACAATTTTTCTTCAGCGCTTCACTCCAAAAGAAAAACAGTTTTGTTCAGTCACTTTCAATAGTTATCTCAAATGACCTACTATCCAGCGAAAGGGATGGTTCACAGATGGTTTGTGGAAAATTCAAGGTCAACGATCTCCTGGCAGAAGGAGGAATGTTCTTTTTTTCTCCCTTTCTTTGCGTGTGTCGTGTGTCAAGAGTCCGTCGTGTGTCAAGAGTCAGAGTCCAGAGTCAGAGTCCGTGTGTCAAGAGTCCGTTGTTTGGTTGATGCTTCCTGTTTTGGTTTCAGTTTAAATGGTGATAATTTTTTTTTTCTTTTTTTTTTCAAGTGAGTAGTCTGTGCAATCAAATGGATTTAAAAGAAAAAGAAGAAATAGGTATGTTCGATTTTGTTATTTTTTAAGAAGAATTTAAAAGCGGACAGAAACTTTTTATTTTTTGAAGCAGTAAGAGAGAAAAACAATTAAAGAAAAACAATTTGAAATTTTATTATTTTTTAAGTGTTATTTTTCTGAAAAATACTATTATTATTATTATTATTATTATTATTTATTATTGTATTATTATCTCATCCTTTTACAACTTAAGTGATTTAATGAAGCAGGTTATTTTTGTTTATTATTTTGGAAAATTAAGCGGGATTTAATGAAAAATTAAGAAAAAAAAAAAAAAAAAAGGGCAAATTTTTTGGAAAAAAAAAAAAAAAAAAAAACTAGTTTCTCATATAAAAATGACCTATTAAATGTTTTTAGATATTTCTGTAAATATGTGTTGTAAAAAGTTTATATATGTCGGTAATCAAGTGGTAATAATAAATGTGTGTGCTCCAGGTAAGAATTAACCTCTGTACAGTGATGAGGTGCACCAAAAATTGATGTCACGAATTTTCAAAGATTCCTGGCGCACTGTGCACAAAAGTGCTAGTGCCAATGCACATATTTTACTGCTTTAGTTTAACTCTTGAGATATCTGTTTTTGTCATAGTAAGACTAAACAATTTTTCAAGAAAAATATATGCTTTTTTATTTTGCGTTATTGTTATTATTGCTATTTTTATTATATTTACCTTTTTATTCTGAAGAATTATATTTTTAGTATTTCCCTGACCAAATATATTTTTGAAACAGTTGCCTTTTTAGTAAATGCACCAAGAATTTAATTAGTGTCATGATTATCCCCAAAGTTATATTAGTGAAAAGAAAGGTATAGGTTCCACCCCTATCCTCATTTAATGACAAAATGAACCCGTTGGTAGATACAACCCTAGCGATGATTCTAGTATGTGCTAAAACCCCAACAAAGCAACCAAAAATAAGGATGATCTCGAAATTCCTGGTCAATCCAGTGGCAATTCTTGTACATCGTGATGTAAACATAACCTCCGGCATTTTTTTTTAAGTACCCGGGTACCTCGAAAATAAAACATCCAAAATGCGTGCAAATAAATGTCAGCAGGTTATTGAAAATGACCGAAGACAAAGTTGCTGCTTTGATTAATGTCTCAGGTGATCAAACCCCTTTTTCTATGAGAAAACTTTTTATGTCAACCTTATATTCCATTTTTATCCCAAACAGTATTCCATTTTTTACCAAATATACCACCATACTGAGGTAGCTGAAAAAAATCAATGTATGTTATCAACGCCACTGTGAAATATAGAAATTCTTCAGTCTGCAAATAATGACTTACTTGATGTTTTTCCAAAAAATCCTCTATTTTCATATGTTGTACCCAGTTCACCAATCAATCAAGTCCGTATTCCAATTTACCAAGTTGGTACCTTTAACCTTTTTTTTCCAACTGTCTTGTTGCCAACTAATAACTATTGTTCGAAACTAGATAATTGGCTAAAGCAAGAACAATTGGTTACCTTTTTTAACCAACTGCATAAATTAGACTATTATTTCCCTACAAGAGGGCCTATCCTCACCTAAGTTTTTTTTTTGATTAGAAGTTCCTATTTTTACAAAGTTTTCAAGTTCAATATTTTTTCTCTCCTGAGAATAATTCCCACTAGTGTCCTATAAGCCCAAAGATGCTTGTAAGTAGATATTTTGGAGTAGTAACAGACCTTGTAACTGCTCATATGACATTTTCATGTTTGTGTTGTTTTTATTACATTTATAGTAATTGTTTTGTCCTATATTTACAATATATTTGAAATATCTTTTATGATATATTTTTTAAATTTAATGTTTTGAATAAGTGTTTATATCATGTTGAAGTATTTTTATAAGTTTAAGTGCATATTTTAATTGTTTGTGTTTGTAAATAATATAAGTAATTGCCATATTATATTTTTGCTTTAAAGTATCATATTATTTAGTTTTTATTGTATTGTATGTTTAAAGAAAGGTGCAATGTTTACCTTTCCTGATGAACCAAATATAACCCACGAACAATTCTAACAGGACATATTGGTTAACAAAAACTTTTGCAATGTGCTAACAGACTTTAAAAAAAAAAAAAAATAGCACACAATGTTCTCGCGAGAAATGTTAAAATTTTTTATGCTGCAGCTGTGTGTTTTGTTTACAGTATATGTCATATGTTTTATCTTCAGTGTATATCATCAAATAGTACCAGTATTTTATGTAAAAGTAAGCCCAAGCAGTTTGAGAGTCTAATTAGAATTCCGTAGGGAAAAAAAAAAAAAAAAAAAAAATCGATAGCCTATTTTAAAATGAGTTTAACTTATGGGGTTGAGCCCCACAGCCCTTGCTGACAAGTACTGTGGTGCTCATTTTTAAAGGGGGGGGATGTGAAATGAATGTGAAAAAGTATGAAAGAATTTTGAATGTGAACGAATGTGGATTGATATGAAAGGATAGGTTAGTTAAACCCATTCCAAATCAGAAACTAAAATATAAAAATTCAAAGTTTAAAATCCCTAAATCTTGTGTCAAAATTTTAAAGTTTTGCCTTCATTTCTAGTTGCCCCTGTAACTTAACTTTCCTTACGATACATTTATTACGAACAGATATCAATTTTGAATCCTCGTTAAGATTAAAAGTGCTGACGGTAACGCATCTCTCTTCTCCCGGTGGCTACATCTTGCATGTTAATTATCTGGGCTGCTTACCCAGATATGAGTCAAGGGCTAATTAGCCAATTAAATGACATTATTTCATAAGTTGCAAAGCGGTCTCTAGCGGTGGTCCGGCCGTATATAATGTGAGGAGCACGTTTTTGCGTGGCTTTTGACTCTAATCACTCTCCACAAAAACTACGGCCAGTATTCTTCGAAGTGCGACGGCATCCTTGCCGTTGTAAGTCCGGCAATTCGCCGAAATATGAACGATAAGACGATGTTTCCCCGGTAAAAGACTCTTCAAACTGTCCCCTGGGCCTAGCTTAAAGAGAGACTTGTAATTACAAAGGAATAAACGCTAGTTCCCAGGAAAATGCTTGCTGATTTCTTTTACATTCGCACGACTACATCAACGACGTTATACCGATTACTGGAATGTATGATAGCGGCGATCGACCGTCTGTCGTTACAGAGGGATCGATGTGCGTTCGTTATATCGAGGTGCGCCCGTTATACAGAGGCGATATCTTACATATATATATATTACTTAGTATTACATTTCTAAAATAGTTCAACGATTGGACAAAACATTCAAATTAAATATTAACAAATAATCCATGTGGGAAAGTTTTTGTAAAAAAAGTGTTATCAATGAATTTCTAAACAGCTAGACTCACCACGTAACTGATTGTTTGTTTATATAAGCAAAATTAAATGCAAATTACGCTGTACTATGTGTTTCTTATATTTTAATTACGTTTGGTAAGAAATAATCATTTTACAGTTTATGACCTATTATCCCTAAATCCAAAGTCCGGAAGGAGAAAATTCGAAAATTTTCTAAATTAGAAAATTTTTACTAAATTTTTAGATTTTCTGAAATTTTTCGAAAATGTTACCAATTCTTATTTTTTTTTTCAGTCCATTGTGTTTCAATGTCTAATCACTCAAATATCGTTACTTCGGTGGCGGGTGAACACGGTCCCCTCTTCCCGAAATTAAAAACAAATCATTTTTCTCTCAAATTTTATTTTAAAATTAATTTATATTACGATTCGTTAGAAACAAAAAAAAAATAGTTATATATTTATTTCATCAGGGGTGATTCAGTTCAAGTTTTCCTAAAAATTTAAGGCATTCGGTTTCGAAAATTTTTGTCTTCAGTCCAAAAATTCGAACATAAATATCTCGAATTTTGAACGATCGTCGCCGGAAAAATCAATTATGTCTATCGTTCACAGAAAAACAGTAGACAATTTCTTCAAATGATTGTGGAAACAACGTAAATTTCGTCAAAGGATTGAAAAAAAAAAAAAAACGCAAATTTTATCGCAGGATTGCAAAAAAAAAAAAAAAAACGCTTATTTTGTTCACAAATCGCAGAAAAACGCGAATTCCTTCAAAGACTTGCGAAGAAAACGCAAATTTCTTCCAAGGACTCCGAAAAAGTGTAAAATTTCATCAATGGATCACAAAAAAAAAAAAAAAAAAATTTTGGTTAAAGGATCGAAAAAAAAAAATCCTCGAATTTCGTCAAATAATCGCGGAAAAACATGAATTTTTTTCATAGGGTCGCGAAAAAAAGACAAATTTCTTCAAAGCACTGCGAAAAAATTTCTAATTTCGTTAAGGGATCGCGAAAAAAGTGAAGTTTTGTCAAAAGATCGGAAAAAACGCTAATTTCGTCAAAGAATCTCAGAAAAAACTCGAATTTTGTCAAAGGATCGTGAATAAAAGGCAAATTTCGTCAAAGAATAGCAAAAAACGCAAATTTCCTCAAAGGATCGCAAAAAGAAAACGCAAATTTCTTCAAAGGCTACGAAAAAACGCACATTTTGTCAACGAATAGCAGAAAAAATGCAAATTTTGTCAACGAATAGCAGAAAAAAATGCAAATTTTGTCAAAGAATCACGAAAAAAACATGAATTTTGTCAAATAATCGTAAACTTCGGAAAGCCTTTTTGGTTCCGAGGATTCCAGATAATGAGTTTTTACGATGGAAATAAATTTCAAAATCCGCCAGTAGATGGCGCCTGTATACTGAATCAACCTCAAATCCTCCCTACGAAATAAATCTCTACTTCTGAAAAAAAAAAGCTTGCTTACAGAAATTTTTTTTTACAGAAATGGTGATATATATGTTTTATATGATATAGTTTTTGAAGGTTTTAAACAAAATTAAAATATTTAAAAGCTTTAATATGCTTTTACAAATATTTTAACAGCAGAATCGAATGTAGCATAGATTTTTTAGTAAGCCTAACATGGCGTTTAACTATGGTTGATTCGCAAACCGGAGTGGTCGCACCCAGATGCGTTACAGACAGTTTCTTGCCTTTGGATTTTATTATATGGGAGATTTTTCAATCTGTTGGATGAAAAAAAAACCTGCGAAATTCTTCAGTCAGTTTGCGGGGAAAATTACAAAATTCTTCAGTCGGTCGTGTAGAAAAAAAAAAAAAAAAAAAAAAAAAAAAAAGAGTTTTGCCAATAAGCTGGGCAAAAAAAAAAAAAAAAAAAAAATAGACAAATTTTCAGATTCATTTTTATTTATTTATTTATTGGCCACAAGAAAAAACTGCAAAAGTCACCAATCGGTAGCAAGACAATATCACGAAATTCATCAATCGGTTGTAAGAAGAAAAATCACGAAATTGGGGGAAAATCATGAAATTCTTCAATTGTTTGTAGGAAAAAAATTATGAAATTTGTTAGTCGCTCAAAGAAAAAAAAACACGAAATTCATCATTTGGCTTCGAGAAAAGAAAAATGCAAAATTCGCCAATCAATCATGGTGAAAAATGCAAAATTCATCAGTTTTTCTATTTTCTTCCAATATAAACTGATTGATTGATTTTTTTTTTATATAATTTCGAAAATACTCTAATTTTTTCCCAGCAAAACTACTTTTATACTTCTAAAATTAAGAATAAAAACTCTGATTCATTCATATAGTATTTGGGACAAAATTGTCTATTAATCAATTATTATAGTTCTCATGTAAAAAGTTCTCATAAAACGAAGGAAAACCAAAAAAAAAAAAAAAAAAACTACCACATAGCATTGTGGGTAAGAATACACCAATATCACAAATCTTAAAAATGGAAGGTTTGACTGAACACTATCATTTAAAGAGGGGATCAAAACAGTACGTTTTTGTGTATGAGTACTACTGATATAAGGTACTCTAAACTAACCAGTTCAAAATATATTTTTTGAACAGGATATAAGAGTGTCCTTTTTATTACGCCACCCCCCCCCCTCCGGTAATACTTTAGAGTCAACACTATTCTCCTAACATTTTAGGTATTTTTTCATGAACCCACAATCACCCTTGATAATTATTGCTGTAACACTGATATTAGAATTTTATTTTTATAAAAGAAAAACATTATATGATATGATGACTACTTTTAACATGGGAAATAGTATTGTATACCTTAATAACACATTCACAATTCTGATCTGAATAGAACTGAATAGAACTTATATGGAACCACTAAAAAAAAAAAAAAAAAAAAAAAAAAACACTCTTTCCAAAATAATAAAAAATAAACAAAACTGAAGCATCCATTCAAAAGTTATTATATTAAAAACGTAATTAAATATATATATATATATATGAGAATGACATAAACATATGACTTTCGTAATATTTTAAAAGTTATTAACAATTAATTATAGCCAGAACATTTTTTCCTGGAGGTCCCCTAGTGAATTTAACAAGAAAAAATAAACATTTTAAAATTTTGGTATTCTTGCTAAACCAACTTTAAAAGTATTGTGGATATTTATGTGATTAAGATTTGTGTAGAGTTTGCTGACAATAAAGATGTTTGCATTTATACTGGGCAGAAATCACTCAAAGACAAACTAACAAAATGACAATTTTCTCGAGTTAAACAAAAAGTACCCCTAAACATTTTTTTTTTTAGAAAAACCACCCTGATTATAACCATTATAGAATCACAATATAACAAATGACCATTTTAATGGAGTAGTCAAATGAAAAAAAAAAGTTAACACTACAATATACCTTTCAACTTCATACATCAATATTAAAAAATTATCACATTTTGAGTTAAAACATTTTTTTTTTAAATATCAATAATATTTTTGTATAATATATCATGTTATAAAAAAAAAAGAAAAGTAAGGAATACCTGTTTACAACTTCTTTTTTATTAAGAACAACTTCAACAGACTTGCTGTTTTGCAAACTGACAGCACCATCATCTACATGTAAGTCGGGTGAACAACTTTCTGCAGGCGAAGAAGGTGCCATTTGTTGGAACTGAGTCTCTGTTATTTTATTAAAATTGGGTCGACCAAAACCCACATTTTTATGATTTACTGTATTTTCAAATCTTAATAACCTGGAAAGGAATGTCAGTTTTAGACAAGCAAAGTTTTCATTTGATTATTTTACATTTGAAATAAAAATATAATATAAAAAGAGAAAACTTTATTGTTACAGAAAAGTTAAACAATGGTTTTTCTTGGTAATTTGATTACCCGAGGGGATAAAACCAAAACATATTGAGTAAGTAAATTTTGATTCAGTATGTTTTAACTTTCTCAATCAGCACTCAAATTTTCTGAAATTGATGAATTTTTGTTGCTTTCATAACTTTAAATAAAATATGCTATAAAAGTGATTGGGCAGTTTAAAAAAAAAAAAAAGCCACAATAGTCATCAGACATTATTGTGTATTTAAATAAAGTTAGCTGTTATAAATACAAACTAGATATATGTACTATAAATAGATGCATTACAAAAATGCAATGCATTATGTTGTTATCGATTTGGGAATTTATTTTCTTATTGATGTGGAGGATAAAAGCAACTTATTAATATTTTTTTTTTCCTTTGTGAAAACTTCTACATTGCATAATATAGCAAAGGCAACATTATACTCTCAGAAGTTGCATGTCAAAAATGTCTCAGCTTTGGGTGAAACAAAGGCTGTACAGTTGTGACCAGGTATGTATGACCACATCCAAGTTGAAAGGTTTAAAAGTGACCATGCTCATTTGGGTGCAGAGCTTATGTTGTGGGCATGTCTTTGGTGGAAGTTTCTAGACACATGATTTAATAGGAAGAACCAGTATTGCTGTATCATTAGGATCTAAGGCTCCATCTGTAAAGAGTCAATAAAGCTGAAGTAGAAATTCAGTTGAGTTTGAGCTCAATTTTGATTGTAGCTGTGAAGCTATTCATGTGAGAGATTTGCTTTGGGATACTTGTTCCTGAAATTTCTAAGATTTCTACTTTAATAATGAAAGTGTTATATATTTTAATACTTATTTTATCTATTTTTATTACCTTATAAGAATTTAAAGGGAAAAGAATGCTGTGTAGTTATCTAGCACATAATAAAGAGAAGGGTCATTCCATGTCAATTGGCCTAGGGGCTCTTGCTTGACCATCTTCAATTTTGATGTAATCACTACAGGACATATATAAGTCTGAAACAGACACCTGCAAACTGTCAGAATCAGAAGTAGTATGGTTAGGGCACTAGAGATACTTCTGTAAAATTCATTGTTTCACTGTCGCAAGAAAAATGATAAAGTCACCAAGTTTGTCATCTTACTGTTCATGATGCAAGCCTTACATATTACAAATATGTAATCTAGTACAACTTTTTGTGCTGAAAAACACAATTTCAGTATTAAGGATTAGAAAGCAATACATTTATTCCCACTTGACCTCAAACTAGACCATACAGCCTGTTGTGATGATTTTGAGCCTTTAACAAGCTGTAACTACAGAACAAATTACTTTAAAAATTTGTCACATTACCAATTAATTACCTATAAACATGTCATAGAGCTTCTGAAGTTGTTGCCCCTTTGCTTAAATATTTATTAAGTTATTCATATTTGAAATATCCTCAAAAATTAAATTCTGAAAATGTAGTTAAATTTAGGAAGTCTACATCTCAAAATTTGTCACATTACCAATTAATTACCTATAAACATGTCATAGATACCAATTAATTACCTATAAACATGTCATAGAGCTTCTGAAGTTGTTGCCTTCCTGCTTAAATATTTATTAATTTATTCATATTTGAAATATCCTCAAAAATTAAATTCTGAAAATGTAGTTGAATTTAGGAATTTCTCAAAAGGAACACTTCTAATTTGATTACTGTTAGTAACCACTGGAAAGAAAAACACCTTAATTGATAAGAAAGCTTTTGTTTCATTTTGGGCCTCTTTTGTTTGAGATTAAAAAAAAAAAAAAGAAAGATTTAAAATACCTACTTTGCATGAGATTCTCAACTATATCTGGGTGCAAAGTAAAGTTCCGATACACCTAAATACATCTTGAACAGATAAAGTTAGAATTAAGGATCAAGTGTCTACCTATAATAAAATGGCTATGCACTTTCATAAGAGAGTGGCTGTAGTGCTCCTAGTGGCAGGAACATCTGCTAATAATTGTCGATCCTATCTTGAAAATTATGAGATAACAAAAAAAGTCAATTACAAAAGTGTAGAGCATTATCAATTTAGTATGAAACGACAACTTATAGGTAAAAATAACTTTATTAGAAACTCTGAAATGTTAATTTTTTTATAACCAATCACTGACTGAAATACATCCCTAATCGCTTGTAGAAGTGTGACATTATTAGGAAGCTGTATACTTTCTAATAAAACTAACAAATGTAAGAAAGGTATACAGTCAAACCTCGTTATATGGTCACCCGCTTATATGGTCATCCCGCATATATGGTCACTTTTGAAAAGTCCCGGCTGACTTAATAGAAATTCTGTGTATTTTTTTTCCGCATATATGGTCATTTCAGAATACCTGTAGCCGCTTATATGGTCACTTGTGAAAATATCTTTCTTCCAGGAAACGATTAGCCATACTTCCGATCAATGAAAAAGTTCGCTTTCATTTCCATTTTAGTATAGCTGAGAAGATGCTGTCAATATGTTTTATTGAGGAGGAAAGTGTTTAAAAGGGACAGGGACTCCCTTACAAAGGACTTTTCTCCTTTCCCCCCCCCCCCCACACTTCACTTTGCTACTGAAAGAATTTCACATGTCATTCTCATTTCTTAGAAAACGGGATTGCAACCATCTTTGTTCACTAATCTTTAGGGAAAAGAACACGTGGAATCTTGGATGACAACAAGCATCTGGGAGAAAACAATCCGACATATGGATAGATATTTCTCAAAGAAAAAAAGAAAAATCGTTTTCGTTATCGACAACTGCCCTGCCCATTGCGACATTCCTCAATTAGATTCCATTGAACTTTTTTTCTTACCTCCAAACAGCACTAGTGTTTCCCAACCCCTAGATCAGGGGATTATTCAAAATTTTAAGGTAAACTACCGGAAGTTACTCCTTAATGGCATGATTTCTGCAATTGATCAGAATGAGAAGTTTTATGTGTCCGTGTTGGATGCGCTGTTTTATATAGACAAAGCTTGGAATAAGATATCAAAGAAAACCATTTCAAATTGTTTTAGACATGCTGGTTTTTGACCCTCTGAAAATTATGAATTATCGGACGACGAAGATGAGGATGTGCCTCTATCTGAACTTGCAAAGCTTTTTTTTGCGCATTCAGAAGCTTCACAAGAACATTTTAAAACTGTTAATAATCTTGAAAAGGTAGAGCTAACAACAGCGAAACCGAAGCAAAGACAATCCTGCATAAATGAGTATTTCAAACACCGTACTGTACATTCCTAACTATATTCTGTAAGTAATGCATTAATTTCTATTATAGTAGTATGTATTATCCCATTCAGTTTCATACTTAAATTAAAACAAAATAATTAATTAATATTATGTACACTTCTGTTTTTAAAAACTTCATGTTTTTAGCTTTTTCTATGTTAACAAACATATTTAAGATTAAAAATAGCCTTTAATTTTCTGTTATCGCATATATGGTCACCCCGCATATATGGTCACTTTTCAACGGTCCCCACGAGTGACCATATAACGAGGTCTGACTGTAATTTGTTTTAATAAGAAATATGAATTAAATATCTTAATGTGTTCACCATCAGCAGCAATATGCATACACTATGCATTTACATACCATAATTTCTGGCATATAATCTGCGAATCAAACAATTATGTTTCAACCCAGAAATTTTATTTAATAAAATATAACTTACTTAATCTCTGTAAATATTTTACTTCAATTATTAAATTAATTTTCTGGGTCTAAACATGATTTTTGATCCACAGATTATAGGCAGGAAATTACAGTACATAGCTGCAAATGGTGGGCCCACTGAGCATACTTAACTTAATTTTTTTATTAAAACAAATTGTACTTTGCTTGCATGTGTTAGGTTTATTAGAAACTATACATCTGCCTAATAATGTCACACTTCTACAAGCAATTAGTGACATACTTAAGTGAGTGATTGGTTATCAAAAAATTAAGATTTCAGTGTTTCTATTAAAGTTATTTACCTGTAAGACATCATTTCATACCAAATTGAGGCTACTCTACACTTTTATAATTGACAATTTTTTGCTATACCTGATACTTGTTGAGATAAGGTAGATAATTTCCAAATATCACCACTAGGGGCACTGCAGTCACTCTCATATGATAGCGCACAGTCATTTTGCTATAGATAGATACTTGTTCCATATTTTTAGATTTATCCATTAAAGAGATATTTTAGTGTACCCAGACTTTAGTTTGCATCCATATATAGTTACAAATCTTATGTAAAGTTTGTGTTTTGAACCTCACCATTTTTAAAAATCTTATACAGAAGAGGCCCAAAATGAAGCAAATGTTTTCTTGTCAATTATAGTATGTTCTTTAAAGTGGTAATCAAATCAGAAGTGTCCTTTTTGAAATATAGGGGTTGAGTTTATGAATTTAATTTTTGAGGGGATTTCAAACATGAATAAATTAATAAATATTTAGTCAGGGAGGAAATGATTTCAGTAGCTCTATGTCATGTCCATAGGTAATTAATTGGTAAAGTGGTAAACTTTTAAAGTAATGTGTTTAATAGTTACAGCTTGTTAAATTAAGGGTATAAATTGATCTTGACAGGCTGATATGGCCTAGCTTGGGGCTTAATGATGTATTTTACATCACAAAAAGTTGTACTGGATTACATATTTGCAATATGTCATATTTCTTGTATTGTGAGCAGCAAGATGACAAACTTGGTGATTTAATTGTTTTCCCCGCGACAGTGAAATAGTGAACTTTACAGAAGCATCCCTGGTGCCCTATGCTACTTTTGACTATGACAGTTTGCAGATGTCCATTTTAAACCTATATGTACAGGTCTTTTGTGATTGCATCAAAATTGAAGGAGGTCGAACAGGTACCATATCCAAAGTTAGGCCTCTTGACATGGAATGATCCAGTACTAAAAGATAATGTTGCCAAAGAATTACCTGTCATTGAATATTGCATCTTGAATGATTCCAATGAAAGGTTGTTGACTAGCTGCCATATTTCCTATGTTGACATTCCTCCTGACACCACCAAAGAAAAGACCACCATTTTGAGGACTGGGGATGCCTTTAGCACCTTTTGGTAAGCGAATTTCATTTTCTTCATCATCATCTAACCTCAATAACAATCTGTAAATGAATAAATGTTATGTATTTACTAGTTTACCTTATTATTATGAATACGATTAAGATATTCCTGTTTGAAAGAATTTAATTTAGGATATGGAATAAGAAAACATCTAATTTAAATTATGGACTAATAACTCTAGTCAGGGGGAAATGGGGTGGGGGATATAAACTTTGCCTCCCTTAAAAACAAATATGTGAACTACATAGATCTGACAATCCTAAATTTAATATGACACCCAAATTGCTCTAATATGTGTCATTTTTCTGGGAAACAATCTTATAACACAAAAAAAAAAAAAAAAAAATTGAAAGATTGTTATATTAATTTACAATGTTAGATAAAATTTAAAACATATTAAAAATATATTTTTCCTATCTTAGATAACAAATCAATAAAACATATCTTAAAAATCTATTTTGTTGGTATTTGTCTTGTGCATTGTTCTTTTGGTGCCTCCCCCTCCCACTTTTAGTGTTCAGCAGTATCTACTAACATATTTTCATTTCTTTTGCTGCTGTATCTCATTTAATGTTTTATATACATTTATTTATAGGTTATTTACATATTATTATAAGCATTTTGTTACTTATACAATTTTACACTTATGTTTTAGTAAGCCCTAAAATACCTTAAAAACAAGCCTTCTCACCTAAAAAATGGTACATGCTACAATAATTTTGATTTAGTAATAAGATAGATATTGAGATAAATATAAGAATTGACCATTAATTTAACCATTAATTAACCATCCTATAAGAATCAACCATTATTTTTAAAGGAGGGATTTGGGTGCCATTAAATGTATATGAAACCAAGAGATATCAGCTACCAAAATATTTGTTCAACAGAAAATTATAGAATAATTTAAAAATAATAATAAAATAATAATTCCAACATATATTTTTAAATATTTGTATACATAAGGATAGACAAAATTTTTAAACTATTATCTACTGTATTTGTAATTGTTTTCCATTTTAATTTTATCAAATGATTACTTATTTCCAATTTATAATATTTTGTTATTTTCTTAGCATCATACAATTCAAGATTTGTAAAATTAACAAAAACTCTTAAGAAAATGAAAATTTCAAATTAATTTTAAAAGATATATATAAATATATTAATCACCTTTTGTTTTTTTTAATAATGGTAATGGTGTGAAACACTCCATGGCTTATAAAACGATTAGAAGCCATTTGTAAATTTCCACCACTGCTGAACATTGTTACTATTCTTCCGTCTTTTAAAGATACAGAATAATAACTCTGAAAAAGAAATATATATTAGTAACAAATAAAAATTGTTAAAAATAAATTATAAATATTTAAAATTCAAAAGTACTTTCAATTGAAAATTAAAAAAATAATAATAATTTGATTGAAATATTGTGCATTAAGATTCACATGTTTCTGTAATTCAACAAATTAGGAAATTTTTATTTCAGCCAAAATTTAGCTGAGTGGGTTATTAATTAGCTGATACTTTTATGGAAAACAAATTTGTTATTTGAACTAACTGAATACAACTATCATCCGTTATTTGTGAAGTTTATAAGCTTTTCTCCCGTTATACTTGTTTGAAATACAGTAATCCCTTAACATTTGTAAAGTTTATGTTCCAGGCAAACCTTGTGAATGTCAAATCTGCAAACATTGAGTCTATCTTTTTGCACTAAAAAGAGAGTTATGTTCTATGAAATTATAATTAGAGTGCTATAGCATTTCAGAGAACAAAAGAATATGTGTATTAACAATATGTTATGCATAATAGATATGTAGAACTTGAATGTACACACATTTTTTATAAATGTGAAATTTATTTATACTAGAATATAATTCAAATTAACTGTCTGCAAAATAAAGTATAGGTTTTTGTATAAAGTAATTTCGAACCTCTAAACTTGCAAAGAGATGATAATGGGTTAGTGGGCTAAATATTATATTCAAATACAGTTAAAAAACTTTGGAAGTGCTCTTATTTTGTTCCATCTAAGAGCAGCTTCAGTTTCATCTCTAAGAGAAACTATACATTGAAAATTAATACATTGAAGGAACACCACTCTAATATCACCATTGCAATAAATATTCTGTTGTTGTTACTATTATATTGCTATCCTACAACACTCATTCCTTTTTTTTTTTTTTTTTTTAAGTTGAAAACTGAAAATTGATTTGTAGATAAATACTGAAGAAATACAGGCAAAATAATCTTTGACCATTATGAAATCTTGAAAAGAAAGACATAATCAAAAAATTGCGAACAATTAAGTCATGTAGTTAAGTTTTTCACATTTTCATGTTTGCGAATAATCAAAACTCAAGAGTGTTAAAACAGTGAATGTTAAGGGATTACTGTATAAAAATTTCAAGGCAACAATGCTGCATCTGCAATATTGTTGTTGTAGCAATTGTAGACTGGAGCTTAGTTTTTTTAATTAATAATTAAATGAAAACATTGTTAGAAAAGGAAAAAAAATAATAATTTAAATTTAAATTAACCTGCCAAAACTGGTTAATTTTAGACAAAAGAAAATATAAAAATGAATTAAAGAAAAATTACGCAGCCAATGGTAAATACAAAAACAGAAAATAAACATAATTTAAGAGACTAACTAAAGTAATATATTTAAAAACTAAACAACAGTCTGAAACTGCCACAACTTTACAGAAGAAATGAGAAGTTATTTTATTTGTTGATTTATTTAGTGTAGTAAATAAACAATAGTTGAGTAAATAAACAAAACAAGATACAGATTTTTAAATTAGTATATAAGTTCAGAAATAATAAAGCTTTAAAACAGTTTTATCAAGTATTAAATTAAAATATATATTGCAAACAATTCGAGTTTTTAATAATCTTGCACAATACATTTTATAAATAAACTTGAAATATCATTTTGAATGATATTAATAAAATATTTTAAAACGTAACTTTACCAAATGTGATTTTTTTTTTTAAATTTTAAATAAATTCTAGCTGTAAAATAAAAAATACCTGGAGTAATTCTGGATCAGTAACATCTTGGCCAGAAAATGTAGAAATTAATAAAAGTGCATCATTCTGATTTGTCATGAAAGAAAAGCTAATACTGGAGTCTCCTAATATAGGTTGTCCCTTCATCTCTAAATAGCCAGTACCTTTGAAAGAAGCTATTTTCAATGGCTTAAAAGGAGAAAAAAAGTTACTTAATGCCATTATTATTTTATGGTCTACAAAAATGCAAGATATATATTTTAAAAAATTATAATGCCAGTAGTTCTTATTATTGTTAATATGTTATATTAGCAATATATATAGAATAACGTTACACATATACAACCATTTCTCGCAAAAGCAAAAAATTAAATATATTCTTATTTACATCTTATTCTGAACTAGAAAATATTTCAAGAACTATTAAATTTGTAAAAATTTATAGATTGCCTTACATATGCAATTAAAAAAAAAATTCCTTCACAAAAAAGAGAAAGGGGGGGGGGGGGAGGGGGTTATACACAACACATCACCTTTAACCAAAATAGTTATTTTTAATAAATTACAACCATTATATAACAGATTTGTTGAAGATGAAAAAAATAAAAATAAATAAAAGACCAGTTGCTGAATTCCAATGACATCTTCAGAAATTATATTCTGCAATATTCTATAACTTGCATGCAGGTAAAAAAATAAATTGCAATATAGTTTTAATAGTTATTTATAAAACACAATATAGCTTTGAACAAAGTTAAAATTTCCAGTGGATTATAAAGTTATGTAGTCAAGAACTTACAAAGCTAATTTAACACATGTGCAGATAAGTCAATTTTGGTCTTTAAAAGTAGCTTTAAGTTTTAATAATATAGATCGGACTGAAAATTACAAAGAATGCATGTAAAAAAATATATAAATAATAGGTATAGAAAATATAAAAAATAAAACAAACAAAATACAGTAAAAGAAAAATGTATGAAAGATTAAGAAAATATATATGCTTAAACAGATAAAATAAGTTTAGAATCTGATTTGCAAGGATTTTTTTTAGAACAAAAATTGTTCTACAACAGTTGATTAATCTTACAAGCATGCATCTTTATACAAGCAACTAGAATAAGAATTTTTTGAAATTTTAAATGTTACAATAAGAAAAGATACTCAGAATTCTGTTTATCTTGACCTTAACTGTACAAGTTTTAAAGAGCAAGATTAGAATCTATGAATATATAAAGTCATGCAATAGCACACATATAATAAAAGTTTAATTTTCAAAACATTCTGCTTTAAACACTATTGATGATGTCTAAGTATTTCTTATCACTCGATGACATTTTACTGAAAATCTTATATATAGAGTAACAAGTGAGAGAAAATATAAATTAAATTACTTACCCTGTTGGAACATCCCACAACCATGCCATAAAAACTGCCTTTGTTTAAATCAATAGGAGTTGAATCTATCTGAAGATCTTTCATGCAACCAAAGAAAGTATTAAATGTTACTTCTGGCCACCTAAAAAGAAAATTATCATCACAATCAAAAGCTCAATGATTAACTTTTTTAACTCTATACAAAAGCAAAACAATGAATAAGTTCAATTATTTTTTTAAACAATTTTATAAATTGCTATACAGAATATATTAGCTCATTCCTTTTCACAAACTTAAGAATTTATAATGTATGTTTTACATAATTTTATATAGGTGTCAAGCATATAAGGCAAATCCGTAAAGCTTTTTATAGAGCTTCAGTGATATAGATTAACTTTTGATATAAATAGTTGACATCAATTTGAAGTTAGTCCTGTAGCATATATTTAATTTTGTGTAAGTTATTTTTAACTTAAGTTTGTAAGCTTCTAATATAAATAATCTATAAATGCTTACTATAAATTTGAAGAAAAAAAAGTAATAATTTTAAATCTAACATGGTGGCAAAAGAATTCCATTTTCTTATTTATTTGTTTATGTAAAGTAATGAAACATAACATAATTCTATATAAAAAAATTATATATATATCACAAGGAGAAAGTTATTAACAAATACAAACCTTTCCAGTGTGAAGTTAGGAGGAACACCACCATAATACATGGCACTTTCTCTTAATTCAAGAGCAGAGGAAGAACTTCGAACAATATTTTCATCTAAAAACTCATTTTCAACCTGCATTTGTGCTGAAATTGAAAGTAATTCTCAATAAGATTTTTAAAAATGTTAAATATAGTTCACATTAAAATTATCAAATGCATAATATTCATTTTAACGCAGTGTCCACAGAAATAAAAATTTTATTTTCCGTAACTATTTTAACAAAGCTTAATATAAATATAATTGTTTCAAACTATTGCAACAGACAATTGAAAAAAAGAAAAATCTGAAAGAAATCTTATATGCAACAATCTCTTTGCAATATTTTATAATGTAACAATCTCTTTGTCACTTGAAAAAAGTTTTTGGTTTCATCATCTATGAACAGAATAACAAAATTATACTAACATAATAAAGCTTTTTTCTCCCTCTGACTAAAGAGCACTTTTCATTGAGTTTCTAAATTATTTTTTTTTAATCATATATATTATTTCTGTTGTCAACATCCCTTTTTCTAAGCAAATAAAAAGTGCAGAACAATAAATGAGATACCATATGAAAGGATTTTGAAGCAGCTTCTGGCATAGTACACTCACATTTCGTTAAAACATGTACATTTTGATTAAACATTGCAATTAATTAAGAATTAAATTGGCATTGTTTTTATAAATGAAATGAAAGGTTTTCCTCAAATTAGTGTTGCCATACAAATTAAATACTGCAGCAATGATTATATAAAAAAAAAAAAAAAAAATCAATAAAGATAAAGTGGGACATAGTTGCTGCATGGGTTTATTTTATATTTATGATTAAAAAGCAAAATTTAAATTCAAATGCTCAATTTATTTTTCTTTATCTCATATTTTTTCCCCCGAAACAGATGATACTGATCACCCTCTAATGCAGTTAAATTACGATATCCATATATTTAAAGCTGTTTGGTAATTCTGTCAAATCTATTCCATCGAAATTCGATCGAATACGCATGCGTCAAAAAATCACCGGCCAATGAGGTGAGGGTCTATGACTGTCTCTACAAACGTGTTTGGGATCGTATCATCTGTTGTTTTTTTCTGTTGTCACGTTGCGTTAAACCTAGGAAGATATTTATCTAGAACTCACTGTGGAGTGTTTAGAAGGTATTTATTTTATTTATTTATTTTATTTATTGTAATTTGTATGAATACTTAGATGTCCATTTCGGATTTACTGTTTAAAAATGAATTTAGGCTCATAAGTTGGCGAAATCCCGATGGAAATTTTCTTTTTAGATCTCTATCATTTTGTTTATATAGTACAGAAAATAATTATTCAAACGTGTAGAACACGTAATACAAAATTGGACCACTTATGGTCTGTTTATTATCGGGAATGAATCTTATGGTGTTCCGATTGATAATGAATTCGATTATGTAAATATAATGTCAAAAGACAGTACGCACGGTAGTAATATTTTTATTATTATGTGTTCGAAAAAAGCAGAATCTGAGCATCTGAATATAAGTTATAAAATAAACAGAAATATATTATCTCTATTCGATTTAGAGTATGTATGCATTATATTGTTTGTATGTATACAAATCTTTATAATGTTTTGATTTGCAAACTCTTAATATTTGAATAATGTTTACATTATATTTGTTTGTATGTATACAAACAATATATGTATACAAAGAAGTATATATACAAACAATGTATAATGTATCATGTAACAATATTAATATTTACATTGTATTGTTTGTATGTATACAAATCTTGAATGTTTTAAATGGGCAAATTTGTAATGTTTTTTCTGTTATTTTTTTTAAATGTCAAATAAAGATAAATTTTCAAACTTGGTATAAATAACTTAGGTACTTTTCTCTATTATCCCATTGACCACTTTTCATAACAAAACAGAAATATATTATCTCTATTCGATTTAAAAGTTTTGTCATTATATAAGTGGGCTATTTTATTTGTAAAGAGTATGTATGCATTATATTGTTTGTATGTATACAAATCTTTAGAATGTTTTGATTTGCAAACTCTTAATATTTGAATAATGTTTACATTATATTTGTTTGTATGTATACAAACAATATATGTATACAAAGAAGTATATATGCAAACAATGTATATAATGTATCATGTAACAATATTAATATTTACATTGTATTGTTTGTATATATACAAATCTTGAATGTTTTAAATGGGCAAATTTGTAATGTTTTTTTATGTTATTTTTTTTAAATGTCAAAAAAAGATAAATTTTCAAACTTGGTATAAAAAACTTGAGTACTTCTCTATTATCCCATCGACCACTTTTCATAACAAAATACTATCGCCAAACTGTATGATTGAATGCCAAAATTGCAGTCCCATTTACTTGATGTCGAAAACATTATAGGTGTTTTTTATGTCATCAAGTGGTTTTTAATTCAACATTTGCGTGTATTTTTCATTATGTTTATTTGATTTATTAGTTATTTCATTAATTAAAATAACAATTGTATCCTTAAATTCTTATATTTTATTTATTTATTTTGATATTCCAATGACAACGTTCTCCCATTTATTTGGCGATAGTTTTTTTTTTTTATGAAAAGTGGTCGATGAGATAATAGAGAAGTACCAAAACTTAATTACGTATATGAGTATATTCTTTGACAGTATTAATCATTACTCGATATTTTAAAACTGCATCATATTTGTAGAATTATATTAATTTAAACAATGCTTCTATTGAAGTGTGAAGAACCATATACCTCTATGAAGAACCATATATTTACATAATTGTCTTCATTAGCAATCGGAACACCATAAGATTCATCCCCGATAATAAACGGACTATAAGTGGTCCAATTTTGTATTACGTGTTCTACGATATTTTTACATACATTTAAATAATCATTTTCTGTACTATATAAACAAAATGATAGAGATCTAAAAAGACAATTTCCATCGGGATTGATTTCGCGAACGTTAAAAGAGCCTAAATTCATTTTTAAACAGTAAATCCGAAATGGACACCTAAGTATTCATACAAATTATAATAAATGAAATAAATAAATACCTTCTAAACACTCCACAGTGAGTTCTATATAAATACCTTCCTAGGTTTAACGCAAAGTGCAAGAAAAAAACAACAGGAGATGATCCCAAACACGTTTCTAGAGACCGTAATAGACCTTCACCTCATTGGCCGGTCCTACCGGAAGATTTTTTTTATGCATGCGTATTGGGTCGAATATTGTTGAAACATTTGACAAAATAAGCAAACTGTTTCCACCTAGGTATTTATACACAATACAACAAATAAAATAAATGCCTTCAAAACCCTTTTGATCATCACATCAGCGTGCAAGACAATTTTTTTACCGGAAACCGTTTGATGAATTTCATTATTTTTCCGTTATCGATTGACAAATTTTACGATTTTACCGCTAACGATTGCTGAATTTCACAATTTATCGACTATTGATTAACGAATTTCATGATTTTTTCCATGAACATTTGTCGAATTGCACAAAAAAAATTAAGAATATCGTCAAATTGTCTTGGGTAAAAAAATTTTGAATATTGTCAAATGCCATCGAGAAAAAAGTCTCTTTGTCAAATGATTTTGAAGAAAAAATCGGGAAATTCACAAAATGGTTTCGGAAAAAACTTCACCAAATGGTTTCAAAATTCTTTGAGTGACAGCGGGAAAAAAAATTTCATTTTACATTCAATCATCGCAATTGGCGAGTGTGACTAAGTTTAGCCAGTGGTGGCAATAACATCAATCACCAATTTCCAGTATTACTCGCCGATTGGTGAATGTTAATTTTGTCTTATATCACAAACTGTATTTACATATACTACTAGATATAATGATTATGAACCATGATTTTTCTGTTATTGGGCGAGATTCATGTTTTTTCAGCAATTCTTTGACGAAATTAGTGTTTTTTCAGCGATCCTTTGAAGAATTTTGCATTTTTCTCACGATCCTTAACGAAATTCGCATTTTCCAGCAATTCTTTGATAAAATACATTTTATTCCGCAATTTTTAGACGAAATTTAGTAAAAAAGCGTGATCTTTTGGTGAAATTTCCTTTTTTGCGATTCTTTGACAAAATTTGCTTATCTTTCGCGATCCTTTTGCATAATTACATTTTTTCTGTGGTCTTTTAACAAAAGTCATGTTTTCCCATTATCCTTTGATAAAGTAGTGTTTTTTCCTCAATCATTTGACAAAATCTGTTATTTTCCCCCCGCGAAGATTGGTTACATGTTTTTAGTCTGCAGGTGCCCTAAAAAGTCTGTGACGCCCATTGCTGCATCGCACACATTCTTCCATGGGGCATCGAACGAAGTAAATTCAACCTAAAGAATCATTGTTTCATTCCTGACATTTCTCGAAAGAAACAACGTTCAACTCATTGACTGAATTGTAAAGGGCGAAATGTGTCAATTAGCAGAAAGTGCGCAATTTGTTCGTTCATGGAAAAAATCATGAAATTCGTTAACCGATAGTCGATAAAATTCGAAATTCGTCAATCGATAGCGGAAGTGCAAAATTCATTAATCTACACAGTGGAAAAATCGCAAAATTCATCAACTGGTTTCGGGAGAAAAATTTTTCGAATATCGTCGAATTTCTTCGAGAAAAAAATTCACAATCTGCCAATTTCGGGGATGAAATTTACCAAATGGTTTCAAAATTTGTCGCGCGACAGCAGAGAAAAAAAATCTTTTTCCATTCAATCATCGCAATTGGTGAGTGTGACTATTATGTTTGACCAGTGGTGGCAATAAAGTCCATTGCCAAATTTTCAGTATTACTCGCTGTTTGGCAAGTGCTAATTTTGTCCTATACTTCAAAACCCTTTTGATCATCACATCAGTGTGCAGGACAATTTTTTTTACGGGAGACCATTTGATGAATTTCGTGATTTTTCCGTTATCGATTGACCAATTTTACTGCTATCGATTGTTGAATTTTATAATTTATCAACTATTGATTAGCGAATTTCCTGATTTTTTCCATGAACGTTTGACGAATTACGCAAAAAAAAATAAGAATATCATTAAATTGTCTTGGGTAAAAAAAAATTTAATATTGTCAAATGCCTTCGAGAAAAAGGTTGCAAGTTGAAACGGCTGTGACTTCTTTTTCATGTTATGCATCTCCGGTGTCCATCCCCCCCCCCCAAGTGGGACACTTTTCTAAATTTTGCACATACCCCTCATGTGATATATCGGTGGAAAAGTCTTTGACCACTTATTCATGTTATGCATCTCCGGGGTCCATCCCGCCCCATTGTTGGAAAGGTCTGTGACTGCTTAATCATATTATGCATCTCCGGTGTCCATCTCCTCACTTTGCCCCCCCTCCCCCAAAGGGTACTTTCTAAATTTTGCACATTACCCTCATGTTATATATCATTGGAATGGTCTGTGACCACTTAATCATTTTATGCATCTCCAATGTCCATCTCCCCACTTTGCCCCCCCACCCCCCTAAGGGATACTTTTCTAAATTTTGTTGACACCCCTCATGTCATATATCATTGGAAAGGTCTGTGACCACTTAATCATATTATGCATCTCCGATGCCCATCTCCCCACTTTCCCCCCCCCCCCAAGGGATACTTTTCTAAATTTTGTTGACACCCCTCATGTCATATATTGTTGGAAAGGTCTGTAACTGCTTAATCATATTATGCATCTCTGATGTCCATCTCCCCACTTTGCCCCCCCCAAAGGGTACTTTCTAAATTTTGCCCATTACCCTCATGTTATATATCATTGGAAAGGTCTGTGACCACTTAATCATATTATGCATCTCCGATGTCCATCTCCCCACTTTGCCCCCCTCCCTCCCCCAAAGGGTACTTTCTAAATTTTGCACACAACCCTCATGTTATATATCATTGGAAAGGTCTGTGACCACTTAATCATATTATGCATCTCCAATGTCCATCTCCCCACTTTGCCCCCCCCCACCCCCCTAAGGGATACTTTTCAAAATTTTGTTGACACCCCTCATGTCATACATTGTTGGAAAGGTCTGTGACTGCTTAATCATATTATGCATCTCCGGTGTCCATCTCCTCACTTTGCCCCCCCCCCCAAAGGGTACTTTCTAAATTTTGCACATTACCCTCATGTTATATATCATTGGAAAGGTCTGTGACCACTTAATCATTTTATGCATCTCCAATGTCCATCTCCCCACTTTGCCCCCCCCACCCCCCTAAGGGATACTTTTCTAAATTTTGTTGACACCCCTCATGTCATATATCATTGGAAAGGTGTGTGACCACTTAATCATATTATGCATCTCCGATGCCCATCTCCCCACTTTCCCCCCCCCCCTAAGGGATACTTTTCTAAATTTTGTTGACACCCCTCATGTCATATATCATTGGAAAGGTCTGTGACCACTTAATCATATTATGCATCTCCGATGCCCATCTCCCCACTTCCCCCCCCCCAAGGGATACTTTTTTAAATTTTGTTGACACCCCTCATGTCATATATTGTTGTAAAGGTCTGTAACTGCTTAATCATATTATGCATCTCTGATGTCCATCTCCCCACTTTGCCCCCCTCCCTCCCCCAAAGGGTACTTTCTAAATTTTGCACACAACCCTCATGTTATATATCATTGGAAAGGTCTGTGACCACTTAATCATATTATGCATCTCCAATGTCCATCTCCCCACTTTGCCCCCCCACCCCCCTAAGGGATACTTTTCTAAATTTTGTTGACACCCCTCATGTCATATATCATTGGAAAGGTCTGTGACCACTTAATCATATTATGCATCTCCGATGCCCATCTCCCCACTTCCCCCCCCCCCCCCCCCGAAGGGTTACTTTCTAAATTTTGCACATTACCCTCATGTTATATATCATTGGAAAGGTCTGTGACCACTTAATCATTTTATGCATCTCCAATGTCCATCTCCCCACTTTGCCCCCCCCCCCAAGAGATACTTTTCTAAATTTTGTTGACACCCCTCATGTCATATATTGTTGGAAAGGTCTGTAACTGCTTAATCATATTATGCATCTCCGATGTACATCTCCCCACTTTGCCCCCCCCAAAAGGGTACTTTCTAAATTTTGCACATTACCCTCATGTTATATATCATTGGAAAGGTCTGTAACTGCTTTATCATATTATGCATCTCCGATGTCCATCTCCCCACTTTGCCCCCACCAAAGGGTACTTTCTAAATTTTGCACATTACCCTCATGTTATATATCATTAGAAAGGTCTTTGACCACTTAATCATATTATGCATCTCCGATGTCCATCTCCCCACTTTGCCCCCCCCCCCGTACTTTCTAAATTTTGCACACAACCCTCATGTTATATATCATTGGAAAGGTCTGTGACCACTTAATCATATTATGCATCTCCGGTGTCCATCTCCTCACTTTGCCCCCCCCCAAGGGGTACTTTCTAAATTTTGCACACAACCTCATGTTATATATCATTGGAAAGGTCTGTCACCACTTAATCATATTATGCATCTCCCATGTCCATCCCCCCACTTTGACCCCCCAAGGGTGTACTTTTCTAAATTTTGCATACACCCCTCATGTGATTTATCGATGGAAAAGTCTGTGACCACTTAATCATATTATGCTCCCCACTATGAAATTTGTCAAGTTAAAGCAACTATAAATTTTACTTTTATGGTATTATCAAGTTGTTTGCCGTCAAATTTTGACGGGTTCCATCTAGTATATATATATATATGATATTTTAATTCTTAATTTTTTTAGAAGTTTAAACATGCATCTAAAAAATATCAGATATTACTAAAAAATATTAGACTTCAGTGTGAAATCTTTGAATGGGCCCACTGGTTTATTATTATTATTGCTGCTTCCTTTAGTTTTTTAGAATGTGGACAGCATGTTCGATTTCATACAGGTTTAGAATATTTATACCATTTTTAATAACACAACTAAGGCCATTAATGTCAGAGTGATGTAAGTCACATTATTTTAAAATTTCAAAAACAAAGAATTTTCTTGGAACATGATGTATTCCAATATAGTAGAATATATTCTGGTGTAATTGAGGCAGTTTTGTGAAACTATGACTTATACTGTTCTTCCTATTAATAACATCCTATGTCTAGATACTCTCCATGCATTTAGCACACATTTTCAAAATTAGGACTTACAATCACTATAATTTTAACATCCTCAACTAAAGTTAAGAGAGAATATAAAAATATCAATCTTTTTCGATTACCATGCGCAATAAATGAAGAAGCATACTCCTTGCAAAACAATCTAAAATAGATAAAAATTAATACTGTAGTTAGGCACAGGAGAAATACAAGTCTGGAAAGGCATAATCTAAGTTAGGGAGATTGTTAAAAAAGTCATTCATAATTTTCATAAAACATTTTGAATAGTTTTTCCTAAGTAAGACTACACCAAATTAAATAAGAAAAAAAAAATTAAATTGTATATTGAAGAGGAAGTTCATAACAAAGTATAATAATCTTTCTATACCCACAGTATCCAGTCCTAAAGCATTAAATTTAAGGAAATTTAATTTAATTTAATTTTTTTTTACAACATTTGTATATTTGTGAGCAAAGTTCCAACGTAAAATAATCCTTTTAGATCTGCTTTTGTACTGATGAAACATTTACATACAGCAGTGGTTCTCAACTGATGTGCCAGGAAAAATTTCAGTAAAGTTGTATCAAAATTCTACACACTAATAAAAGTATTTTAAAAAGCAACATTCTAAATTCTACACTTTACTATGTAATAAGGTTTAGTGTTATAAAGTTGTATTTCCTTTCAAATTTGTTTCAGCATTTGAATATTTTTAATACGAAATGTCAGATGACTGCAATGAAAATAATTAAAAAAAATATCACCCTCTCAATGATCGATTTATGAGAAATAAGCTATTAGTACATGAAACACAAAATGGGTGGTCATTTTTTTGCGATCCAAACAGCGTCAAATAGTTGAAAACTGAAATTGCTGAAAAGAAGATAACAATAAGAGAATCTGAAATACTTTAAACGAAAAATTAGAATTTGCCAAAGAGCATTTGATAGACATAGATCCAGGCATCAAGAGAAGGATTTAAGTGCACTGAGGTTTAGAAAATGAAACTTAGTGATTCCAAATTCTAACCAAAAGAGAAGAAAATTGTGGAATTGATAATTGAGAAGTTTTTCCTCAAATAAGTTAAAAGTTATGTAAGTTTGAAGTGTTGAAATTGTATTACAGTAAGTTTAAAATCAAATAATGAATTTTTTAAATAATAAGCCTAATAGTAAAAAAGCTAAAAATTTGTAGTAATGATAAATTAAACTTAAAATATGACTTTTTAATGTTTATAGATTGTAACTTATTAAATTGGCTCACACATTTCTGTTAACAGTTCATAAAATTAGGTAAACTTTTTCTAAAAAAGTTTCATTTTAATTGCAATATGTACTTTCTAACAAGCAAAAAGAATTATATATATCATAGTACCTTATTACATTATTTATTTTATGTATATTAAATATTTGGGAAAGTTGGCTTGGCTGTGGAACTACCGAAAATTTTCATATTGAATATATGTTTCGACCAGTGCAGCAGCATTACAGATATAATTAACTGCACATTGTCAAAGACATATGGCTCATGCACAATCACAACTAAAATTGCAAATATTTTACTGATGCAGTTACACATACACATTATATATAAAACTAAGATACAGAAAGCATATAATTTGTAAGCAAAGTCAGCAATTACACCAAAGCAACATAAGCTTTAACATCGACATATTTTCTAACAATATAAATAGAGAATGAAAAATATGTCTTGCTTTGGATGCCGGTAACTTAATGAAAGTGTTAATCTATTTTAGATAAATATTAATTATTTAGTAAAATTAAAAATAAATAAACTTTCCACATTATAAATTGTTTACATTCTTGAATACTATCTTATAACTAGATGAATTTGAAAATTGAAAAGAATTCTTTTTTCTTTTAATGTGTACAAGATTTGAGAAGTTGGGAATTTTCTATTACATTTAGACCCCTCTCCCCCCCCCCCCACCCCCACCCCACAAAAAAATAAAATAAATAAATAAAAATAAATAAATTAAATAAAATAACACTTACACAAACATGACACAAAACCATTAAAAACAAAGTAGTTTTTACCTTCAAATTTCTCTCGAGCAACTTCAACACGTATCCACTGGCCTGTATTGTATTTATTTTTGCTTTCTAAACGAATATGAACTTTATTGTCCATTTTTATCTGGAAAACAACTTTACCACCTTTCAGTTCTAAAGACATCATATGACCCTAAAAAAATGAGGGAAATTATATACATTTCACAAAGTTTGAGAAACTCTTTACTCTTTAAATGTAAACTAAATTGGAACAGAAATATATAAGGAAATCAAATAGAGGTGTTTAATAAACACAGGGCTTTAAATTTCAGATGGGATGGCAGATTCACATTCAAAATTTTCAAATTTTGCCCAAGAAATTTTACCTATTTTTAAAAAAATTTGCTTTTTTTTTCTTTTTTAAACAACAATAAAGTGGAAGTAGCAATGCAATGACTGTTACAGGATAAAACTGTTCACATCAAAATTTCTTGTTTATGGTTCTGTGTACTACTATTATAGTTAAGTTTTCTGGAGAGGTGTAATAAATACCAATAATAATGGAGGTTTGGAGGGAACAACAGTTATCAATAAATGACTTCCAAAAGTTCTTTGTTTAGCAAACCATACTTGCTTAAATATGCCCATTAAAGTACCATACAGTTATGGAAGACTAACTATAATGCCAATAAGAATAAAAATTAATTTTTTTATCTTCTGCAATTCAGTCCACAGCTAAAGTTACATAAAAAATAAGAGAGGCTAGCAGCAATATGGTTTGATGTGAGTATGGATACTATTAACATGTTGTCACAAAAACCACTCTATTATGCCAAATTATATTCACTAAAATATGGCAATTGGCACTGGATCGAGTTAAGAAGATTACTTAATAGGTTTAGAAGTTTAAGCAAAAGTGAATGTATTGAAACTTAAAAGCAAGTGGACATAGGGGATAAATGCTGAAGTGAGTGAATTAAGCAACTTTGTCGAACTCTATACTAGAAAGATGAAATTCAAAACAACAAACAATATACAGAAATTCAAAACAACAAACAATATACAAAAATAGCAAACTATTTTTCCTATCTTTATCAAAAACTTTCATATTGGTGAAATTGAGAATAAAATTAACATATTGCACTGCAAAGTATACATTTAAGTGAGACCAAGCTGGTTGCCAGAGGTGGCTAATAATAATACACTATATTTCCAATGATGACCGGTCACTTGCGATTTTAGACGTTTTGTTAAATATTTGGAAAGATACATGAGGAATTATCCTGAAACTTCAGGAGTGTAAACAACATGATAAATGTCATATATTTCCGTGAAGATTTTTTCCCGACACCTCATAAGGGGCCGTCAACAAATTGAAGAAAAATGAATATCTTTTGGATAACCCTGTAAAAACTAATATTGCAAAAGCATTCAAACTGTAGATTATGATTAAGTGGCTTATTGTAATAATTTGGGTTCATTTTTATGAAGATAGCATGTATACTCGAAGAGAAATTCAGGTTTTTATAAAAACAGTCCCAAATTTTAACAAGTTTTTTGCTTATAATTTGCAGAGTTTTTAATATAAAAACCAAGTTTTTTTCAGAAAATATGACAAACAAAATTATACATAATACCCTGCAATCAGAATTAAAAAATAATAAAAAATGAGAAAGTTTACTAAATATTGTTTCACTGTGCATGCGCGAATTCAATCAAAATATACTGTATATAATATATTAGATACATGTATAGATCAACTTTTATGAAAGTCTCAAAAACATAGCTTGAAAATTCTGATAGTAATCGTCGATAGAATAAGCTCGAAGTTCGCTGTTTCCAAAAGGAAGCAAAAAGATGAGAGGTTGTATCAAATATAGAATGAGAGACACTTCATTCTTATTATGTCAACTTTGATAAGCTAGTACATTTGGATACAACCCCTCATCTTTTTGCTTCCTTTTGGGAACAGCGAAATTCGAGCTTATTCTATCGACGATTACTATCAGAATTTTCAAGCTATGTTTCTGAGACTTTCATAAAAGTTGGTCTATACATTTAGCTAATATATTATGCACAGTATATTTTGATTGAATTCGCGCATGCACAGTGAAACAACCTGCTCATTTTTCATACAATTTTTATTATTTTTTAATTCTGATTACAGGGTATTGTGTATAATTTTGTTTGTCATATTTTCTGAAAAAAACTTGTCTTTATATTAAAAACTCTGCAAATTATAAGCAAAAAACTTGGTAAAATTTGGGACTGTTTTTATAAAAACCAGAATTTCTCTTTGAGTATACATGCTATCTTCATAAAAATGAACCCAAATTATTACAATAAGCCACTTAATCATAATCTACAGTTTGAATGCTTTTGCAATATTAGTTTTTACAGGGTTATCCAAAAGATATTCGTTTTTCTTAAATTTGTTGACGGCTCCTTATGGGGTTTCGGAAAAAAATCTTCGTGGAAATATATGACGTTTATCATGTTGTTTACACTCCTGAAGTTTCAGGATAATTCCTCATGTAGCTTTCCAGATATTTAACAAAACGTCTAAAATCGCAAGTGACCGATCATCATTGGAAATATGGTGTAATATTATATTAGACTTGCCGAAAATAATTTATTGATGGAATTTATTAATATTTTTAGAGTTTACTAATTAAGATAGTTTGATAAAATGAATATGAAACAAGTCATAGTTTTTATATAATAATTTGCTAGACAAATGATTGATTCATTTAATGATAGATCACAAGATATAAGCTATAATCACAAGTCAAATTTACATTTATATTAATTTCATTCATCGTCTTTTAGAATCTAATATCTTTCTCTGTTTACTTACTACCCTATCAATTTTGTGATTTTTTTTAAAGGTAAAACTTTTCAAGAACTACAGTCCTAAAACAGGCTGAGTGAAAAATAAATCATTCACTGTATAAAAAACAAAATAACCAAGAGTAACAAAACAAGTATAAAAGTTACTAACTCTAAAGTTATTTGCAGAAAAGAACAACAAAGCATCTTCATTCAAGGTCTTAAAACTCAAAACAGCATAGATATCACTCTTCTTGTAGTATGGAATTTGTGACAGAATAGCATAGCTGTCTCCACCTTGAAATTCGAAGGCATTTATATCAATATCCTCAGTGGCCCTAAAAATAATGATGATGGTTAATTTTTAAAATCACAATAAGAATAAAATAAAACTCAACATCTTGAAAAGGGGGAGAAGGAGCGATTTTGACTAAAAGTTTAAGTTTAATGCTTTACAAAAATCAAGAACAATCAGAAACAACACTTTAAAATTAAAATATTTTATTTTTTAGCTCTTTATAAGCTTTTGCAATGTTTTTTTTTTTTTTTTTTTTTTTTTTTTTTTTTTTTTTTTTACATTAATTGAATTTGTTTAATTATTTTCTTGAATTTATTTATTTTTCATTTATTATGTAAAAAGGAAAAACATGTCAATGCTGAAATATTTTGCAATTAATTGTAGATTTGTGACCACAGAAGGAGACAACACTTGAGCTGCCTTCTTACCAATACAATTTATTTGTTTATTAAGAAATTAAAAGAAATTAATAATTTTTATACTTTTAATTTAACTTTAGTGATATCACAAATTCAAAATTTAAGTGTTTACATGAAATTAAAAAAAAAAATGTTTTTTAATAGTAAATTAAATCATAAACCCTTTCAAATTTCTAAATTTATTAGCATGACCATAGAGTGCCATACATAAAAATTAATCCAAGTTACAAATCAAAGTCTTACATAAAAAAGAAAATTAAATATTTGTTTTATGTTTCAATATAAAAATTGGTATTTTGTGTTTGATAATGATATGCTACATATAGTTAAAAAACAGAAAGAAAGAAATGAAATATGCTAAATTAATGCATTTATATGTTAGCACCCATTTACACTTTAGCAACATTTTTGCAAAGTTAATATTTTGATAAAGCATCAATAATAAACTTGGAAAACACTTATATTTCTATAAATTAAAATAAAAGTCACTCTGGTTTAATAACAGTTGAATGTGTAAAATAAAGTTATTTAAATGACCAGACACATTGTTAGCATAAGGAAGTGTCCATATGGTAGATAATATGATCAGCATAACCTAGTTAAAAATTTTCAATTATATTTTACAAACCCTTCTTTGCAGGCATCACATCCTTCATTTGTTAAGAAATTCCACAGCCCCACAGGTTTTCCATCCAAGGAAGCTTCATATAAACATCCTGAAAATGAAGATGTCTGCAGCTCTCTGGGACCCTAAAAGCATACATATTTAAATTAAACCTTTTGAAATTCAATTATAACAATTCCTTTCTCAAAACAATGTTAAAGCAGAATAATTAGTACATTACAGAAATACAATTGCATAATACAATAATTGAAAATATTTTTCAGTAGCATATCATTATATCTAGTTCAGGGTATTAGTTGCACTAATAAGCAACTAGCTGGCTTCGCCCACCAGCGGGCCCCTAATTGTAAAACCCCTAATTTACATCGGTGAGCCATACACCGTCGTGATCCGGGCCATAGAAACAGAGATAAGAAAATGCCCCCTGGTGGTGAAAAACGAACTAAAATCGGTTAGCTCTATCGATGTTGAGTCGAATGAGCCATACCCCGTCGTGATCCTTCCCATAGAAACGGAGATAGAAAAGCGCCCCCTGGTGGTGAGACTCAGAGCAAAAATCGATAAGCTGTAGTATCCTCTATCGACGTTGAGTCGAATGAGCCATACCGCGTCGTGATCCGGGCCATAGAAACAGAGATAAGAAAACGCCCCCTGGTGGTGATAAACGAACTAAAACCGATAAGGTCTAGTATCCTCTGTCGATGTCGAGTCGATTGAGCCAAACCGCATCGTGATGTGACCCATAGAACCCGAGTTGGCTGAAAAATCCTTTAATTACACCTTCCACCAATAGGGGGCGCAATCTGTTCTATACGAACATGACCGAAATCTGTAAAGCTATCGATATCCAGTCGAAAGAGCCAAACCCCGTCGTAATCGGGCCCATAGAACCCGATTTCCGGAAGCGCCCTCTGGTGGTGATGTTCCTGTGTTGACTCTCTGGTTTATTTTACTACGATCGAAATGAAGTTGATTCTTTACATAGTGTATAATCCTGATCCATCGAATAGAAAGTTTGTATAACTCAAATGGCAACATTTCTTTCCGACGAAATGAAAAAAGGATGCGTTTTAAAACGACAAATTTCAATATATCGCACCCCCACACAAACACAAAATCATAAACCGGGTGTTAAATAAACTATATAGAATCCGATATATAAAAAATAGAAAAGAAAAAATATTTTGATATTTTTTCGAGCTTTCAAAAAAAGTAAACAAAGCAAGTATTCGGAGTGCAATCGGCTGCTTCAGAATACAAATATCCTAGTAGAATAGAATTTTAACTATAAAAATATAATTATTTCTCAAAATAAATCATATATTCGGAAACCCCGTTCAATTCTGTACGCAAAATGAACAATGATTTTTTAAATCAAATCGTTAATAAATTAGATAATTACTTCCAAAGCAAAGTCACTTATTACACTTTGATTAATCTGTGCTTGCGCCGAAAAACGCTTATTTCTAGAAACGGGTTTCACAAAAGAATTTTTTTTAAATTGTTAATAGTCGAATATCTTAAAGTCGAAAGTGTCTTTCTATAGCTGAATGTATGCACTTTTAGCCTCTTATCTCGGAATTTGTGTAATTCAACAAAAAACTGCTGCGGCAGGGGGGGGGGGGGGGTTATACATTGGCAAATTAGAGGAAACACGAAAGTGACGTACGGGAACGATCGGTTTCTAAAGGGTTAATGTACATATTTTTTAAAACTGAAATATATGTTTCGAAGAAGAAGAACGTGGCTATGATCTGGTGTATTTTATTTGTCTCTATTCACATTTTCCGAGTCGATGCGGATTTTTAAACATGGGCCGAAAAACGAAAATTCACGTGAGTGAGTTTCGGAAACCATTTTTTTAGAAGGGTTAAAAAATGAATATTTCAAAACTGATACCTGATTTTAAAAGGAAAAAGAACGTAGATTAGGCTCGGTATTTTTATTTTTTTGTATCTTGTTTAGAAGCCCAGAATTAAATTTTTAAAGATTGCAGAAATCGCTGAAAAACCGAAAGAGACTTACAGAAAAAAACGATTTCGAAAGGGCTAACTGAAATATTTTTTTAAACTAAAGGTTTTATATTAATCTCGAAAGAACGGAAATGTACTTGGGTGTGTTTGTTTGTTTTTTTGTTCTTTCAGAGAGCCGATGCGTGATTTTAAAAATTGCAGAGAATCTGAATTTGCAAAAGGGAGTCTGCGCGCGAATTTTTTTCGAAGGGTTAATATTTGTATTTTTCAAAAACGATCGCATATTTCGAAAGGATAAAGAATGCAGATTTCGTCTGGTATGTTTAGTTTTCCCTGACTTGTTTGAAACCGCCGCTGTGAATTTTTCAAAATAGTCGAAATTGCCGAAATCGCGAAACGGTGTACGGAAAATATACGTTTTCGAAGGGTTAACTGACGTATTTTTTTAAATGGAAGGTGGCATTGGAGAGGACAAAGACCAATCTTTTATTTGGTGAAATCCGTTTATCCTGTTAGGAATTAAATATGTTAAGCTTCTCCTTGTCTCAAAGACATTAAGTTATCCATACAGAATCAGTACTAAGTTTAAATTACGTTTTCTTAATTTCATTTTTACATATGTTTTTAACATTTAAATATTATTTAAATATCGTTTACTTACGTTTTTCTTTTGCTTTTGGCCTTTATTTAATTTAGAAATTCCTTTTTATCTTTAATTTATTTACTTTAACTTAAAGCTAAACTTTCGTTTTCACCGGCATATCGGCACCCACTATCATAAACAATATCATATCTAACATCGGCACTTTGCTCATCTGCGATCGTTAATCGATTCACCCGTTTTTCTTTCGCAAGTAGAGCTTTTGCAGATCGCATCTACTTGCGTGCGATTCGATTCAGCGTTCGATTACGCTTTAATGGATATCGCGCCGCATGTTCTGGAAAGTTTGTTTTGAATGTTTAATGAGATCTCGCTACTATAAAAAGGCTGTATTGTTAATGTTTAATCGGTTTTCTAGTTGTAGGAGAATGATTCTCGAACGTGAGTGAAGCTTAGGCTTCCTCATTATAAGGAAATAGTTTTTGTTTATGTAATTGGTATTTATTTTAATAGATTGACATCATGCTGTGAAACATCGTTTAGTGAGTTATACTTGTGTTTATTTTTGGTTCAGTTACTTCATCTTAAAGTTTGTTTTCCGTTTTTATTATTGATCCAATATCTGTTACAGTGACTCTTCTTATATTTGACTTTTATTTGAATAAACTATTTAAAGTGAAAACCTGCTTCCTCAAATTACTTAATCACTAAAGTCTTACACATCCAGCTCATGCTTTCCAGTGCGTATATCTGCTGTATTAAGTTCTTAAAATGTTCAGCATCATTACTTCAATGTTCCAATTAGATGTTGAACAAAAACAAAAGGTTATGGGCGAGTTGTAAGACCCATAATTGAAAATATGTGCTATGATGGAAAATGGCTCCCTTATTATAAAAAGTAAGATTAAAAGAGGGGGGGGCTGTTTTGTGAAATAATGCGTATGATATATGAAAAAAAATGGAAGCTGATGAGAGATGTTTTTAAAATTCAAAGCAGAGACTTAAATTTTAACATTTTTTTCTTGATTTATACATCGTTTTTTCAGTGACTCTTTTTAACATTTTACCGTTTTCATAAGAAAAAAAAAAAAAAAAAAAGAAGGAATTTTTTTTTTTGAATCAAAATGGCTGTTGTAAATGTTGAAAAGCTGAATCACCGGAATTATGCTAGTTGGTCTTCAGATATGAAATATCTTTTACTTGAAAAGGGTCTTTGGGACATTATTGAAGGGGAGAAGCTCGTTTCTGGTTTAGAAGATGATAAAAACTTTGTTTCTCGTGCAAATCAAGCACTATCAATTATTTATTTAAATATTGATATTGACTTTAAGCGTATTATCGATGGTTGTAAAGAGCCAGTTGGTGCATGGAAAAAGCTGAAACAACATTTTTGTCCTGATACACGAGCTTTCCATATGCAATTGTTTTCAGAGTTAATTGAATGTAAAATAAGATCCAACGAAACAGTGAATTTATATGCTTGTAGATTGCTAAAGATATACAATGACATCAAGTCAATTGATAAAAATTTCAATGAATGGTATCTCAGTTATCAATTACTACGATATCTTCCAGCACATTTTGATTCTACAGTTCAAACAATCCTCCGGTGGAAGGACTCAGAATTTGTTTTTGACAAGATAGTGACCGAAGTTGTGGCAGAGGAGGTGAGATTGAAATTACGAGACTTAGACAGCAATAGAGCCAGTGTTTCCAATGTGCAAATGCCGATTCCTTCAAATTTTAAGTCTAGAGGATTTGAATCAAACAAGCCTAGGAACGGAGTCATTTGCTGGAACTGTGGCAAGAAAGGTCATGTGCAACGTAGATGTAGACTTCCTCGACGGAACTCTCAACATCGTTCTCCTGGACACTCTCGATACTCATCGCCTTCTTCGAGGTACTCGTCACCTGATAGCCGAACCCGGAGATCTTTTTCTTCAGACAGTGACGCTTTCTCTGAGTCACCTTCCTATGGATCCAGACAGTATGATGGTTCTCATCGTGGCAACCCTTACTCTGGTCGTTCTCATCGTGGCAACCCTTACTCTGGTCGTTCTCATCGTGGCAACTCCTATTCTGGTCGTTCTCGTCATGGCAATTCCAACACCTATTCTGATGGCTCTGGGTCTAGAAAGCATCGACATTTTCAAGGGTATGAGGACTATGATGGACATTTTTCAGATAGTTCACGTAAGTCGATTCTTTACATTTCCCATTCTAGTGTTTGTAATGTAAATGAGCGGGCGTCCTGGATACTGGACTTTTGTTCTGATATTGAAATGTTTTCTAAATATGTTCCTTTGTGTCATGAGAAAATGTCGGTGGCTATCAAGGATGTGTCTTTTACAATTGAGGGCAAAGGGGAGGTAAAATTGCGGTTTGGGCAACATATTTTTACTTTAACAAATGTTATGCATTCCAGTAAATTACGTCGTAACTTACTCTCAGGTCCTCAATTGGACATAAATGGTGTTGAGTTTATTGGGGGTTGCGGCGAGGTGAAACTTAGGCGTAATGGGGTTTATCTTTTCAGTGCATATCTTAAAAATAGAATTTATCAGTTATATCCCAAAGTAGTTCCTCCTGACAATAAATCTGTTTCCTTTGAAGCCAGTGCTGTGAATAAATTAGAGTTAATGAAAACTTGGCACCGACGTTTTGGACACATTAGTCCTTCTATGTTAATTCATACCGGTAGGAAACAGGGTGTAGGGGGGCTACCTAACTTGGGAGATATTGATTATTTTTGTGACTCATGTAAATTGGGAAAGTTCCGTAGTGTATCGCATAAATCCATAAAGCAGGTTCGATCATCGCATCCATTAGAATTATTGTTTGCAGACGTTTGGGGGCCCTGTGCAGTTACTGGTAGACAGAATGAAAGATATTTTCTTTCAATTATTGATGACTACTCTCGCCGTGTTTCTGTATACCCCATGAGATTTAAATCTGATGCTTTTGAATTTGTTAAAAATCATATCACAAAAGCAGAAAATTTTCTTGGTAAGAGGGTTAAATTTTTCAGATCAGATAACGGCAGAGAGTTTCTTAACAATAATTTTGAAGAGTATTTTACCAGTAAGGGAATATCTGTGGAGGTCACCAACCCATTTACTCCCCAGCAAAATGGTACTGTGGAGAGATATATGCAAACTATCGCGAATGGAGCCCAAACCATTCTTTTAGAAAGCAAAATGGATCCCAGCTTTTGGCCAGAGGCCATGCGTTACTTTGTTTACACCTGGAACCGTACCTGTTCTAAAAATTTTTCTAAGACACCATTTGAGCTTTATGGAGGCAGGAAACCATCAGTCAGACATCTTAAACCTTTTGGTACCATAACTTATGTAGGCATACCCAAACAAAAACGCCATAAACTTGAACCAAAAGCTAAGCGTGGTGTAATGGTGGGTTATGCATTCAGAACACGGGGTTATAGGATCTGGCTACCTGACACAAATCAAATAATTGAAACATCCAATGTAAGTTTTAATGAAAAAGATTTTGGAGATTTTGGACGCAGTGGAGTCGTGATGGGCCCGGATGATTACAACCTCTTTCCACTTGGTTCTGAAGGTAATCATGAGCAAACTGTTGAGGTTGAATCCAGAAACTCCTATCTGATTCCCTCCAGTAGCCAAAATGATTCCCAGTCCAGTGAGGGAGAGGATGTTGATTCCGGACCCAAAACACCCTCGTCCGTCATTTCCTCGTTAAGAGAAGTTGACTGGATAAGGAAACCAATCCCACGTAAGACAGGTAACAGAACTGACATTTATTATTTTGAAGCTGGCAAAAACCTACGTCTAAGATCTCATACAGAAGTCAAGAAATATTGTGAAGAAAATAAAATAAAGTACGATTCTTCTTTGTTTGATTTCAGTACTTTAAATAAATATTCTGGTCCAGTTACAAATAAAACCATTGCTGATCCTATTTCTGATGATGAAGACGATGATGAATCTGACTCCATGGTTTCAAGCGTTTCATACCCCATAGCATGACTAGACGTGGACAGCATCTCCCGAACATATAAGCAGGCCTGTAAGTCCGAACAGCGTGCTGCCTGGCATAAAGCAATGCAAACCGAGATTCAGGTAATGCGAGAAAGGGGGGTTTGGCATCTAGCTGATTTACCGAGCGGCGTTTCCCCAGTAGGTTGTAGATGGGTTTACACGGTGAAAAGGGATGAAGTAGGAAGGATTGCCCGATACAAAGCCCGGCTTGTTGCCCAGGGATTCAAACAGGTGAAAGGAGAGTCGTATGACGAAACCTTTAGCCCTGTGGTCAACTTTGCGGTAATCCGGTACTTCTCCCTTCTCGTTTCGTGTTGCGGGTGGACTCACATTCAGTGTGATGTCACTAGCGCCTATCTTTATGCACCTCTACGGGAGAACGTTTTCATGTCACAACCTCCCGGTTTCGTAGTTCCTGGATTGGAGCATAAATACTGCAAGCTAGACCGCGCGTTGTACGGTTTACATCAGAGTGGCCGTGAGTGGTTTTTGGAAATTCATCAGGTCTTAATTAAAATTGGTTTTAAAAAGTTTGAATCATGTAACTGTGTTTATATTTATGGCACTGACATTGTTTTACTACTATATGTGGATGATATCATAATTTTTGGCAGACAACCACATTTTATTGATAAGGCCATAAAATTGCTGAAAAACCATTTCGACTTAAAATTATTAGGTAGAACCAGGAGACTATTAGGTGTTGAATTCAGTGAGAGTAATAATGATCTTGAAATCCATCAACACCAATATATTGCTGAAGTCTGTGAAAAGTTTAGTAAATTTAAGTTTCCTATTTCTTCTTTACCAATAAGCAAGGGAATGGTTTATTCTAAAACAGATTGTCCTAACACCAGTGCTGAAATAGAACATATGTCTCACTATCCATATCGCAGTTTACTAGGATGTTTGTCTTTCATTGCCAGTCGAACAAGACCTGATATATGCTATGCTGTAAACATATTCTCTCAATTTCAAAGTAACCCTGGAATGCCTCATTGGGATGGTCTGTTGAGACTGCTTGGATACATCAAGTACACTTGTAATTATAGTCTTAAATTATCATGTAAAGCAAATAATATTACAGTATATTCAGATGCAGACTTTGCCGCGAACCGGGACGACCGAACCTCGATCGGCGGCCAAATAGTCATGGTGGACAACTCACCAGTCGACTGGCGCACTTTTAAAGAAAAGTGCGTCAGTTTGTCTACAATGGAATCAGAGTTTGTCGCCATGACTGAGGCTGCTAAGAACCTGGTTTGGTTCGACCGGATCCGGCAAGAATGTATAGATTATAATATTTCTCCACCTAGCAATAAATCTGTTATGAAAGTTGATAACCAAGCAGCCATAGAATTTGTTCGCTCACCAATTGAAAATTACCGTTCCAAGCACATCGACATTAAATTATTTTTCATACGTGACCTGGTTTATAATGAGGTATTTTCATTAAATTTTGTACGTAGTAAATTAAACTTTGCCGACGTTTTTACCAAGCCGCAAACCCGCCATGACTTACTTATATTTATTAAATTATTTTTCAATATATAATTTTTTTGTGTAATGTGATACATGTAGAAGCTTTTTATATATAAAAATTGTTAGAACATTGTTTTATTTAAAACATGTTTTTATACCATCATCTGACCTTTTTAACATTCTTATATCTGTGTACCCCATGGCAGTGAGCAATTTAATTTCCCGTCCGAGTGTGGAAATGGCGTTTCCGTGGGGGTTATTTTCAGATGGCTCGAACAGCCTTCGGTACAGTCTCGGGAAGGTGACCCTTGTCCGGTAAATGTCAGAGTCA
Organism: Maratus michaelseni; assembly: GCA_963931845.1. Taxonomy (NCBI): domain Eukaryota; kingdom Metazoa; phylum Arthropoda; class Arachnida; order Araneae; family Salticidae; genus Maratus; species Maratus michaelseni. Next base: position 78,799,763 of record OZ007594.1, read on the forward strand.
TCTGGGGTAATCCTCCGGAAACATACCACCATACAAAGACCTTTACCACGGGCACGTTATTTTTAATTCAGTAAGTCCTTGATTTTTGTAATTGGGAGTGTCACTTTTGTCCTGCTCATTGTCATTGGGTTGTATTGTTAATTTTTCAGTTAAAATTTTTTCTTTATTTAAAGTTTTTAACTTAATTTTGAATATTTAATGATATATATATACAAAATGTAATTTCTATACTGTGATATTTTGAATAGTTATACATCTGTATCCATGTACTGTTATTCATGTGTAATAGGTTTCTCTATTTTTGCAGGCATCTAGGATATCCATCCTCTTTTTGTGAGTTAATGACATGTTATCCGTATTTGCATTTAGCAGCTGCATACGGAGGTGTGACTGGAGAGTGCTTGATCTAAATAGAATGGCTGAATTTAGTATGTGAGGAACGAGCAAGTGTTCCGTGGGTTTTGTCCTATATTTTGGATGCCTGGCGAAGTTTATGGAGAGATAATATATTCAATCAGTTTGATCTGAATCTGAATATTGTAATTTTTGAGGATACATTATGATTATTGTACAATAAAAATGAACTTTTTGTATTTTTGAAATTGTTATGTTGTAATCAAGGTCAAGATGGTGTTGTTGGCTTGTTAAACCCTTCAAATGGAAGGTATTGTGTGTCATGTATCACAGCATGGTTTGTAGTTAGTTTTTCATTGGTTTAAAATTTGTTAATATTAAAAGTTTTTGAAATTACTAGCACTTTTCTATTTTTGGCAATTTTTTTTTTTTGTCAAAATTATGAATTTAAAAATTCATTTTTGGAGAAGGAAAATTTCTTTAGTGGTTTTTAAGCCGTGTTTAAAAATTTCAGTTAGTTGGGATGCCATGATGGTTTGAATTACTAATATCTAATTACAGTTTAAATATTGAATTTTTGAATTTAAGTTTTGAAAATATGGTTCAGTTAATGCTAAGTGTTTGGTTTTCTTTTTATCTTGAATTCTGTTTTATCAGATGGCTTTAAAATGTTGAGACAACGAGAGGGGGGGCTTCTGTTAGGAATTAAATATGTTAAGCTTCTCCTTGTCTCAAAGACATTAAGTTATCCATACAGAATCAGTACTAAGTTTAAATTACGTTTTCTTAATTTCATTTTTACATATGTTTTTAACATTTAAATATTATTTAAATATCGTTTACTTACGTTTTTCTTTTGCTTTTGGCCTTTATTTAATTTAGAAATTCCTTTTTATCTTTCATTTATTTACTTTAACTTAAAGCTAAACTTTCGTTTTCACCGGCATATCGGCACCCACTATCATAAACAATATCATATCTAACATCGGCACTTTGCTCATCTGCGATCGTTAATCGATTCACCCGTTTTTCTTTCGCAAGTAGAGCTTTTGCAGATCGCATCTACTTGCATGCGATTCGATTCAGCGTTCGATTACGCTTTAATCGATATCGCGATGACGTTTCGCCGCATGTTCTGGAAAGTTTGTTTTGAATGTTTAATGAGATCTCGCTACTATAAAAAGGCTGTATTGTTAATGTTTAATCGGTTTTCTAGTTGTAGGAGAATGATTCTCGAACGTGAGTGAAGCTTAGGCTTCCTCATTATAAGGAAATAGTTTTTGTTTATGTAATTGGTATTTATTTTAATAGATTGACATCATGCTGTGAAACATCGTTTAGTGAGTTATACTTGTGTTTATTTTTGGTTCAGTTACTTCATCTTAAAGTTTGTTTTCTGTTTTTATTATTGATCCAATATGTGTTACACTGACTCTTCTTATATTTGACTTTTATTTGAATAAACTATTTAAAGTGAAAACCTGCTTCCTCAAATTACTTAATCACTAAAGTCTTACACATCCAGCTCATGCTTTCCAGTGCGTATATCTGCTGTATTAAGTTCTTAAAATGTTCAGCATCATTACTTCAATGCAGTGGTGCAGCCAAGGGGGGGGTTTGGAGGTTAAAACCCCCTCCAGAGCTAAAAAAATTACTATAATTGCCGCTTATATGAATCAAAACTACTAAAGTTAAAATTAAGTTTTTTGGCTTTCCGCCTTGGCAGAATCCGCCGCTTTCTTAAATCAAATTCAATTCAACAATGTGATTCAATTAAACGGCGAAAATTCTACTTAAAACTGTGAAAGCGCATATTACACGCATCGGTTATGTCAAAAATTTATTTTTGGACTGCGTCACTTTGTCGAGACGTCTTATAGTAAAAGAAGGGTCATATACTCTCACACAGACGCTTTGAGTTATATAGTATACAGTGGTCTGTTTCTTAATTGCATTTCTGTCTTTGTTCCACGTTCGAAACAATAACAGACCATCGAATTCCAGAGAAAAAAAAACATACACTTTGTAAGTCTCTCTCAGTTTCAAGCGGCCTTTTTTGCATTTTTTGCTCTCAGTTATATCTAAAGACCAAGCTATGTGCGTACCCAGGAAAAAAAATCTTTGCAAAAGTAAGAATTTAAAAAATGTTCTTAAAGTTATAAAAAGCTATTTTTCGATTGTCAGTAGATTTTTGGAATTGGTGTTTCTTTCGAATCATTTGTTTCGTAGGGGTCTGTACACAAATTTAAAGACTATGTTTCATTTGTTGGTAATGTAGCAACGACGTCTTGCTTATGATGGAGATTCATATATTTATCGTTAAAATTTTATAAATTAGTTGTGTTTCCTCTTTTAGCTATTTTTAATTCTATCGCGCTTCTGTGAAAAGAAAATCTCTTTCCTTTGTATTTAAAATTCAGTAATTCTTAAACTCTTTTATCACAGCTTGAAGTGATCCTTTTTCAATTAATGTACATTTCTAAATTCTTTCTTTCGTATGTGCTTGCGGTTTTCATATAAGAAATGAAATCATTTTCAGTTTGGCATCTGCGTGCCTTTAATGCATACATTTTGGATCACAGAATAAATAAAGAAAGATAAAATGCAACGTCTATTTCTCGATACATCTGCATGCTAAAATTCCTGCAGATGTTAAGTTAGTTTTCTGTTGTTATAAAGATGTTGATGTTGTTGTTGGCGTGTCAGAGAAAGTGCCAAGGCACTTCTCTGAAAGAAGGGGTGCCAGAGCCTCAAGAGAGGTTGGACTTCTAGAGCTGGTCTCTCAATTTTGAACCAATTCCAGATGGGAGACCTGCACCTGGATTGGCACCCCCAGAGGTAACGCTTATACTAAACTTGGAGGACATTGGAGCCACGAACAGATTTTACGTGCACCAGCTCCCATTAACGTACACGGTCCCACAGCAGCGGCAGACGAGAGAGGATAGACGATGCACCCTCCCAAGCAGTCACCTTGGTCGATGCTGCTTGGCTTTCGGCGATCTTACGAGAGCCGAGCTTAACCATCCGTGCCACTGCGGGACTTGTTATAAAGATGCTGATGTGATATGGTAATCTGGTTTGGCGGTTTGCGTTCAAAAAAATTAGAATGTGTTTCTCCCTAACGAATTTTCTTCTGTACGCTATGGGTCGACGCGAATAAATTTGTGGCATCTCAAAAAAAGGCATTCGATTTTTTTGAGTTTTCATATATGATGTGAAGATATAGACATTTTGAGCGCTGGGGGACCGCCTCATTTTTTCAATTATCTTTCCTCAAATAATTTTTTTTTTCATGGAAGCCTCAAGTCTCCGATATGTTTCTTCACAGGATGAGACAGTGGCGCAGCCAAGGGGGGGGTTTGGGGGTTAAAACCCCCCCCAGAGCTAAAAAAAATTACTATAATTGCCGTTTATATGAATCAAAACTAAAGTTAAAATTAAATTTTTTGGCCTTTCCGCCTTGGCGGAATCCGTCGTTTTGTTAAATCAAATTCTATTCAACAATGTGATTCAATTAAACGGCGAAAATTCTACTTAAAACTGTGAAAGAGCATATTACAAGCATCGGTTAAGTCAAAGTCAAAACTGGTTATTTGGACTGCGTCACTTTGTCAAGACCAGAGCTGGGCAGTATCGAAAATACGTGTATTTGAAATACATTTTCAAAATACATTTGTATTTTGTATTTTAAACAGATAAAACTAAAGTATTTTGGTAATGTATTTTGAAATAATTTTTCCATGTATTTTGTAAATACTGAAAATACATTTCTCGATTATTCAAACTTCGTACCAGACTTGAAGCTGGTATAAAGTTTAAACCACAACTTGCGTTTTAACCGCAAATTACTGATTCACAACAGGAAATACATGCTTGTCTGTTTTGTATAGTCTTTGAATTCGTTTCTAGAAGTTAATATAAAACATTTTTTTTTATTTGGCATAATAAGGATTTTTATCTTTGGCTGAAACATTTTTGCTGAATGGTTTTGTCTTTTTAATTCTTAATGTAGCTATGCGAAAAAAAAAAAAAAAAATTGTCGTGTGATAAACAAGTAGGATCATTCAGACTTTTCCTGAGTATTGCATTTTTAAACTATGTTACCAGTGTAATGCAGTTAATTGTTGCATAGACGCGTGAAAAGATTGATAATACATACCCAAGAACTCCTAATGAACGGAAATTAATTATTTGTGATACATCACGCTACGCGATAGACATAAGTAAGTATACTCGAAATATTTCAAAATATTTCTTGATGACAGTTAGTGCAAGACACTATTTTCAGGTCGAAATCAACTGAGTCTGGTCATCACTCTTTTATGACCGGACCGGGCGTGGGCTTTATTTTTTCCTGCAGACTCAGGCCGGGCAGGAGCAGATTAATTTTTTCCGGACCCAGCCGGACCTAGACATTCTTTCTAGAGGTCTAGACGGGAAGAAATTTTCAGGCCCGGTCTCGACCCAGATCGTAAAAAGTCATTGGCCTGGCCTGGCCCGTGCAGATATCAGTAAAATTTGATCTGGTTTAACATTTTTTGCAAAAAATGCATATATTTTTAAATCGTCATTATTCTACAATTAAAATTTTAAATTTAGACTTTTTGAAGAATAGCACATACTCGTATATTTCTGGGCAATAAAATTAAAGTGCACGAAAACATGTGAAAAGAAACCTGTCTATGATGGAATCCTGTCTTAAACGGAAAAGTGTGTTAATTCATACAAAATGAATACGTGTGAAAAGAATATAATGCATTTAGAACAGGTGATGTACCAGCTAAGATGGGAACTTGTCTATAATTGATTTTTTTTTAGCTCCTACGTGATTTCGTCTTAGAAGATTTTTCTGTATCGAATTTTTCAGATTTATAAGTCTCTAACTCTAAGCCATGGAATATGGTTTAATGACATTAATAATAACTCAGACATTTGTGCACAAATAGAGAATCATAAAAAAAATAAACATAGTTTACATGGGCGCAGGCAGAAATAAATCTAGGGAGGGCAGTATTTTGGAACGGGTGTGCCTCTACTTAACAGCTCTGGGCGCTTTTTAAAAGATGAAGAATATAAACATGAAATATAGCTAAAATAAATTTTAAAAAATTGTCAGAATACCTCGTACAAGAGAATTTTTAACCACATCGGCTTAAAAATTTATCTTTTGTAGAAATTCACTCGGGCCAATTAAGTTTTTGTAGGGCTAGGCTCGAACCGAAATTTTAGCATTTAAACCGGGCCAATAAATTTTTTGTATGAGCTGGTCCAGACTCGGACCGAACTTTTAGCTTTTATACCGGGTCGGGCCACAGAATTTATTGTACGGACACGGCCGGGCCTCGGGCCGAACTTTTAATTTTTATACCGGGTCGGGTCCCAAATTTTTTTCTACGGTTCGGGTCTGGAAATTTCGGCTCGTGCAGACCTCTTTTTTTGGTTACGGACATGTCCATATACAGTAGCAATAAATCGCAATTTTAAAACGTTTTTTTTTCTGCTACTGCAAACTGTTCTTGGCTAGCATATAAGTCTCTAAAGTAACAACCATGCATAATTTCATGTTTCTAGCCCTAATTGTACAAATAAATTGCAATTTAGAACGTTTCCTGCTCCTTTTCCCTTTTTAAATTTCGAACTTTATAGAAACCATTTTTAGTGAGCATTTACATCTTTTTAAAGTAACCGCTAGTCCAAATTTCAAATTTCTAGAATCAACAATATCATAGAAAGTGCAATTTTAGAAATTTTTTTTTGTTCTTGCACCCATTTGGAACGTGATGTACCGAAAAAAAGTGTTTGGAAATTGTTGTATAAAATATAGCCTATGTTAGAGAGGAGATGGTTAACAGAATTTTGACACCATTATTAAGGTTCCATACTTAAAAAGTAAAAACGAAACTATTAAAAGATCACTCATGTGTCTTATTCTTCTGGCGCTCAGCGAGGAGTTAAGGGTTATCGACGCAGAATCATCTAAGGATTGTTGGTAATGATTTTCGAAAAAATATGTCTGTAAATAGCTGAGATATTAATTAAAACCCATCTACAAAACAACGGCACGGATCAAAAGTGTGTTGCTACTTTGGGACCTACTTTTGAAGCGCGCTTGATACAATGCTAAGATTAAACTTTGTAACAAGATCTTTGCTTTAGGTAAAACGAATCATGATAGTCAAAATTTTTCATACCAACTGAATTCAATTATTGAGGGAAAATATTGAAAAATAATTCATAGAATAATTCTAAGACATTAAGAGTAAGTAATTTGAGACAACAATCGCTTATAATTCAATATATAATTCATTTATAATGAAAAATGTTTTTTTTAACAAATCACTTGAATTATCATACCTCGATAGATTTTCATTTTTGAAAATGAATCGGAAAGTTTCGCGTTGTTCAGCATACTTTTTTTAAATGCTTTAAAATTGTCTACTATTACGACAAATATGATTGACAAGTAACTTTTCGTGTGAAACTCAACGACTTCTTCCGAAGCGTGATTTGTTCTCTGCCAAATTTAAACTTTGTACAAGGTCTTTGTTTTAGAGGAAGATGTATTCATTGTTTTTCATTCCAATACCAATAAAATTAAATTCTGGCATGTAATATTGTTTTAGGTATGTGACTATGTCATGTGAGAATATTGTCTTTGAACAGTTCTGATATTCTGTGTGGAACCCCTTGTACGCAAATGAAACTCGCGTATAACCAATTTCTTTTTAAATCTGTTCTGTAGTTCCAGAATTAACCCCTGCAAAAAGAACAAATGTTGGTGTTTAATAATATTAGTATAGATACGACTACAATTCAAACTCGGATATTTTTAGAGAACTTTAACAATAATAAATATATTTTAACAAAATTATCATCAGATTTACATTAGATAATGCGAAATTCGATGTCATGTAAAGTACTGTAAGGGCACAGTAATTTAGTCTACAATACCGTGTTTAATATCAACTACATTCCAAAACATCGATTGCCTTAATTGAGTTGTCACATTTGGCCAAAAGCAAGGTAAGTAACGTCTCTTCGTCAATCGTATCGTCTATTGAAAATTTTGTTAAAATTGCTTCTTTATTATTAAATTTAGGAATAAGAATTCGTGATTCTCATGAAACCTTGTGAGTTTTTGATTGAACAAATGGATTGCAAATCTGTTATTTTCTACGTAAAAATTATTTGCTGTACTGTACTCTTCCATCTTAAAGTTTGCTCCTCATCATTTTTAATCACTTTATAAATCTAATCAATTTTTGTGTTATTTCATTGGTGCATTTTATAGTTTGTCACTCTAATATTGTAAACGCTGTTTAAATGAACCGTAACCAACGTAATTGCAGAGATAAGCATTATGATTTCATTCATTTAAAAGACTGATTCCATTAACCGGTGATTCATATAACCGGCGACCACCTTTATCAGAAACTCAAAACCCCCCCTAGAACCGAATTCTGGCTGCGCCACTGCTTCAATGTTCCAATTAGATGTTGAACAAAAACATATCCGAATCATTCTTAGTCCGGCGGATGCGAGGTTCGGACAAAGGGAGAAAATACAAAACACGAATTTGACGCTTTTTGATTATTTTTTTTTGAAAGGGTTAATATCGAATTTTTTCTAACCGACCGGATAGTTAGAGACATAAAAGTACGTTCTTTGAGAATATGTTGACGGTTTTTTCGTATTTCAGTCGGTTCGCCGTCGGCGAGTTCAGACAGTCATAAAACGAAACCAGCAGAAGCGATCTTTCCTTCTTCTTTTTGCGGAAGATGAGGATCGAGCTCATTTGGGTATGTGCGGAATACTTTGTACGCCGGTTTCTTTTCAGTAATTAAAACAGTTTTGTTCATTAATAACTCCCTTAATTAAGGGCCGATTTTTTCGAAACTGCAATTCCTGGAGGACCGAATTTTTCTGAATTTTTTGACACCAAAAGCGTTTTGCTACTCGCTCCACTCGCAGAGTTTATTCGGGTACAGATACACAGACAGACAGACACACAGACGTATACGAACATTAATAATAAGGACTAGCTGGCTTCGCCCGCCAGCGGGCCCCTAATTCACATCGATAACTAAAATCGATAAAATCCCTAATTTACATCGGTGCCTCGAATCTTTTGTATTCTCCGGCTCGCACCCCCTCGAACCGAACGAACTTCCGACACGGGTCCCCGCTGCCTTCGGCACCGGATAATCCCTTAATTTGCATATTGAGTAGTATAAACCTCTAACCGAAGAACCTCCAACCCTGGTCCCCGCTGCCTTCGGCACTGGATAATACCTTAATTTGCACATCGAATAGTATAAACCTCTAACTGAACGAATCTCCGACCCTGGTCCCCGCTGCCTTCGGCACCGTAAACCGGTCGTGCTACTCACGCACCGGCACATAGAATAGTATAAACCTCTAACTAAACGAACCTCCGGTTCGGGTACCCGCTGCCTGCGGCACCGTATAGCAGTCGTGCTGCGCACGCTCTGCAATATACGTTAGTTCCACCTTCCACCACCAGGTGGCGCAATCTGTTTATACGATCATAACTGAAATCGTTAAGGCTTTCGATGTCGAGTCGAATGAGACATACCCCGTCGTTTTCATGCCTGTAGAACCGGAGATAGGAAAGCGCCCCCTGGTGGTGAGACTCGGAGCAAAAATCGATAAGCTCTAGTATCCTCTATCGACGTTGAGTCGATTGAGCCAAACCGCGTCATGATGTGACCCATAGAACCCGAGTTGGATGAAAAATCCTTTAATTACACCTTCCACCACCAGGGGGCGCAATCTGTTCTATACGAACATGACCGAAATCTGTAAAGCTATCGAAATCCAGTCGAAAGAGCCAAACCACGTTGTAATCGGGCCCATAGAACCCGATTTCTGAAAGCGCCCCTGGTGGTGATGTTACTGTGTTGACTCTCTGGTTTATTTTACTACGATCGAAATGAAGTTGATTCTTTACATAGTGTATAATCTCTGATCCATCGAATAGAAAGTTTCTATAACTCAAATGGCAACATTTCTTTCCGACGAAATGAAAAAAGGATGCGTTTTAAAACGACAAATTTAAATATATCGCATCCCCACACAAACACAAAATCATAAACCGGGTGTTAAATAAACTATATAGAATCCGATATATAAAAAATAGAAATAAAAAAAAATTATTTTGATATCTTTTGGAGCTTCCGAAAAAAGTAAACAAAGCAAGTATTTGGAGTGCAATCGGCTGCTTGAGAATACAAATATCCTAGTAGAATAGAATTTTAACTATGAAAATATAATTATTTCTCAAAATAAATCATATATTCGGAAAGCCCATTCAATTCTGTACGCAAAATGAACAACGATTTTTGATTTAAAATCGTTAATAAATAAGATAATTACGGCGAAAGCAAAGTCACTTATTACACTTTGATTAATCTGTGTTTGCGCCGAAAAACGCTTATTTCTAGAAACGGGTTTCACAAAACAATTTTTTTGAAATTGATAATACTCGAATTTTTTTAACTGAAAGGTGTCTTTCTAGAGCTGAATGTATGCACTTTTAGCTTCTTCTCTAGGAATTTATGTAATTCGATAAAAAATTGTTGCGGCAGGGGGGTATACATTGGCAAATTAGAGGAAACACGAAAGTGACGTACGGGAACGATCGGTTTCTAAAGGGTTAATGTACATATTTTTTAAAACTGAAATATATGTTTCGAAGAAGAAGAACGTGGCTATGATCGGGTGTATTTTATTTGTGTCTATTCACATTTTCCGAGTCGATGCGGATTTTTAAACATGGGCCGAAAAACGAAAATTCACGGGAGTGAGTTTTGGAAACCATTTTTTTTGAAGGGTTAAAAAACGAATATTTCCAAACTGATACCTGATTTTAAAAGGAAAAAGAACGTAGATTAGGCTCGGTATTTTTATTTTTTTGTATCTTGTTTAGAAGCCCAGAATTGAATTTTTAAAGATTGCAGAAATCGCTGAAAAACCGAAAGAGACTTACGGAAAAAAACGATTTCGAAAGGGTTAACTGAAATATTTTTTTTAACTAAAGGTTTTATATTAATCTCGAAAGAACGGAAATGTACTTGGGTGTGTTTGTTTGTTTTTTTGTTCTTTCAGAGAGCCGATGCGCGATTTTAAAAATTGCAGAGAATCAGAATTTGCAAAAGTGAGTCTGTGCGCGAATTTTTTTCGAAGAGTTAATATTTGTATTTTTCAAAAACAATCGCATATTTCGAAAGGATAAAGAATGCAGATCTCGTCTGGTATTTTTAGTTTTCACTGACGCGTTTGGAACCACCGATGCGAATTTTTCAAAATAGTCGAAATTGCCGAAATCGCGAAACGGTGTACGGAAAATATACGTTTTCGAAGGGTTAACTGGCGTATTTTTTTAAATGGAAGTTAGCATTGGAGAGGACAAAGACAGTTCTTTAATTTGGTGAAATCCGTTTATCCGAATCTTTCTTAGTCCGGCGGATGCGAGGTTCGGACGAAGGGAGAAAATACAAAACACGAATTCGACGCTTTTTGATTATTTTTTTTGAAAGGGTTAATATCTAAATTTTGTCAAACCGATCGGATAGTTAGAGACGTAAAAGTACGTTCTTTGAGAATATGTTGACGGTTGTTTCGTATTTCAGTCGGTTCGCCGTCGGCGAGTTTAGACAGTCGTAAAACGAAACCGGCAGAAGCGATCTTTCCTTCTTCTTTTTGCGGAAGATGAGGATTGAGCTCTTCTGGGCATGCGCGGAATAATTTCAACGTAGGTTTCTTTTTAGTAATTAAAACAGTTTTGTTCGTTAATAACTCCCTTAATTATGGGCCGATTTTTTCGAAACTGCAATTCCTGAAGGCCCGGATTTTTCTGAATTTTTTGACACAAAAAGCGCTTTGCTACTCGCTACGCTCGCAGAGTTTATCCGGGTACAGATACACAGACAGACACACAGACGTATACGAACATTAATAATAAGGATTTTATTCTGACAAAAATATTGAAATATATACATATTCTTTAGAATGGTATTCTTTATTATTATAGAATTCTTTAGAAATTTTTTATTTTTTATTTTATTTATTTATTTTTTTTGCTTATAAATTGGACTTGAAGCTGCATTTGCTTTTTGTTTGCTCCAAAGATAAAATAGTCCGCGTTAATTTTTAAATACATTTATTTAGCATTTATCAGGGATTCAATTTATCTGATCCGACAAAAATATAATTTAAAACACATAAAATTTTAATCTTAAAATGTTACTTATGATAAATGAACTAACAAATTTACCTCAAAGTTAGTAGGAAATCCTCCAATGAAAAATGCTGAAGAAGCATCTAAATCCATCTTCGTAAAACCTGCAGTAGAAGATCCAGTAACTTCATAGGGATCTGTTTTCTGGCCATCTGGAGTACGCTTGACACTCAATGTTCCAATATTTCCTATTCTAATAAAGAGATGAAATAACGTGCATTACTGGGCTTAAAATTCAGGTCAAGATGGTGAGATTGATGGCAAAAAATTTTAAATCTCATAGGTTAGGGTGGAACAATGATCACATAGTAGAAACCATACAGCGAAAGAAAACATGACCACTGTGAGATTGGAAACAGAAAAGGTGAGTGAAAGCCAATTGTTAGAGCATATAGCATTTGATTAAACCTCTGACCGCCGAGCAAAAGGGCAAAACTGTAATGTTGTTTCCTCTCTAATTTTCTTAAAATGCTAAAAAAAACATGATATTTCAAATATAATATAAAAAACTTAATTACGTATATGAATATAATCCTTGAGAGAATTAATCATTACTCAATTTTTTAAAACTAACTTATATTTGTAGAATTATATTAATTTATATAATGCTAATACTGCAGAGAAACCTACAGCATAGTGAAAGGATATATCAGTTCACGGCGGTGAGAAGGTTAATATTAAAAAATAGATGTATTGATTGAACTTGATTAATATAATTAGAATAACAAATATATATATAGGAAATGAATGTGAAATAGTATGAAAGAATTTTGAATGTGGATAGATATGAAAGGATATTTAGTTAAACCCATTCCAAATCAGAAATTAAAATATAAAAATTCAAAGTTTAAAATCCCTAAATTGTGTGTCTAAATTTTAAAGTCCGGTCTTCATTTCTATTTTGCCCCTGTAACTTAACTTTTCTTACAATACTTTTATTACGAGCAGACATAAATTTTAAGTCCTCTTTAAGATAAAAAGTGCTGACGTTCGTATAATTCTCCTTTCTTTGTGGTTAGATCAGCATGAGGTATGGCCAGGGGATGCCCTGCAAGATTCGGCCCAGACATCAAAAGCTAATTAACCAATTAAATAACTCTATTTCCTAATTTCCAAAGCGCTCTCTAATGGTAGTTTTGCGGTATTTAACATGCGGAGTGCATTTTTTGCATGGCTTTTTACTCTCATCACTTCCTCTCAAAACACGATCATCGATTGTCCTGAAAATGAGACAGTACCCATTCCGCTAAAGTGCCGGTGTCTCACTGAGCTCTACCCAGCAAGACCGATATTCCTGATATAAGACTCTTAAACTCTACCCTGGGCCTAACTTATCCAAGGAAAAATTTTTGTTTATTTCTCATAGACTCGCACGACTACAAAGACATAACTTCCAATCTATTGATTAAACGCAAAGCTGTCTTACGACTAACAAGCGCCGAGATGTTCGCTCAACACTGTGATATTTGTTATTCTTTATTGTAGAACTAAATTCATTCAATAGTGTTGTCATATGTTAATTTAAATAGCACATTAAAATAAATGTGAGGTTACAGATATCTTGCTCTTCTTCCCAAACAGTTGTACTTTCCACTGTTTACAAATAACAGATGTTAATAATGACTCCCCTCCTAGATAAAACTGAATTTCAAGCTCTGTATAAGACATAAACTGTGAAATATTTTAAGCTTTTATCAAAAATGTTCCAATAGTCTTCTATGGCATCTTTGTTTATATACAAAAATAAAAAAATAGAATTTACTTTATTTTTTGCTTATTCCTAGATCCATGTTTGTTGTTGTTGTTATTATTTTTAAAGCAAAACTGCAAACAAGTTGGCAAAGTGTATCGTTAAAAATTCTTAGTTCAAAATAAAAAAGGTTTAAAAGTGATATTTTTAAAATAAAGATAAATACATGATAATTTAATAATATGACATTATACAACAGTACTTAAAATCATATTATGTTAAGCAAATTTAATGCAGAATTATTTTGTATAAATTTTTTAAGATTCTAATTTTATATAGAAAATTAAGTCAAATTTCTAAAAGTGTTTGCAAATACATTTTTCATTTCCTAGTATTTTGGAATTCATATGATTAAGATGAAGTGAGAAAAATTTTCCATGTGATATTAACAACAGCACAACATTTTACAATTAAATAAATTGGCATTCATATTTTAATTAAATTAACATAACTTAAAAAATAATAATGTAACTTTTTAAAACTGTGAGACATCACATTATATTTTTGTTATTACTATTATAAATTAGGCTAGAAATTTTATTTTACCTGTTAGCTTCTATTTTAAACCACTGGCTATTTTTGAGAAACTGTTCAGAATTTGTTTCAATTTCCTTATCATGGGTAATAATTTGAGTATCGCCTCCAACATTCCATAAAAATCTTATTCTTCTATTAACCATTTCTATTGCCATAAAGTCCACCTGTCAGGAGAGAAAAAAGAGCACTGTAATAATTTTTACATAAAAAACCATGAATAATTGGTAGAGGAAAAAGTCCAAATACCAGTACCACTTTTATTCTCAATCTAGAACCTAAAATTTTGAAAATTAGTGGAGAAAAAAGTCATGGTAAGATACATTAATGTGTTTCATATCCTTTTAGAAAATAAAAAAATCAGCTTATAAAGCATTTTTTGTTTATAAAAAGAAAAATTCTGAAAATCTACAAATTTTGTATTTTAAAAATGGGATCTATATACTGGCTACCTCAGTTTTTTCCAAGAAAAATCACACAAATAGGGCTAATTTTGCTAATTAAGAGTGAAGAACATTGTTTTAATAAATTCTATTGATTAATAATATTTAATATGTACTGAAAAAACATAAAATTTTTAGAAACAAGTATTTTTGCCAAATTTATAAACATCTTAACAATTATCTCTGTCAGTCTTCTTTCCATTATGTTCCTAGTTTTGTTTTTTACCATGTTAATTAAATAAACTTGCTGCTTGAAATGTAGATTACATTATCTAAAAAAAAATCAAACACTCTCTGTGCTGATGCAGTCGCTACGGGCCGCGCCCACGTATAGCATTCTAAACATCAAACCTAGAGTTCCCCCTTCTTGTCTGCACAGAAAGCAGACCTGCCAACCTTTGAAAAGGAGAAATAGTAGCACACCGAATTCAAATTTATCTGAAGGTTGGTTGGTTGGTGGCTGTTTTTTACGCTGCAAATTTTAAGCGAGCAAATCAGGGGTTGATTCTGAGTTTAAAAAAAATACTGAAATTCACAGCAAATTTTCTGAAAAGTTACAACAGACGGGGGGGGGGGTCCACTTCCGCCACATTTTTTGTGTCCCTTTGACAAAATTTGTGTTTTTTCAGGATCTTTTAGCGAAATTTGCAGTTTTTTCAAGATTTGTTTATAAAATTTGCATTTTTTTTGCAATGTTTTTGACGAAACTTGCCATTTTAGGCGATTTGTTGACAAAATTTGCCGTTTTTTCGCGATCTTTTGACGAAATTTGACGTTTTTTGCAATGTTTTTGACGAAATTTGCCGTTTTTACGCGATTCTCTGACGATAGTCACGTTTTTGCCGCGATCTATTGACAAAATTTATCGTTTTTTCGCGATCCTTTGATGAAATTCGTCATTTTTCGCAATGTTTTTGAAGAAATTTGTCATTTTTTTGCGATTTTTTGACGAAATTTGCCGTTTTTCACAATGTTTTTGACGAAATTTGCTGTTTTTTCGCGATTTTCTGGTGAAAGTCACGTTTTTCCCGCGATCTGTTGACAAAATTTGTTGTTTTTTCGCGATTTTTTGACGAAATTTGCTGTTTTTCGCAATGCTTATGACAAAATTTGCCGTTTATTCGCGATCTTTTGACGAAATTTGCAGTTTTTCGCAATGTTTTTGACGAAATTTGCCGTTTTTTAATGATTTTCTAACGAAAGCAGGGATGAGATTGACAAAAAAGCTGAAAACTGTATGTATTTTCACTGAAACAGTGAAGATAAGTTCAGGTATGTATTATTGTTTATTATTTCACCATAAACCTTTAAATTATATTTATTAATATGTACAAGGCTTTTCATTTTTCCTTTGCTACTTCCACTATAAATTGTTTCTTACTCATTTTGGTAATTTGTAAATTAAAAAAATCTTTCACTTAATAATCCAAATATCTTTAACTCTATTTCAGATTTAAATATTTTTCCTTTTCTTCTTTCTTTCCCCCCTTTTTAATTATCTTAATATTTAAATTATATTTTATAACCCCTATTTTCTTTTCTGTTTGTAACATATTATATAATTGATTCTGAGTAAGTTAATCGGAAAATTTAAGAAATCCTCTCTTTAGTTTTCAAATTATAGCAGAATCAGTTGATTCTAAAAGAAAAAACTGTGCGGGAAATAAAATTTTATATCTGTCCTCAAATGAGGACACTGAGCTTTAATTGGTTAATTTCTCCCATTAGGAAAATATGTTTTTACAATAATTAAACAAATTATTAAAATTAAGTTTTAAAATAAATAAGAAAACTGTAAATTCATTAAAACATAGTTAGTAGGAAAATAATAATAATAATAATAATAATAATAATAAACAGAGAAAGGATATTAGATTACATTAAAAAAAAAAAAATGCCAGGCTAATTGAAGAAAGAATGAAGGATTTTAAAATAAATTATCTCCTTTAACTACACATAAAGTGGTTGCATCAAAATATAAAAAACATTAAAAACACAATAATTTAGATTACTTAATAAGATTATGTTGGCTATAGTTATAAAAAAAAAAAAAAAATTACATTAGGTATATTTAAGAAAAATCAGCAACAATAATGAAAATGTTGCAAAACATCAATTAAGCAACAAATAAATCATCATAAAACACAGAGCCTGATATTGTCATAATATAAACCAATGCATAAAAAGAGAACTAAATTACCTCCTTCTTGCTGCCAATGAAAAACAATAAACTGTCTCTTTTATTTGACTTGGTAGCAAAATTAAGGATAATATTGTTTGTAGTAGATGGTTCGATGGAAGGAGAATAAGATCTAACACATTTTCCATTGTAATCAGCTGTCAGACCTATTTTAATCTAAAAAATGACATACATTTAAGTCAATGGCATAAAATTAAAAAAATACAATTAGTAAGAATTAAAAATCGATAAATTAAGAAAGTAAGTTATTCAAACATATCATATTAAGTAAAAAAAAAATATGAATAAATAATTGTTGCTCTTTTAAGTAATGTATCATAAAATACTGTTAATAAGTTTTTTCATCTTTTTAAATAAAAATATTTAAAAAAACAAACTATTAAAGAATTTCACAGAGTTAACAACAGAAAAAAAAAAAAAAAAAAAAAAAAAAGTAATCTTTTTACATTTTACATTTAAACAGACTCTGGCTATATCTCTTCCTTTAATAAAAAAAATTGAAAAATTTCTCTTCAATAGAATTACCATGTAGGAAAGACTGGGACTGGTTGTCACAAAAATAAATAAATAAATAAATAAATAAATAATAATAATAATTTTCAAATATTTATGTACTGGTTGTTACAAAAATAAATAAATAATAATAATATTCAAATATTTAGCTAATCTCTTATTAAAAATGCATTACTCCGGTCGAAACTATCATATTTAATTTTGTAGATTGTCAACTTTTTTAGTAAAAATTTACTTTTTACAATTTTTAAAATGCTAGAAATATTGTCACAATATACGCCAGTTATGGGTTGGTTTTCACAATGAGTATTGGTTGTCACATAGAATATCTATGAAGTTTTAGCTGGGAAGCTTAAATATAAAGACTTAGTTTGGCAGAAAACATATGATAACAATAAATGTAAACTTTTTATAACATTACACAAAAAATTTAGGTATGCAGTTGTACAAGAATATTAAAAAAAAAAAAAAAAAAAAAAAAAAAAAGATTAATGAAAACACTGACCGAAATGAAATTAAATCATTCATCAGATGAAAAATCAGTTTGGCAGTGCTATCAAACATAAGACGTGCTTTTGGAATCTAGAGTGCAAAGTTCATGGGCGCACTGGATGTATTCTAGGCATGACACTCAAGTTTCATTAGGCAGACTGTTTGCGTATGGCTCTATACAAAAATATGCCTCTTCTTTGTAATTACTATTTTGTCTCTTTCATTCCTTATTTTTCTTGAAAGTTTTCCTTTCTTAAGATTTTCTGCACTTATCTAGGTAACATGCAGCAGTAATAGATGTTAAAATCATAGACTACATTCCAAATTGAAATTTGCTCATTTTTTATTCTCCTTACATATGAAGAATATGTTCCTATGTTTTCAGCATAACATCAAGAAAAATTACCATGTGAATGATACTTTCTAAAGTTCCCCACCATTTTAAGAAATGAATGTACTTGATGAAATGAAATACAATTAGGTGTTTTCTATGATTGAGGATACATGATACTACTTGCCCCACTCATGCTGTGACAACCAACTCCATTTCAAAGTATGCCACATTTTTTTTTTTTTTTTTAGTGTTATTCAAAAACATTTTTAATTATAAAGCCACATAAAATGTAAGCCAATAGTACACTACTAATAATATGATATCAAAATTTAGAACAATATAAAAAAAAATATTTGCTCAGCATAAAAACAATCACCAGTAAAAATAAATATTTTGACATACAACAATGATTGTTTAAATCAAAAGTCAAACTAACCAAGTAATTGGAGTATAAATCATATTTATTGAGTCATGTCATCAAAACGCATGTACTGACGAATTAGTGAGTTGGCACAATTTATATGAGAGAAGAAAAGAATTTGATGATAACTTATCCATGTAACAACCAGCCTGTTCCTCGTATTTCAAAACAATTAAATTCTATAAAACATTTTCATACTGTAGCTTCTGTCAGGATTCAGTTTTGAACAAGTGGGTGGGAAGATCTTACTACAGAATGGTGGACTACAGAAATAGGTGTAATGTGCTCATAATTAGGTATAAAAATTCTGATTTCTGGGGGAAGGGCTTCAGCTCTCTTAAGTCTCCTGTCTGTCACATATTAATTTGTATAGTAAAAAGTACCATGAACAGTTTGAAAAAATCCTATATAAGAAATTAAAATAAATTTGCTCTCTATTTCATTTATGTTTTAAACAGCAAGATTCAATCAAATGTCACTATTGAAAGTTAAAAGAAGCATATCTACATATCTAACATACAAATTAAACTTATTCTTCCTCCGTGTTCAAGTATTTTGCAAGGGCAGATCATTAAGAGATTTTTAAAAGAGCATGAAATTTAGAACAACATAAATGCATAATTGTGACATAATTGCAACAATGACATAAATGAATACACATCAAGTCTGGTCATATATATTAATGACTAGTTAATAACCAATATACGAATGAAATCTCTCTTTAAATTTCCACATTACTTACACTTGAGGCTTTCTGTCTAGCTAATAAGATCTTATCTTTCAACTCCTTCAAGTTCAGCATTGTAATTTCATGCTGCTTTCTGACACGTTTAGCTGATGCATCAGCACTATCAGCTAGTCGAGAGGCAGCTCTAGTATCGTCTCTTGCTTTTTCAACTAAAAATGGAAGTATTAAAATCATAATATAAATGTTCAAAATGTTCGTCTTATTTCAAATAAGTATTATTGATACAGACAATTTAGTAACAAACTAAAATTGGAGAATAAGTGTTTTTTTTTTGTTTTGTTTTTTTGTTTTTTTGTAGTTGTAGTAGTAATAGTTATAGTAATAGTAGTAAGGTTTTTCTTCCACATTTAATGATAAGCATCATAAAGACATCTTAATATCAACCAAAAGAAAACAAAATTTTAAAATCAAATCTATAAGCCAAAGCATTTTTAATTGCACTTTATTGTTTAATTTATAATTCAACTTGATTTTCTTAAAGAATATTTATGTCTGAGCTAGAGTCAGTTTAAACATGTGGATAAGAGATTTAATTGCTAAGAGTTAAAAAAAATCTTAAATCCAAGTTAATGTCAATGTATTCAAACTTGCATAATTTAAGTAGGATGATACAATTTTCATCGCCCACCCCTGCTAAAAATGCAATTTTAAATAATTTCTACCCATAAAATATAGAAAAAAAATCTAATCTATGACATGTGACCTAAAATGACTGATTTCTAATAAATACTTCTTTAATATAGAAAAGCATGCATCCCTAATTAAGATAATTTTCAAAAATACTGAAGTTATCTTATTTATGCTTTCACTGTTAGTAAATTTAAGTATACATTAAGATATAACTTACTCATTCGTGTAAGGTTTTCCAGTCCACTGACAGTGTTAGCTCGAATAGAGTCAAATTTTGGAATCAAATCATTGTCAAGTCTATTCAGTAACCTATCAACTTTATTGTTAGCTCTTTTTGCTTTTACTTCAGCTAATCTTGCTTTTTCAGCAGCATCTTCTACAACACCCTGTACTCCTGAAAAACAAACATATTCCTGTATATTCATATTTTAAGATAACATGACTAATCAAGGTGCATGTGAACAGTATAAATATCATAAAAATAAGACTAGCTTCTTTTTCTTTCTTTCTTTTTTACAATATTAATACTTAAGATTATTATACTTAAGATTATTATAACAATATTAATACTTTAAGATTGATTTTTAACTTTATTTAGTAGCATATTTATACATTTTATGTGAATTTTACAGAATTAAAATTTTTATATAAATATAGTGGTTGCGAAGAACATGATTTATTTATTAAAAGTTAAATAAAAAGTGTTTAAAATTTGATACACTAGGCATTTAAGGGTTAAAAGTAAGTAAATTTTTAAGACGGAAAATTATAAACTTAGATCCACAAAAGAATAAATAAGTGTGCATTTGAATACATTCTTTATAAGCAATAGGCTAAAATTGTTCTTATATAAAGCATGAGACAGCTAA
The DNA here is from genome assembly GCA_963931845.1 of Maratus michaelseni. NCBI lineage: Eukaryota > Metazoa > Arthropoda > Arachnida > Araneae > Salticidae > Maratus > Maratus michaelseni. The sequence goes on from OZ007594.1 coordinate 78,820,314, forward strand.
TTTTCACATAAAATGATTTTAATAAGGAAAACTTATATATTTTACAATTAATCAAACAAAATTTCTTAAAATAAATCAAAAGTAAAAACTCATGAAAGTTGAATTAATTGTATAAACATTATACCTTTAGGTAGTGCATCAAGTTCTTTGTTAATGAGGTCATTATTTCTTTTTCCAAAAGCAAGATCCTCTGATAAATCATCCAAATCCTTTCTCCTTTCTCGCATTTTTCCTTCGAGCTCTACAAAAGCAAATTGTACCAGATTAGAATGATTTTCTGTTTAATTTAACACAAATGAAAGATTAAAATGATCATGTACTGCATATATACAGAATTTTTTTTTTGCAGACTTGTGAAATTAATATCTTGCTTAATATAATATATATTTTTAATATTCCAAGAATCATTAGTCCACATTTCCATGTGACATCACTTTAACTTATTTTCACATTAAAACTTCTGATTTATGCAATACATACTTTAAAGTAAGCTCAATTTTAGGAATATTTTTAATTCTTATGTATTAAAGCAACAAGCCAAAAAGCTAAAAATTTCAGCACAAAATCGATCTTTCTGCACATGCTTCAACTTTTTTTTAATGTTGGAACGTTGTATAAAGAAGGTAATAGAACTAACAAGAATCAGGATGGTTGGGGAAAGAATATCTTGCCTATTGGCTTACTGCTCGCAACCCTAGATCTCATTCTACTTTTTCTACCCCTTCCCGGAGCGGCTTGATTATGATCGATGAGCCTTCTTCTACATGCTTTGTTTGACAGCAGGGTTTACAATGAGAACCCCATTCGTTGGTGTTCAATTGGAAAGGAGGATGGAAACCACATTTCTTTATACTAAAAGAATTACGGCCCTATTAAATTTTTTTTAAATATTGCATTTATGGATGTGAAAATTATGTATCTATAAGTATTTTTCAATGACAAATCCAAATATCTAATTTTCATAACGATGGGATAATTAGAGGCGAAATATCATTTATTTTTTAATTAATTGATTCACTTTTTTAACACATCCTTTCATAGCCGAAATGTCTGACTTTCACTCGAGACATTGAGACTACTCAATGAAAGATTGAAAATTTTTATACTGCCAAATTTCAAAGCCTTATAAAATTTCTAAAAATATCAGATTTTTGTATTTGAAAAGCATGCATTCTTGCTTAAAATGGGCTGGGATTTCAGAGTTAAAAAAATTTTTGCATTCAGCCCATAATTTTTTATTTTAAAAAATCCCGATTTTTACATAGAAAAGAAATAAAACACTAAGGATTTCGCTATTTCATTTCAAATTATCTCGGGTTGTATGGGTCTGATCACGATGCGCTTTGGCTCATTCGACTCGCTATCGATAGAACTTACTGATTTTAGTTCAAAGTTTCACCAGTGAAAAAATAAATCAACAATCACAGTTTTTAAAAATATGTTGATGCAGTTTCCGCAGGATTCTAAACAAAATTTTCTTACTGAATAAACCGACCAGCATAGTGGGCAAAACTCAGCTAGTTGTGTAATAATTAGATTTGCCTACTTGCTAACTTTTGAAAATTGTAATGTCTGAAATTATGTCTGAATTGTATTACACACATTTTCTTTTCATGTAAATATATGATCCAAGTAACACATAAATGACTTTTGAGACTTCTTTTAAAGTGCGTAACAGATAATTATTATTTAATAATCTACAATGACTATTATATTTATATTTAGATATAAAAAATACATACAAAAGCCACAATTGTCTCTATTGCTTTGCCTATATTTATTAATAAAGGAGGAAAAAATACACCAAACTCAAGCAAAAACTTATTCAAAACATAATCTCCTGTTACATACAATGAAAAATTAAAAGATTTTTTATATTTTTTGATAATGAAACCTGAACTTATTGTTTAAACAATGCTAAACATCCCCTTACATTTAGTATTTATTGCTATTAAAAGCAGTTAGAAAGTAATTCGTAATTTAGTTTTTTTTTGGGCAGTTGGTCGTGTAGTGTGAAGGTTGTATTAGCGCTCCGCAGGTATTGGGGGCCGTTGACCGTTTTGTAGCGACCGGCTGTTGTACTCTGCTGTCTCGTGTGTTTTCTTTTGGCTTGTGGTTATTGTATTATAGTAAGTGTATCGTTTCTGCTTTATCTCGGTTTGGGTTGCATTTTTCTGGGTGTCTGTCTATATTTCTGTGCTGTAGCTGTAAGTAGTGTTTTATTTTTCTTGTGTTTACTATGTAACTTGTGGTTTGCATGTCGGGTATGGCCAACTCGGCTTTTAAGTTTGTTAATGATGATATTGCTGAACAAGTACCGGCAATTAGCATAGAAATGGGGGATGTGGATAACTATGTATTAATTAGCGACTCTAACTACTCTAATGTTGCTCGGTCATCTGCACCGGTGTCCTCGTTATTAGATATGGCTGCGGCGAATGACGGAAAGTTTTTTAATATTTTTTTACAAAGTATGGACTCTAGTGCTATACCTACTCGTGATCCTCGTGTCGTGCAGGCGGAACTTAAGGCCAAAGTAACTCATGCGGCGGACATAGATACTGTACAGTACACTAGGGCGGGTTGTATAATTATAAGTACTCGACAAGTGATTTGTGGCAAGGAGGTTTGTAGCCTGTCTGAGTTTTTGGGTGTGGCAGTTAAAATTCGTGTTGTTTGGGAAAACATAACCAACAGGTTCCTGCTTTTCAACATCCCGGTGGATATTCCGTTGAATGAGATTGGCCACGAAATCGCTGAATGTAATAACATTCAAATTTTGGAACTCCGCCGGTTTCTCCGTAAGGACTCGAAAAATTCAGTGTCTCCGGTTCTTGTGACGGTTATTGGCACATCCTTTCCGTCAGAGATAAAAATGTGGTTCTAGATACAGAAAGTATGCCAATTCTTCGACAGGCCTCGACAATGCTCGCTCTGTTACAAATTCAACCACCCTTCGGGGAGATGTAAATCACCACAGCTCTGCGCCACCTGTGGTCTTCAACATACTGGCCAGTGCTCTACACCTGTAAAATGTGTAAACTGTGAGGGAGAACACCGGTCGGACTTTAATCAGTGCCCTTCCCGGATCGCAGAAGTTGATTTTTTAAAATTCAAATGTAGCAATTTCCTTTCTTTCGTTGACGCGCGCAGAAAATATTCCATAAAGGCTACTCTGGGCAGGTATGCTGAGGTGGCCAGTGTTAAGTCATCGGATTTTGAAGACATGCGAAAATTCATTGAGGCCAGGACCAACAATATGCTCAAAGTATTGGTTGATTTCTCTTCAAAACACTCGGAGAAAATCATCGAAGCGATTAATGCCCTCAGCGTCATGTTGATGAACTGCTTAGCTAAGCTGAGTGAAGCTTCTCCAGAGCGTAAGCGAGTGAATAAAGGTGGTGGAAGTCACTTAAAAAAAAAAAAAAAAAAAAAAAAAAAATTGTTTTTGGGGGTCTGCAAGTGTCAGTTTCCCAGTTTTTTACTAACCCAGCTTTGCTCCGCTATTTGTTTTGGGACCTTTTTCTTCACCTTTAAATGGGGTTCAGGGTGCTGCAATGGAACTGTAGAAGCATATTAAACAAACAATCCTGGCTTAGGTGCCCTCTGTTTACTATAGCGGATGTTCTTGTGTTGCTGGAAACGTTTCTCACGCCAGAAAAATCTTTGGTCATCCCAGGTAAAATTGTCTATCGTCTGGATAGGATTGACCGTCCAGGTGGGGGTCTGGCTATTGCCGTTAATTCTGCTTGGTCGTCCCGCCAACTTACTTTTAACAACCTTGGATTTGCTAATGAGATCATGGGTATTCATCTTGACTACGGATCGGTGCACCTAAATATTATCAATGTATACTCTTCCTCCGGCCTGATTGTGGCCGACCTCACTAAGCTCTGTGATAGGCTAGCTGACTCATCTCTCATTCTTGGGGATTTCAACCTTCACTACCGTCTTTGGGGTTCCCTGGTGTCTTCGCGGGCTAGTGATAGCTTTGTTGAGTGGATGTCGGCAAGTACGTTTTGCCTAATGAACTCTACTTCCCCTACCCATGTGGCTCCAAATGGAACATGCTCACTGATAGATCTCTCGCTGTGCACCCCGGATCTTCTCGCCCGTTCTACGATCCATGTCGAAGAAGAATTATATGATAGTGACCACTTCCCAATTACTATTGCTATGAATCTCTGCACTCCAGTTCAGCCGGGCTTCACCCTTTTCAACTGGTCGCGTATAGGTAAAGAGGTCAATGAAAATCTACAGACTATTACTGACATCGACTATCAGTCCTTTCATACGTTAGTTCTCCTGGCCATGAATAAACACAGTTTCTCTAGGGTCATGCCAGCGAAGTGCCTTCCAGCTTGGTGGACGGCAAGGTGCAGCAACCTGAGCAAGCAGAAGCAATTCCTCCTTAAAAGAGCCCGTCGCCTGGTGTCTACGGAATACTGGGTTAAGTACAAACGGACTGCGGCAAAGCTCCGTCAGGTGGTGAGAATGGCGAAGCGTAGTTTCTGGGATGCGGAGTGCCGCAAAGCGAATGACCCGCATATTTTATTCAAGATTTTCCGCAAAATCAGAAATCGCTCAAGCCTGTCTCCAGAGTCACATTTTTGTATCCATATTGCCAATTCTTTCAACTCTGATGCAGCGGCGCAAGCCGAAGCCTTTGCTAACCAGTTTAGTCAGGAATGTGACCATCAACCCCTCCCTTTCACCTATGGTAATGAAGTTCACAGCCAGCTTAACTCTCCTTTTACTATGCAAGAATTGAAAGATGCCATCAATCGGACAAGAATTACCACTCCGGGTGAGGATAAAGTGAGCGCTGCCGTTTTTAAGACCTTAAATGACCACTCTCTCCAATGTCTGCTGCAGATTTTTAACAACAGCTGGATCTCAGGTGATATCCCAGATGCTTGGTCCTCTGCGATTATCTTTCCTATCTTAAAGCCTAGTAAACCTAAATCCCATGTTTCCTCCTACCGTCCGATTGCCTTGACCTCTGTTATGTGCAAAATCTGTGAGAGAATTATCTCCTCTCGTATTAATCGTTACCTGCTTCAAAATAAATTAATTGACAGAAGACAGTTGGGTTTCCAGCCGTTCCGTGACTGCCATGCTGCCCTTGCCGTTCTCCATCAGGATCTCTTACTGGCAAAGAAGGAGAGGAAATTCATTTTGGGTGTATCCCTAGATATTCAGGCTGCGTATGACTCTGTTTATATAGATGGTCTTATGTCTAAATGTGCTCAATTGGGCATTACGGGCTCGATTCTTCGATGGCTGCATCGCTTTCTTTCCGCTAGAAGGATCAAGGTCTCCTGGAGAGGTGTTCTTTCGACAGCCCGTGGTATCGGTAAAGGTGTGCCCCAGGGCTCTGTGTTGAGTCCGATTTTGTTCACAATCTATTTGGCGGATTTTTATGAAGTGTTGGAGGGTCTCGACATTAAGTTTCTTATATATGCTGATGATATTTTTATATATTGCGCGGCTGCCTCTTTGGAGTCCTGCAGAGAAAAAATCCAAGATGCGCTCAGGCTCATAGTGCAATGGTGCTCTTACTGGAAGCTATCTATCAGATCAGACAAATGTCATGCCATTAACCTATCAAGGAGGTTGGAGGAATGCGAGTTTCAATTTACTATTAACGGCGGACTGATTGACTGGTGCTCGGAAATTAAGTTTCTTGGTTTCGTCTTTGCTCGCCGGGGTGGATTTCGTAGACACGCAGAGTACCTTCGGGTAAAAGTTTTTAAAAGAATCAACATTCTGAAGGCCCTGGCCCAGAGGAGTTATGGAGCAAGATCTTCCCACCTCCTGACGCTAGCCTCCTCCGCAATTCGAAGTGTCCTTGAATATGGGGCAGCCATCTTAGTCTCAGCATGCAAGACCATTTTTCTAAAGTTGGAAGTGCTGCAGAATTGTGCTATAAGGGTGGCACTGGGACTTCCGGGATGGACCCCGATTTTGCTTTTGCGTAAACATGCTGACGCTCTTCCTATTGTAGACAGGATCCGGGATCTAGCTTTCCGGTTCTGGATTAAACAGGTTTCTCTGGGCAGCTGGTCATCTTTCTTTGAATTTCGCACGGATGGTTTGGTCTCTTTTGTAGATAATTTACCATGTGTTTCTAAGAATTTGAATGAGTTCGGCTGCAGGCTGGATCATCTGCTGCGTTTCCAAGTTCCTCTGCCTATGAATACAGATAAAGTACAATTCTTTTCCTCGGGCCTACCTTTTCAGAGTACAGAGCTGGAATCGAGTATTATAGCTTCCCTTTTTGCAGATTTTATCCAAGAGTTTGCGGGATCCTGGAACATCATTGCCACTGATGCATCGAAGTCTCCCTCTATTACGTCGATCGCTGGCTGCTCACGAACAGGTCAGTTTGGCTATAGAATCCAACAGGTCAACTCTATTTTTTCAGCGGAGGCTCTGGCGATGGGTACGGCTTTGGATGAGCTGGTATCAGTGTCGCTTCCAGCTGTAATTCTCACTGATAGCTTGTCTGTTTTATCAGCGCTCCAATCTACGCATTTGAAGTCACCTAAGGTTGTTATATGGCTCTATAATAAAATTCTTCGGGTCTCAGCCCATATTCCGAAACTCTTCCTGTACTGGGTTCTGGGGCACCGGGGGATCCCCTTAAATGAAAAAGCAGACAACCTGGTCAAGAGTGTATCTGATTTTGACACCATGATCGAATGGATCTCTCCAGAGGATTTAATCTGCGCTCAAAAGAAAAAGATGAAGAGTCAGTTTGGGCTCACCTATAGCTCCTGCAAGTATCAGTACTCGCAAGGGAATATTCCCAGTGCTAAGCAGACGTTCCGTTGGTCTCGCAATAGACAGGAGGATGTTTTTATTTCAAGGTTTCTGTGTGGTATGCTGATAACCCCCGGAATGTTGGCTCGTTTTAATCTGGTAGCGGACGGCAGTTGCCGCACTTGTGGAGTAGCTGACTCCTTGGAGCATATTTTGTTTCGGTGTACTAAATATCAGTCCCAGCGTAGTTGTTGTTGGAATAGTGATACCTTGAACAGTGGGTCTTTTCGTTCGATGGTGTGCTTTATTAACGATTTCTGTTCTTCGAAAGAGTTTCGCGCTGCTACTCTGAACTTTTTCCATAGTATTGATCGCTTTTAAGTGGGTGTTTTGTTCGTTGTGTTGGTTGTTTCTTGTGTACTAAATATCAGTCCCAGCGTAGTTGTTGTTAGAATAGTGATTCTTTGTATAGTGGGTCTTTTCGCTCGATGGTGTGCTTTTTTAACGATTTCTGGTCTTCGATTTCTGGTCTTCGAAAGAGTTTCGCGCTGCTACTCTGAACCTTTTCCATAGTATTGATCGCTTTTAAGTGGGTGTTTTGTTTGTTGTGCTGGTTGTTTCTTGTGTACTAATTTTCAGTCCCAGCGTAGTGGTTGTTAGGATAATGATTCTTTGAATAGTGGGTCTTTTCGCTCGATGGTGTGCTTTATTAACGGTTTCTGGTCTTTGAAAGAGTTTCGTGCAGCTACTCTGAACTTTTTCCATAGTATTGATCGCTTTTAAGTGGGTGTTTTGTTCGCTGTGTTGGTTGTTTCTTGTTTGTGGATAATTAGAGACAACAGCCAAGTAGCTATAGGTCTCATGCACCCCCCCTTCAAAGTTCAAAAGTTATTCGTAATTTAAGGCAAGATAAATGAAACTTGGGAGAAACTTTACAAAAATAAATATCCTAAGTGTAAAAGTGTAAAACATTGTGAAAATGTGTAAATTTATATCTTAAATGTAAAAGTTAGCAAGTATACATTTGTTTCCATTTTTCATATTAAATTTTAGATTTTTTTTTCCAATGTTTACTTTCAAAACTTCCATGTACTGCTTCATAATAAATCTGCATTTTTTGTGTTAAAACATAACACTACATTATACTACAGAAAAATATTCATATCAATAAGCTTGGATATTGGTCAGATTAATTTTATTCAAATATAAGACAAAAACCTTCATATTTTGGAACAAAATGTGTATGAAGAAATTTTAAAATAGAAGAAAGAATCTACATTACTAGTAGAGACCAATCACTTTTTTTCAGGGTAGGAGATTAAAATAGTTTGAGCATCGAACAAACAGCCGTAAAACATGAGTCAGGTTATTTTTCTGAAAACAGCCAAATGCTATGAATTCTAATTCCTCATTTAATGTGTTAAACATATTAAATATTTTATATAATAATTCATTATTCAAAAAATATACTTGAATTGATCTATTCAAAGCATTTCACAATTTAATAAATATAAATGTTTTTAAAGTGTGATAGTATAAATTCTACTTTTTACAATAATTTACATCTATTGCAATGGGGTAAACCCCACTGTACATAGACACATATGAATTATACCAGGAATATTACCAGGAATTTTCTCTTCATTTAATTTTTGAGCTTCAGCAAGCAGTCTTAGACTCTTGGCTCTAGCATCATCAGCCTTCTGACTCAAAGATTCACCAACAGGAGGATAAGCCTAAATAATGCAGATCAAAGAAGTATTGTATTAATTAGCTGCTGTGAATATAACACACTAAGAAACAATGATATTATTTTTTTAGAAAAGATATTTCTAATAATATACTTAATAACTAAATGATAATTTTTTTCCTTCATGGCAGAGATGATTAATTTTTTATTGAAAATTGTTAAAATATAAGAGTTAAATTTTTCTTTTGATAGCAATATATTTAAATTGCTATGAAAATTAATTTAATTGCCAAATAATTTTATACTAGATGGAATAATCTACATTTGATAAGTGACATGCAAATGAAAATATTGATATTTTTGTTTATAAGCCATGCATAACAAATAAAAAAAGATAAGATAACAAATTTTAATTGCACTTGTGACTTAACTTAAATCATGTATTCATTGTTACTGAATTAAAACTTTTTTAGGCACTTTTTATAAATTAAACCTGGAAAAAAATAACTAAAACTAAAATTGCTTTATGATTCCCAAATAAATTTTAAAGACACCACAACAATTATTGACAATTCTTTAGATTCATGCTTGTGAAACATACAGGGTGTCCATAATTAAATGACCCTACTTTAAAGTTATCTACAGACGAAACTATTGGTCAGAAAGTTGTGAAATTTTGTGAAGGACATAACAAAGGAATGGGAATTTGTTTAAGAGAAAAAAAAAATTAAAAATTTAGCCACCAGATGGTGTTTTTAATGAATTACACATTTAGCATACATTTACGGTAGTTTACATATTTTATTGCAACAAAACATATTCCATATGATGGCCATCATTTTCAGCTACCATCTGGAATCGTAAGATAGCATGTTCCACAGTTGACTGCAGTGTGTTCTGGGGAATGCTAAAAGCATGTCGTGAAAAAAGTTTTGTTGTAATAAAATTTGTAACCTATCGTATATGTATGCTAAATTTGTAATTCATTAAAAAATGCTCTCTAGTCATGAAATTTTGAACTAATTTTTTTTTTTCGCTAAAACAAATTCCCACTCTTTTATGATGTCCTTCACAAAATTTCATAACTTTCTGACCAATAGTTTCATCTGTAGACAACTTTAAAGTAGGGTCATTTAATTATGGACATCCTGTATATATTATTATTTATAACTTTAACTAAAAATGCTTATTCACAAGCTAAATTCAGTAAAATACCAATGCATAGCGCTTAAGCTGATAAATTAATATCTTTAACTGTTAAATATAAAAAACAACAGCAAATTTTGCTAAACTGAATGACACAGGATAGAACAACTTCAGGCAGGATTTTTGGAGGAAGTATTTTGTAATTTTACCCAATTAAGAAAATCATATAACAAGACCTCACATTTCACTTAATAATCACACCATTTGTTTAGCAATCCATACATTCATTACAAACAAGCATGCTTATTATTAAACAGAGTATGCATCAAAAATAAAGAAAATATCACGAAAGCAAACAAAATATAGTATATAATAACTTAAACAAACAAATTAATACAAATACTGTAACTAATTTAAAAATGTATTACAAACCTGTCTATATGCATTTTCAGCAGCTCTTTCAGCTTCTTGTGCAGCTAATTCTGCTGCTAAAATGGCATCAATAATACTTTGATAGGCTTTTGCTGCTTTTAATGGTATATTTGAAAGTTCTTTTGTAGGTTTAAATAAACTGAAAAAGAATTAAAAAATATTTTAAGTGATATATTGAAAAAAATATATATATTCTTTATGAAGAGCAATCATATCCACACTTAGAATAATAGAAACTGTAACATCATTTTGAAATATTGATTATTAAAGATAAAACACTGGCGAAGATATCTAAATTATAACCTTACTTTGCTAAACGTTGACTTTGCTTCTCTAGTTCTTCAGCATGTTTCTGTGCTGGAATCACATACTTCTCTCTATATATTGGATTTAAATGTGCAAGTTTACTTCGGAGTTCATCTAAACGATCAGTAGCATTAGCAAGATCTCGGAGATACCGTGGCAGATACTGAAATAAATAATAAATTATTGCATAATTTGATAGAAAAATTGAATATTAAAGAACATTTTAAGAATAAAAAAATTAAATTTTCTTTTGCTGACTTTATAAATACATTAGGCAGACATAAATTACAGCAATAAAAAGGTAATTTTTTTTTATTTTCATCTTACTAGAATAATGGTGAAATAAATTAAAATCTTGTAATTTATGCATTTTTGACATCAAGACCTCCTCATATTATAATCATTCATAAACTATATTATACTATAGCAGTATAGCATAGCAAGTAATATATTTCACCAAGATTATATCATATGCCAAAATCACAAATTTTTTACTTATTCTGCTATTATTCTAGGGCAATAAATTGACTGGAAAAAAAATTAAATATTCAATTATAATTTCAATATAATGAAATTAGACCAAATATGGTTATTTCATCCTGAAAATGCAATATCTATATTATAAAACAAAAACATACCTGTGAGTAATACTGATGTCATATTGATGGTGGCAACGACCTGACCAAAAATTTTTGCTTTTTTTACCTTTTAAACATTGCTCAATTTCAATTTTTATATCATTGAATAGAAAAAAAAATGTATCTTCAAATAAAATTTGTTTGAAAATTGTATCTCAATTTACTGATTTTTTATGGGTTTTAAAATAATTTTTAAGCATGAATATTTTTAAATCTGCATGCAACCTAAATACGGAAGATAAATCTGCTTGCACTTAAAATAATGTAAATGTGTAATATTCTATAACTAAACTGTCAAACAAAATTAAAAATTCACAAATAAATAAATAAAACACATACGGAGAGTATATCAGAATCTTTAACATGTGTTAGATTGCCTGGTCCATCTATATTATAAAGCAAACACATGTCCATGAGTAATATTGGTGTCATATGGATAATGGCAAAGACATGAGCAATCAGTTTCAGTTTTATCAGAAACTATTAACATCTAAACATTGCACAATGACAAGTTTCACACCATCAATTAGGAAAGAAATACACTTTCAAATGCAAATTGTTTCAAAACTATCTCAATCTTCAAATTTTTTATGGTTTTAAAATGATTTTAAAATATGAATTTGTTTTAAATCTACCTCCATCGTATGCAACTTAACTGTATGAAAGATTTATAACCTATTTGCACTTAAAGCAATATAAATAATTCATCATTTGTCCCAGACTAATATTACATAACGAATTTAAAATTTCATCAATAAATAAATAAATAAAGTAAAATAAATATAACACAAACTTAACATGTATGTAATCAAATTAAACATTTAAACACTGAAATAATTATAATCAAGAAGTCTGCTGTAAATAGCAAAATCTTTGCTAATTTCACTGGCTAGTAACACCTGGCATGTGGCTAATATAAAAATATTGTTTCTTTAATTTAAAACTTTATTTGAATACATAATTGGTATTTTTCCAATAAAAATGCTTTTTGGCATTGCAATTAAAAAATAAATGGGTTGGATTGGATTGGTTGTCTGAGTTGGACTGCCTGTTTTTTTATTTTTTAAAAAAGTAAAAAGGTGATATTAAAACAATAAAGAAAATATATCACATATTCAAAAATGAAAGTCATATTTACCTCAAACTTTATTGAAGCATCAATAAGTGCATTGTTAGCTAAACTCAATAAATCATCAGCTTCTTTTAACGTCATATTAGATGTTTCAAGGTGACCATTGATTTCATTTATCATGGCCTGAAAAAATAATAAAAATACTTTCATTAAAAAGGTTAAATAATGATTTATGCATATTCAATTTTAATTCTTTTTTTTTTTTTTACAAATCTTCAACATTATGATATACACAGTGGTGGCAGTATTAATATAAACATTATAGAATAGAATTAGGCATAGGACTTTTTCAAACAGGAGAAAAGAAATTAACAGTTATTTATCACAACATTGTAATCATTTTTATCTCATTTAGAATTGCTAGACTATAAATTTTTCTTGTAATTTGTACGTTTTTGTGTCTTATTGTATGTTTAAATCATTCCTGCACAATGTTTTCTTCTGTTTTTAGGGTTCCATAATTAAAAAGTAAAAATGGAACCATTATAAGATCACTTCTGTGTCTGTCTGTCCATCTGTCAGAGCCCTTTTTTTCGTTAAACTATGGGACATGGAAAGTTCAAACGTGGGAAAGTTATAAAACTTTTTTATCCACATATCTTCAGATTATTAGCCATTCACAAATATGTTTAGGGAAAATTTAAGGGGCTAATTAAATTACTTAAAAAAAAAAAGGTTTCTTTTTGTATATCATGTGGAGTATTGTGTGAAAGAACTCGTAACATCGAATTCAAAAATATATTTGTTTTAATTTTAGGTATGATATTATCAGAAATATCATCGAAAGTATACTTGGAAAAATATGCCCCCCCCCCCCTCCTATTTCCAAATCTACTGAAACTAAAATTATGAAAAAATTAGGGGTAGTAGGAGTTTTTATTTAAACCTTGCAGGAAAACTATAGCAATTTTTCTAGGTAACATAGTTTTTTAGAAAAACACATTTTTCTGTTACACACAAACTTTACTTTTCAGGTTATCAACAGGATAGTTGACGGGCGCTCGAGGTATCTATCGACACAGAATCATCCAAGGATATTTGATAATGATTTTTTTTTTAAATTGTCAGTAATCAGACGAGATATTAATTAAGTTACTTGGGAAAAAAACTTTCTTTTTATATATCATGTACGTAGAGTATTGTTTTTAAGATCTCGTAACATCGAATTCAAAAATATATTTGTTTTAATTTTAGGTATGATATTATCAGAAATATCATCGAAAGTATACTTGGAAAAAAATGCCCCCCCCCCTTCCCCCTCCTATTTCCAAATCTACTGAAACTAAAATTATGAAAAAATTAGGGGTAGTAGGAGTTTTTTATTAATTAATAAACAGAAATTAATAAATTTAATGTACAGAACCCTTTGAGCATGAGTTATACTCATACTTGACTGGTTTATTTATTATTATGTTGTAAATAATTCATTATATGTACATTTTTTTAAAATAATTCAAAAACCTCCTACTGAAGACTTTTTGTGCCATAATTGTACAGTACTCACCTACAAAAATGACATGAACTGACTTTCATTTTATTGTCATGCTGTTACTTAAACTTGATATTATTGTAAGCTAAAAGTATCTCCCTTCTTAAATTTTTAATTTAGTATATTTTTATCTTAAGTTTTGAGCTCTATTTATAAAATCTTGTGTTAAAGTACAAATATTTATTATTTTTTAAGGGATTCCATTACTAAAATGTTCATGACCGTTAATGATTTTTAACATACTTTGATTTGTTTCTGTTGCTACAATTAATTTTTGATTTACAATGGAAAGTATGACTGCAAAATTAGGTAAATTGTATTGATAGAATATGGTAATACAAATATTGTTGGAAAATAATAACTATAAATATTAATAAAAAACTGTTTTTAAGGAAAATTTCTTAAAGAAGAGATATCACTGACATATTCTAAATAGTTTAGTAGGATGTGAAAAATGACAGTAGTGCAATAAAACCAAAACAAACTATTTTTTTTTTTTTTTTTTTTTTTTTAACAGATAAATCAGGTAACTTTTATCGCATTTAATATTTGAAATCAAATGCCTTCTTTTGTACTTAGAAAAACAAATAAAAGTATTTTCCCTATAATAAAACTTGAAAAAAGCAAGATGAAAAAATATAATATATGCAGTATGGAACCATTTATCCTGAATCCAGTTAACCGGAAAACCAGTTATCCAGAATGATATTTTCAACTGACTGATTTCAGAATCTTTCCAGAAAAAAGTGCCATGCAGTGCCAGTTTGACATGTGCATTGCTTGATACATTACTACATACTACATGCATTGTACAACTTGATCAATATCTAGGATTTTAAATGAAAGCATTTTTAGTTAGATATTGAGCATTTTAAGTTTTATGCAGAATTATTGCTTCCAAGGTATTGTCTTCTTTCAAACTCTGATTAATCTTTGATCTTGATAACATCTGAGCCTTAATCAGAGCAATCTAATAATTTGAAATCAGTAATAATGTTACAGCCACATATATTCTACAAATCTCATCAAATGGTTGTTGCTTTATTGTCCAACCAGTTATCCAGAAAAACCAGCTATCCGGAATACATCTGGCCCGAACCATTCCAGATAAATGGTTCTGTACTGTATATATATATCATCATCATCATCATCATCATCATCAACCGTTTTCAATCCACTGCTGGATGTAGGTCTCCCCCAGATTTTTCCATTGTTGCCTGTCTAGTGCTTTAGTCATCCAATTAACACCGGCCACTTTTCTGATTTCGTCACTCCATCTTACTTGAGGTCGTCTTCTTGGTCGTTTTACATCTCTGGGATACCACTGTAGGGTGTTTGTGCTCCATCTATTGTCTTGTCTTCTTGCAATGTGCCCAGCCCATTTCCATTTTAGCCATTTAATTCTCTCGATAATGTCAAAAACTTTCGTCTGACTTCTTATCCACGTTATTCTCTTTCGTTCTCTTCTGGTTATGCCTAGCATACATCTTTCCATACTTCGCTGTGTTGTTTGTAATCTTTGTACCATCCGTTTTGTTAGTGTCCAAGTTTCTGCTCCATAAGTTAGTGCAGGCAAAACACATTGGTTAAACACCTTTCTTTTCAAACAAAGAGGCATGTTACTTTTCAGAATAATATTGTTCTTCCCAAAAGCACTCCATCCATTTCTTATTCTTCTATTGATTTCATTCATGATACTGTTGTCTGAAGATATTTCTTGTCCAAGGTACACATAACTTTCAACATCTTTAATCTCAGTGTTGTTGTAGACGATTTTCTTTTTTGATGCAAATGAATTGAACATCACCTTAGTCTTTTCCAAATTTATTTTTAATCCCACATTAATACTAGCTTCTGCCAAATCTTTTAGCATATTTTGCAATTCTTCAGGGCTATTACTGAAAATTAAAATGTCTATATATATATATATATATGTTTATAAGTTTCACAAATATATTTAATTGGATAATGAGTGCCAAAAGTTTTTCAAAGACAGTAGTAACTCCTGCTATTGCTTTATAATTATGTATATTCTTTTATGAAACCTTCAAACACATTGTGCTTTTCATCATTCGGTTTTTATGTGTCATGTATTTACTAAACGCTACCATATGGACATGTAACACAATGAAACAGTTCATGAGTAACAATGGTTCAAAACCCCTGCTAAATGAGGATCCTGGCTGCACCACTGCCTCTTGTTTGATAGTTATAAATGCTAAGATGCTCAATTTATGAGACTGTCAATATATAGACTAGATATATTGCAAAAATTGGCATATCTTCAGGCATGACTTCCCAAAGAAAACCAATTGAAATTCTCGCAATTGTGCTTGGTAAATCCTGAAAAATTTTTACAATGCATATTCAAACCAGTAAAATTCAGCATCTTATTTTGTAGAAAGCGAGCATACTACCCACAAATCTGAGTAGGCTAGTAAAAAGAAATAAAAGGAAAGTAATAGTAATTAATTGTCTGGATAGTTTTTTTTTATTATTATTTAAAATGGATAGAAGACAATTCTTAACTAACTGTATCATTTCCTAACAATTTTGTGCTTATGCCTCTCTTCCACATGTGCCTATCCCCCCCCCCTCCAGATATAAGTAAGTTTACAATATTTTATTCATTCAAAAATGAAAAGATGGAATTTTGAAAGTTTTAATAGCTGTACATTAACTTTGTGCACAAAAAGTTTCTTAAGTAAAGAATCTAAAATATTTTCTTACATTTTTTAGGCAAAATTTGATTCTCCTATTTTACTTAAAATATCTTTTTCTTTAATAATTCTAGCTTTGTAGTTTTAGCAGAAAAAAACTATCACAATTCTTTTAAAATTTAGTCTTAAAAAATAATGAAAAGAAAAAAAATTAAATATATATATACGTCTTAAACAAACCCCCCCCCCCCCCCCCAAAAAAAAAAAAAAAAAAAAAGGAAAAAAAAAATTCTACATGAATATTTACTTAACAACAACAACAAAATACCTGAATAATTAATAAATATAATTTAAGTGAAAACAATAAAGCAGCTAAATGCTTACTAAAACATTCTCTTTGCGAGCTAATCCAATTTGATAAGTTTCAAGACTTCGTGCCACAGGTTTTCTCACATTTTCATCAATTCGTTTAAGTAAGTCATCTAAGAGTTTTTGAAGAACTCCCAATCTTTCTTTAAGGGCATCAACTTGAGTATCAGCTACAGTCAGTTTTTTTATACTATTCAGTAAATTCTGGGCTTTCCTAGCAAAAAAATTGTTTAATTATTTATAATTATTCAATTATATTTATAATTGTTTAATTATTACTGATAATTCATGATAAAATAATATAAATAAAAAATATTTTGCTAAATTTAAAACGAGATTTTGTAAAACAAATATCTATATCAAGAATTAAATTGTATTTATAGAAAAATCATATTTATAAAAAAAATATATGAAGAACTCATAATGGTACATAACAGTAAATAACTAGTTAAGAATAAAGTAAATTAAATGTTTCTTTGGTTACCATAAATACCTTCTTATATTTATAACAATCAAACTTTCAAAATTGCTTCAAAGAATTTGTTTTAAATATAAAGATCTATGGTTTCATATCATATCTTTGATAACTTAACTTTCTACTAAAAATTTAGATGGTAGAAAAACAGAAAATTTAAAAAAGGGATGTGGGGGTGTAACATGGATATTTAAACAACAAGCAAAAAATAATTGAACAATAGTAATTTCGATAATTGTATCTGTATGAGAAATTATCCAAGATAAAAAATTATAATTATTACACTTTTATACTACTGGTAACATCCTAAATATGAAATAGGGCAAGACTAACTAACTAAAGGCTAATTCTAAACTGAAGAAAGAACAAGGTGCTCTTTAAAACAAGAGGCAAATTAAGAAATAAACTAGTATGTTGCGGCCATCACAAAATTTTCTTCTATATAAATCAAATCATCTGCAACTAAAACTAAATGAGGACAATCTATTTGTTCTTGAGATACAGCTATCATGGAAATCATGAAAAATGCAGCATAGCAGTGTAACCTGTTTGGTGATTTACACCCAAACCTAATCAGCATTTATTTATGTCAAGATCTAACAGAATATGAAGTTTGGTGAAATTTTGCACATTAGTTCTTGAGATGAGCATCCACAAAATTTGTGTCGCATACAGATATTTTCTAAAAGAAGTATTAAGGATCTTTTAAAACATATAAATCTGTCAAAAACTGGAAGTCAAAATTTTTTACAAATACTTTCTTCTTGTAAAGACAAAAGAAAGTAAAGCATACAAAAGAAAGCATATTACAGGGTGTAAGTGGAATGCTTTTCTTAAATTTTTAATGAGAGAGAGAGAAAAAAAAAAGATAAAAACTGAGCTGCACCACCAGGCACGTCAACTGCCATACCCAAGTTCTGAAGAGCTTATAATGTGCACGACCAGGAGAGTTCATGTATGCACTATGGCCATGGAAGCACCGCCACCTGCTGACCACTCTGATTTTCCCAAATACTGACGAAAAAGGTCATTGTGACAAGCGGAGGTACCTACCCTCTTAGGTCACCACCACTCTAGACTTGAGGAGACGCTGGAGTCCCCCCGACAGCTTTGGAGCCGGAAACCAAAAGAGGAAACTGGGCCCTAGGCCGTATGCTTAAAAAATTTCTTTTTTTCTATGATGAATTGGTAAAATTAAACAACAACAACAACAAAAATTAGCACATTTTAAAATATAAAGAAGCAGCTTAATGCTATTTCAAATAGTGATTCATAGCAAAATGTAATATTATTTCAAATATGAATGTCACAACACAACAATACACATTAGCACATTCGGTAAAACAAATTATATCTTATATACTTAGAATCATAAAGTACTGAGAAGTCTATCTGAGGAGATACCATTTATTAGTTAATCTATCATTGAATAACATTTATTTACAAACATTGAACTGTTAAAATTAGTTTAGAATAAACAATATGAAAAGTAATAAGATAATCTAACTGTTGTGATATCCAAACACAATGCAACACCAGGAAAGTGATAAAATTTTCAATAATTATATAAATTTCAAATCTAGCAAACCAGTTTATCATATGAATCAAATAATCTCTCTTAGTCCTCTATGCATCTAACTCTTAAATAGGTTTCAAAAATATATTTAGGTTAATACAGACAAGGTATTGTTTGAATCTTTTGAGATTGGAAAAATTAAATTCGAGACAAGCTGATTTAATCTTATTAGAAATCATTCATAGAAATTAGCTTATTACATTCGTTTTGGTTCATTTTAAAATAATTTTAAAGTTAATTAGGCTTCTTAATTTCACTTAGTAGATTTGTCCACATTTATCTATGAAAGTTATAAAAAATGAATGAATATAAATGAAAAAAAATAGGACCATTTAAGAGGAGTACTATTTCTTGTAAATAAAAGGAGAAGTATTAAAAAATACAGTGAAAAATATCTGGTTATTTTCATTTTTTTTTTTTTTTTTTTTTTTTTTTTTTTACAAAAACTGTTGAGGAAATGCTAACAAACACATCTTTGAAAAAAATCCATAAAAATTCTGAAATGCACAGTAAAAATTATGGCAGTAAATATGCTACCACTTAAAGTAGAAAAAATTAATGTTTTTTTTTAATAGCCATTTTCTATTCATTTGGCTTACAAAAAGAAATAAACAAATTCTTTTTTATTTAAACTTTTTTAATTGTCAGATTAGAGATAAGTTTTTAGATAGAAAAATGATGCATTTAATCTTGAGTTCTAAGTTTCAATATTAATTCTAAACAACAAGCTCTAGCATAAAATTTTTGGGATGTTGTAATAGAAGATTTTCTTAAAAATTTCCTTTTAAAGATCTTTAGAAAGACAAATGTATTTAGTACATATGTTGTAACACATGTGGTAGACAAATTGAAATAATAATTAATATATAATATAAAACTTTAAAAAAATGCAAATGCAGTTACTAGCAAAAAAGAACATGCTAAAACAATAACAAGCTGAAGAGAACTACAATTTTTAAAAACTTGTTTTTACGCACAGTTTAATACAAAATAAAATGAGAAGAAATCCAGATCAATCAAATGAAGCAACCAAACTTGTAATTCAAGCTTTAGAGAATTATGTTCCAGAAAGAAAATGAGATGATTTAATAAATAAAGATTTTGGTACATGAATAAAGATAGGTTATTGTACAGGAAAAATAGAACATTCACTGAGAATATTCTTTAATGGGTCTTTCAAAGTAAAAAAATAATATAAGAGCTGATCTTGTATTTGGAGA
The DNA here is from genome assembly GCA_963931845.1 of Maratus michaelseni. NCBI lineage: Eukaryota > Metazoa > Arthropoda > Arachnida > Araneae > Salticidae > Maratus > Maratus michaelseni. Next base: position 78,840,212 of record OZ007594.1, read on the forward strand.
AACTCAGTAAAAGACAAAAAAAATTAAGCTCTTTGAACAGATTATGAGAAAAAATAATAATGATTTCCTTAAAACCGGAAATTTCAATGAAGTAATTTTAAAACCTGAGTTCTCTTTCAGCATTTTCTTTGTCAGGATCAAAGTCTCGAGCTTTTATCTCTCGTAGAAGTCTTTCTGCTTCAGTCAGCATTCTTTCAACTGAAATGTGTGGACTAGTTGGATCTGATGCACCAGCTTCTAGTTCTGCTACTAAATCTGCCAGTGAAAATTACTTATCAGTTTTTCATCATTAAGTATGAATAAAATTATCATTAATTAATATCTAAGATACAAAGTTAAAAATATTAAGTAAATTTCTTGACTTTAAGTATTTTATTATTAATACTTTTTTAAAGCACTATCATTTCTTACAAGAAATTAAAGTTATTACAGTTAATCCAATTTTTATAGAGAAAATTCCTCTACTGAAATAGACAAACTACAACAGAACAGTACAATAATACAATAACAACTCAAAATATTCTAGATAACATTCAAACTAAATACATAATTTAAAAAAAAAATCATTTACAAGTAGTTTTAGTAAAACCTACTAAGATAAAATCACAAGACACTAGAAAAAAAATCTGTTTTAGATATGTTTTTGTCATAGCAGGTACACTGTATGTTATAAAAAATTTCTCTGGGATGATGAAAATTTTCCATTTAAGAAACTATACTTGTAGTATATGACATCCAGAAGCTAATTTTGAAATTAATTAAAAGTGTTCAATACAAATTTCTTGCTTGCATTTCAATATTTTAAAATTATTATTTATTTATTATTATTATTATTTTTTTTTTTTTTGCATAGAATATCTCAGATCAAAGACTCTTGTTACAGTTCGTAAAAAAAATTCTGAATTTTGCAAGGCTTATAAAAGAAACAATACCTCAATCCTTACTGGATTTGAAATTGAAAGTTCCTTAGAATAAAACTGCTACATAAATAAAAGAAAAGTTAAAAGCTATCATTTTAGACTTCGACCTCAGATATCTTATACAAATGAATCATTTAAAAATATTGAAATGCAAATGAGAAATTTGTAAAGAATAATTCCATTGGTTTAACATTAGCTTGTGAATGTCATATGCTGAGAGTAAAGACTCGGCAGGATTGCATTATATACATCTTCACTTTTCACAGGTTTTAATGTATAACAAACATAGAATGCCAGTATCATATGAACAAAATCTTTACAATAAGATTTCATATTAATTACACTTTCAAGTATATTTATATAACTATAATGCAAAAATAATTTTTTCTGAAACTTCAGAAAGACGAACTATAAATAAATGTTTTGTATTACCTTTAAGCTTACGAAATATTTCATTTATATCCAGCAGCAATTTTTCTGCTTCACCCAGGGTATCTTTAGCATCTCCAGAAACAGATTTTGCTCGCTTAATGTAATCACCAGCCTGAAAATTTAGACAATCCATGTAAAATGACACATAAATGACAAATTATTTAGCTACTACAAATCTCTAATTTGAACATTCTTTAAAGTGTTGAAGATAATTTAACATATAAGAACATTTAAAATTTAGATAGTATATAGCAATTTTTTTTTATATAAATACACATTAAAATTTTGTTATAATTTCAATACATACACAAAAATAAAATGATGTAAATTAGAATGTAAGTTACTTAATATCACAATAAAAATGATGTGAGAGAAAATCACCCAAGTAAGTTCTTGTGTAATAAAAAAGAAATGAGAGTTCTGCAAGCACACTTGTTAAACATAAACATACACACTTCGAAAACATAAGCATTTTTTCCTCTATCCTCAAAATGAACTGCTATAGAAATAAATGGAATTTTTCCATTCTTAACTTTGGTGAGCATAAATTAAATACATAAAAAGGAAGCCAACAGACTAAAATCTCTGATTAATTCAGTACAATAACTCTATTCATTAATGTGAAATAACAGTTTCATTTTTAATAAAAGAAGAACAAAGAGATAATATGAAGGTAAAGGAATGCATTTGGGTTGTTAAAATAAAAGTGTTATGCGGGATATTTTCTGTCAAATAAATATTTAGTTATTCATTGATGTGGAAATAAAATATAATTTTCGAATGAAATTGCGACCATGGATATTTTTATCTTGTGTGTTCAATGATCATTGTGCATTTTCACAGTCTTTCTAAATGTACTTTTTAACATATCTGTTGTTCTAATATCTATTCTGTTTATATTACAAAATTAACCATCTGTAAATTATTAATACACATGTACTATAACAATATTTCTCCAATAACAAATAAAATGATCTTACAATAATGTTAATGATAAGTATTTCTGCCTTATGTAATTAATTTAAATACTCTTACAAAAATAATTATCAACTAAGGAAACAATGCAAAATTATTTTATTGACAAAATATAAATATTTATTCATAACTTCTGAGTTCTTGAAATCGCTTTGTACAACAGTTCTTAAATTTCGTTACTAAAAAAAATCTTGTGAGTAAAAAAAAAAGAAAAAGAATATTGTTAAAATATACAGTATTATAAGTTTATACAATAAAACACGAAAAATGGAATCACTAGACATCTGAAAATATTCCATTTTAGACAGGTTTCCATCTTATCAAGTATAGTTTTATGGTATTTCTTTGTCTGGACTATGCATTTTATCTGATTAAGACAGGATTCCATTATCAACTTTTACTACATATGTATTCAGTATTCTTTAGAATATTGTCAGTCTTAAATCCTGGGGGTCCACGAAGACTCAGAAAATACGAAAAGGGGTCTATGATAAATAAGAGTTTCTTAGTATATACATCAACTGAATGCATAACTAAGATATTTTCTATACTTATCTCTTTACTATGCATGCACAAAAATAACAATTTGATATAAAAAATATGAGAATAACATGCAAATCTGCATTTAAATAAATAAATAAATATGGCTACCTTTACAAGAAGTGAGTCAGCTTTAGTCTCTAGATCCAGATAGGATGTAAACTGATCAATCAGCTCTTTTCCCATTGAAATATTCTTCTGATAATCATCTACAAGAGGCTAACAAAGATTCAAGTAAGTCAAGGATGATAACATATATACAGCAAAGCAAAATTCATATAATAATAATAATAATAATAATACCCTCAATCGTTGCTCTTCAGCTGATATTCTGTTCAAATAGCCCCAAGGTAATCTAGGCAAATCTAAGACATTCAAATCATCAATCTGCAGTTTCATCTCAAAGAGTTCTTTGAGAAGTATTCCAGTACATTCATCATCACAAGCTAGAAGAAATTTAAGCTAATTTATTTGTTTTACATAAAAATTAAACGAAAATAAAGAAACAATATTGCTATTCTGTTCTTTATTTTAAGTGTAATATCAATTTATATAAAAGAATGATAATATTAAAAACTCTTAATAACTTTTAAACATTGAGATTCATGATTATATTTCGAAATTTCAATTATTATTGGAATGAAATGTGATATATACATGTCATTAAAACATCCCATTTAATTATTAAATTTAATTGATTTAATTTAATGCTCTTGCTTTTATTTAGTTTAGTTATAACTTTTCTTTTCATCCAACAGCTTTTTTTAACTCTTATTCCATTAAAATATCTCAATAAATCAAATCATGATTCCTCGCTGGATAATTTTTATATAATTTTATTTCATGTTTAAAATAATAAAATCCATCACAGTGAAATTCATCCTTAAATTGTTCCTTTTGCCTATATGTTGCCCCCTCCCCCTCCCTGGTTAATTTATCATAATTATCTTTTAAAATTATGTAATACAGTGCATGCTAAAAAAATCAGCATGCTCTGCAGATTTTTTTAATTTGTGGATTTTTTATCATTACTTTGTTTACATTTAAAAACCTTATCAGAATAGTTACATCATTATAAAATAACTATGTTACAAATAACATATGGTAATGAAAAACAATATAGATAATGGAAATATAAATAATCTATAAAAAACTATTTTTATGAATAATTTTGATAAATTATACAATTAAACATTTGATTATTATAGGTTAAGAAATATTTGTTTCATGTTTAAAATCTTTTCATGTAGCCTGAACAGTCAGCAGTTCCTATTCAGTCACAAAAATCTATGTCACTAGAAAATTCAAATATTTTCTTCTCATAAACAAGTATCTCATCAAAAGTAATATTTTTCTTTTTTCCTTTGATTTGGTATCTAATAAATGTTCTGAAGACTGAACTGTATCACATGCTTCATCTGTGACAGACTTAGTGACTGGTGCTTTATTAGCTTCAGGTAGAAAACTTAGATTCAACCAATCAAATGCAGCCAGCATGATATTTTTTCACCAAATCTTAACTGAAAAATTTATTATTTACATTGCAAATGATGTTCAGATTTTAGCACTGCAAATTTTTAAGAGTTGACTGCAATTTCCAGTTTTCCCTATCTAGTCTTTATATCCCTACAGAACACAAGGAACTATTATAACATTAAATGGTTATAAACTCTTAATAATAATTGTAATCAGTGAAATTTGTCATTACAAGTCAACTTTTAACCAAAACGGATGTCTACAACCAAAGTACCAAAATCCATAACTGGAAACAAACTTTAAGGAGAAATTTTAAATACTTCAGTTTTTTAGTGAGTTCTTTGAGCACTTTTATGTCATTGTCATACATAAGATTAAAAAGTAACACAGCAATAGTAATAAGGCCGCCACCGCTCTTCTTTTTTATTCCCAATTTACATTACTTTTAATTAAATCAAAATATGTAGCAACACATTCCAAAGATACCTATTCATATTAAGAAATACAAGAAAAAAATTCAGGGGTACATCAATTTTACTTTATTAATTGTATAATATTATACACTGAGAGGCAAAATATTATGACTACACCTCACTCGTGTCTTCTTTGGCTTTGATGGCAGCAAATATTCTTAAGATCAAATTTAAGATCCATCTGTTAGAAAATACAGATATACTTTGCGATGACTCTGAATTGTATTGCGCTACAATTTGGTGTGTTGTAGCTCTTCTGTTGCTGCAAACAATGTGTGTCAGATGCCTTAAACCTGTGTTGTTCACTAGCAATTTTCATCGAGAATTCTGCTTTTCGCTAGTAGTTTTTCGCTTAGATGCAATTCTTTGACAACTCGATATATTCTTGTTTGAAAAAAGTCTAGAAAGTTGGTGATTTCTGATATACTGGAATCCATCTATCTGGTGCCCATAAACACGTCCCATTCAAAGTTACTCAAATCGCTTATTTGCCCCATGAATAGGCAAAATGCAAAGTTCACTGGAGCTTCTAACCAAGGGCAAACTTTTTTATCAGAAAATCCAGTTTACTACATCAGCACACATACTGCATGGATGGGTCGAAATTTCAGTGAGCAGTGGTCATAATATTTTGGCCACTCAGTGTATAATATTATTAATTTATTATGTATCAATGCTCACAAAGGAAAGTAAACAGAAAATCAAAATGTAATCCTTACATTTACAGCCATACTCTGTGAGAATAAAACCAGGACTGCAGACAGTACAATCTCTACCACTGACTCCATCGTTACACTCACACTGGCCAGATCTTGGATCACATTCACGTCTTTTAGAGCCGTAAGGGTTACAATTACATGATGTGCATTTCCCATCTATTGTAGATGGATCACCATAATAGCCAACATCACATCTGCATTATACATTTTTAAAAATATACTAAATAAAAGGGAAATGTATAATCATATATATCAAAACACACTAACACACATTTAGGAGAAACATAAAAACAAAGAAAGCAAAAGATGTATGCAAACAAGGTAAATTACCATATAAAACGAAATGAATTAATAAATTTTGAACTATGACTGATTAGTAAAAAAACTTCTTAGGTTCATTTAAAAATAACAATTATTAACTTAGATTTTGTAAAGTGCACATGAAACATAGAGGTAAGACATTTTGCATAAGACATAAAACTACACATTATTTTTACCAGTTTATATAAATTTAATAAAGTACTGCAATTTTTCAATGAAAAACAATACAAAAATTGTCAAAATTTGCATTTGTCTTAAGTAAAGAATATATTCAACAGTCAGTCATAGCAACATAGAAGACATTACATCTGTACAACAATAAAAAAGTAAAACACTCTTTCAAAGGAAAAAATGGACATTGATAATTTTTTATTCCAGCACAGATTGAAATTGTTACTCGCAATTTAAAATAATGCAAATATCTATCACTACAGAATTAATTCACAATTAATTTTGGATTACTTTAATAAAAATTCTAATCATGAAAAAATAGGAAAAGATAAGATGCATAAAAATGCGAAAAATACTACATAAAATTGGAAAACAAGAAACGATATTTGAACAAATGAAACTTTTAAATGATCTCTTACCTTTCACAGTGTCTTCCAGTGTAACCTTGTTGGCAATTGATACATATATAGTCAAGAGCATCAGGGACACAGGTATCACTAAAACTAAACATTCAAAAATGACAAAAATAAGAGTGAGATATTATAGATTAAAAAGGCAGTACAATCAACATAAAAAAGAATACAGACAATGAATTCAATTTTGATAATTATTTATTTCACCCCACCTCCATTAAAAACAACACTTACAAAAATAAAAGAAGAGAGCTGCATTTATATCCTGCATATTATCAAAGAAAAAAAAATTATATTATCAATAACATGAAGATAAATAATGAATTTTGGTATAAGAATAATTCCACTTATTACAGGGTGAAAATATACATAACATTTAAGAATTACAATTTATATGTAAAACATGTAGACAGTGACAATAGTATTAAAATGTTCATTTAATCATTAACACTGGATATATGACCAGTGATCTCCATCCTAATAGCAGATGTTGAGCATAATAATAATAAAAATCAATCAAGAATAGATGTTATTAATTAAAGAGTTGTTTCTTTCACCAACAATTCCATGGTACCCAAATGCAATGAATATGTTGTCTTCTTTAGATACGTGTTAGAGATGTGACTAATCCGTTTCTTTTTTTTTAATGATCATCAGAGACATTTTTGAAGAGCAATTATACATATCAGTAATAAAAATTAAGTTTTAATTTCAGTACCATTTGTGAGAACAAAGGTTTGGAAAAATCATATTTGTCATACAATTTGTGACAGAGCATTCACTGAAAAGTTAAAAAAAAAAAAAGATATAGACAAACTGAAATTGAAGTAAAATATTAGAGTTATAAAAATATTGAAACAAACCTGTTGGATGGATGAGGACAAGCACAAGGTCGACAGGGTCCTCTTGTTGGATCTCCATAATAGCCTTTGATACACTGGTCACAATGATCACCCATCGTGTTTCCACCGCAATTCTAAATAATACACATAAATTTTAAACTATTCATTGAATTAAGCATGTATTCAAGTTTTAAAAGTTGTTGTAAGAATTTAAAAGTAAAGTATAAAAAATTATTTTTACTAAGACTTCGTAGAAGTTGTAAAAATTACATGTGCATAAAATAGTTGTGCCAGAAATTAGTTATTATGTCAGATTATAAAAACAGAGCTACATAAAATTTCAGCATTTCTCAAATAAAAAAAAATTATATTTTATTAAATGATTATTTACATAAAAATTGATGCCTTTTTTTCATAATTAATTCAACAATTTAAGTGCATTAATCATTATATGTCTTCTTACCATAAAATTAAATAATTTTTTGATAATTATTTAAATTTGTATAATTTTTTTTTTTAAATTGCACAATAGAAAAAATGAATATTCACCACAAAAATAAAATATTTATAAAGATTTATTTCCAAACAGATACTTACAATGCAAACACCTGTCTCTTTATCACATATATTTGTATGATTGTTACAAGCACATGGTTCAGCCCATCCAACAAAATCAAGAACATCTTTACTATTCAGGTAGTTGGGCTTCCTCTTGCGATAGTAGCCAGATGCTGGATCCTGTGCAAAAGAATGTATTTAATTCCTTTTCAACTGAAAATTAATGAACTTGTTTAAAAGATTAAAATGCAAAGTTATATAATATCAGTGATGATTTTTGTACTATATAAAAACAATTTTGTACAGCATTACTTTAATGTTGCCCACCAGTATTTAGCCAATATAATAAGTGAAATTCTAAACATTATAATGAATTTTAAGGAACTACTAGCACCAATATAGAGAAAATGCATGATTTAAATTAATAAACGGCTGTAATAAAAGACAAATATTTCTAAAATGCTAACATCATATTGTACAGAACATCATATTGTACAGTAACATCATATTGAACAGATATCAATTTTGAATCCTCTTTAAGCTAAAAAGTGCTAATTTTGAATAATTCTCCTTTAATTGCGGTTAGAGTCGGCATCAGCTCTCTCCAGGGATGCTTTGCAAGTTCTGACCCAGACATAAGTCAAAAGCTAATTAACCAATTAAATTACTCTATTTCATAAATTGCAAAGCACTCTCTAGCAGTAATTTTGCCGTATTTAACAGGCAGAGCATGCTTTTTGCGTGGCTTTCTACTCTCATCACTTTCCACAAAAAATACAGCCCGTTATTCCTCGAAGTAAGACCCCTTGCCGCTAAAAGGCCGGTAATTTGCCGAGTTACGGTCAGCAAGAACGATGATTTCCCGATGAAGACTCCTCAAACTGTGGCCTGGGCCTAGCTTAGCAAAAGAGACCTGTAATACAAAGGAAATAAAAGCTAGTTCCCAGGAAAAACTCTAGTTATTTCTCATCGCCTCGCATGACTACACCATAATAAGTTCCAATCTGTAGCTTAAATGCTAAGGGCTTAGATGACGAACGATCGCCGAGATTTACCCAACGACCTGATATCTATTAATGGGATATGTTACAGTGGTCTGACCTGTCCATTACAGCAACGTAACATATCCCATAAAACAAATTACATTGAACACTCGCTAAACGTTATACCACAACATATTTTTCCTAACTCTATGCAACCCAAAATAGCGGCAATATTATAAACTGAAATCTTATTTCTATCAGAGTGATTTCCAGTCCATATGTGTGAGGATATAGAGATATAGATCAGAAAGTATAGAAAAGCAAATATTCCTGAATTAAAAACACCTATACAAAAATCCATCATAAAAAAATATTACTGCACGCATCTAAAGAAGCTGAAATATCATTTATAATCTAAAAAGGGTGTTTACACATTTTTAAAATGATGGTGTGCATAATTTTTATAATTCTAGAATAACAGGAAGTGAATGAAAAATAGAGTACAAAATTCTATCTTTACATACAAAAACAAAGTTAGGTTACCGCCAATAGGCCAAGTTAGGCCTATTTACTATCAAAAATGTAGAGAAAAAGATGTTCAAACCGGACTTCGAGAATGTAAAGAAATTATGACTAAAGGCTTTATGATTTTTGCAGGTTTCTGTTAAAATGGAAAATTAAAAATAAGAAGAGTGTAAGAAAATGTTAAAAGTCAACTCAGCATACTATTAAGAGAATGCATTACATCCAATATTTACAGAAAAAACTCCATTTCTTTATCCCAACTGTTTTTTTTAAAGAGTGAAACTGCATCAAGACAAAACCACTTGTCATACTTCAAAAACTACCACTACATTCTTGAAAAAATGAAAACTTATACAATCTTGTCTTTGGTCTGCTGAAAAGAGCTTTTTCAAAGCAAACTACCATGATTGATGGACTCTGGAAAGTAGTGAAGAAGAATGGCAAGTGATGCCCTGGAAATTTTATGAAAATCTTTTCTATCATGGAAAGCATGATGTAGACATAGAGTTCAGAAACAAGATTATCTACTAGATTAAACATTTTAAATATTAGACTTTACATTTTAAACATAAAAAATGGTTTATGGGTACAAACACAACTTTTTCTCCAATCTCTATATCTTCCTCCGAATGATTTGTTATCGGTATCTTATCTATTTTCCCCATATCTATATCTCTTTCTGTTGCATTTTCACTAAGTCACACACACAACAAAAAAAATCCCAAAATTGCTCAAAAATATTTTAAATATCCTCTGTAGTTTTATGAAATAAGTGGAAGATCTTTTTTATATAATCTTACCTGACATGATGTTCCAATGTACTGTCGAGGACATCTACACATTTCTACACCTTTTGCAAGAGATGGGGTATACCCAGATGATGCAACATCAATAGTGACATTGTACAGCCTAAAATTCAGTAAAAAAATAAATTTAATGCAAAATAAGACATCCTAAATATAAATGTATAAAATATAAAATTTAAAACAAACATTGAAAGAATAAATGTTTTATGGAGATGCAGGAAGCGGTAATAAGTATTAATTTTAATAAGATTTAAATTTTATTAAGATTTAAATTTAATTTTAATAAGATTGCTCAACTTTTTGATTCAAATACTTTTAACGATTGATATTTAATGATGGTAAACATTTTCAAAATGTTGATATATTGATTTTGAGTTTTAAAGAAAATATATCAGACAGAAAATATCGATTTTTCGATGTATCAGAATGTTTTAATGCACAGAATGATTTATTTCTGTTTATGTTAAGTAATATTTTATTTATAAATGACTTTTAAGCTTTTTACCACATATTTTTAACATTAATGTTTATAAAGTCGATGAAATTATTACCAATATTTTTTAGGTAATCCCTTTAAAAATAGTAACTTTGATAATAGCTGCCACTTAGATGATTTTTCTTTTCCATAATTATATTTTTAACCTTAGAAAACAGATTCTCAGTTCAGCTAGAAATTTCAAAAACTTCAAAGTATTGTCTTGCTAAAGCATGAAATTTAGGGTAGATATGTTTTAAGGCTTCTTAAATTTCCAAAGAATTCCTTTGTGATTTTTAGCTATAGGTATTGGTAAATACAAAGAGTTCACATTTACAGATGAGGTTTTAGATACAGCAACATGAAGTTATAATTAAACAATTATTTCATTGTCTATACTTTTAATGTTGAGGGCTGAGCAGTTTCTTGTAATAACATATCAGATTTTTCAATAGTTAGTATTTTCCAGTTTAAAATGCTGTTTAACATCGGTTTTATTAATTTTGGTTAAATATCTCCAAACATCATTTTTAGGAGCCATGTTGCTACTACAAACTTACTTGTTCAATAGCAATAAAAAATTTCATTATAGAAGCAAAACTACCACGCTAAAATATTTTTAAAAACATAACCATTCACCTGTCAGATAAGATTCACAAATAAATAAAGACAAAACACAAAGCCTGTATACATATTTTTGACACTTTGATGAGCAGAAATATCATTTGAGACAATAAGATGGAGTAATGGATGATCTTTTTTTCTCAGTTTCTGATTTTGCTTTTGATGTTTAGACAAAAATCATTATAGTGGGGGACATTTCTGACAGCATGAAGGATATTTTCATATTACATAAAAAAAATTCTTAACCACATTAAATGATTAAACCAATAAAAAGGGGATTGGTGGAGGGGTGAAAAAATAAAATCAATCTAGGCAGAGTTATTCAGAAATGTATATATAAAAATGCTTAAAATATTAATTTCTAAAACTCAATGTATTAATATATTGAATCTAATATGGATGTCAAAAATTGATATTTTTTGGACTGATATATCAATATTTTGCAACCACCCCTATTGATACTGTAGCAAGTTATAGCAAAACAAATTTATTAACTAAGGATAGCAAAACTTTTTAAAATTTGATAGATAATTAAATATATATATATAAAATAAAAATTATGCATCTTGAAAGAATGTATTTTCCTTCCTAAGATTGAAGTATTTACCAATCTAATGCAAAATTTGAAAAAGGAGTAGCCTGTTTTTAACTTCTAATAGTAATTTGGCATGTGTTTTATTCAGAAGAAAGATTCATTCTTTCAAAACATGAAACTTTTCTTTACATTAATTATATCTTAGAGTTGTACTAAACAAGCTACAGCAGATCATTCAGTTATATTTTTTCTCGGAGCCTACTTTATAAAATATATTTTTTTTAAAGTTTGCATAAAAAATAAATAGCTAAAAGTTAAAATAAAACTACCTAAGTTAGAGCATTAAATACATGAATTTACACATTGCTAACAAGGCATATAACCGACAGAGTGAAAAATGTCCAAGCCAGGAATCGAACCCGGACCCTTGGAATAACACTCCAATGCTCTACCATTGAGCTACGAGGACGACACCCAGGTTGGCATCTCTCACTTTATATATGTCAGTAATTTAATGGTGTAATTTCACTGCTGGTAATTAATTGAAAAATTAATTAACCCCTTGAAGACGAGCGACATGTATACGTGACACATAAGATGCATCAGAATCCTCGATTATTCCCACCAGTTACTTTTTATTGTAACCTTTGCCTTATTTAATGATAGCATTTCTGCGATTCAATTAGGCAAAAATTTCTGTTTTTAAAAACCGGTGGTAAAGATTAAAAATTCTGTAAAGGATGCTCGTCGCGAAGGGGTTAAAGATTATCTGTGTTCACTTATGCTGGGCTTTGATTTTGTCTCAGGTTTCCTGCAGGGTTTTGTGCTCATGAAGACCTATCCATCTTGTGCTGTATTTACAGCCTTACCGACATATGTAAAGTGACAGATGCCAAGCTGGGTGTCATCCTCATAGCTCAATGGTAGAGCACTGGAGCGTTATTCCAAGGGTTCGGGTTCGATTCCCGCCTTAGACATTTTCCCCTCTGTCGCATTAGGAATCTGCTGGCTACGCATAGTGGAACTTGTAACATGATATATGATACCACGTGCCGGGATTGCTACCCCTAACGTGCACGTGTACCTGTACTAATTATAATACCACAGGAACGAAAATTCACTAAGTCGTTGTCCAAAAGAAACTCTTGATGGAGAGAATAAAAGTAAGATTCTACTTACAGTTTTCTTCTAGAAATACACCATCGAAAGATAAGCACTGCTGACACCTGGGCGACGATAACTCCGCATTTTGGACTGATCACATATTTTTATGTACGCTGGAACACCAAAGAAAGGGACTCACAGAAATTGCTAGTAACATCTTTTTATTTGAAGAAGTATAATTAATTTTTATGTGGGTACCGATGATGACGCTTGCATGCTGGATTATTCGAATAAAAATGCCGAGAGGATCACGGCCAGGTCACGCGGCTTTTCGGCAGAGCCGAGCCGGGGGAGAAGATTGAGCTTACATACTTTCCTGGATGATTTTTCTGCAACTGAAAAATTCCGCCAAGCGGAGAAACCTGCTGCGATGATCCGACGGGCGGTTCATCCAATCCGTGACGAGGCAAACCGGATGCGCGCGCATCACCCGAGGACGGGGAAGAAGCGCTGCGCCACGATCGAAGCACATGGGGAAAAACTTGCTTTTTCCCGCGTGAGTGTCCGATAAAAATGGCGGCTGCTACAACGTGAGACTAAATAAATAATAAATTGGAAATTCCGGCGTTCGTAAAAATAACTCGAAAAACGAACCGGACAACGTAGCAAGGAAAGAAATACATTAAACTGAAGGGAATTAAAAGCTATTAAAATTAGAAATATTAATTTAAAGAGGAAATAATGAAAAACTAATTAAATAATTAAAATTAATGCTGAAAACGGGAGTTTACCACATGGATACACACTGGAAAAACAAATGTCCAATTTCTATTGTGACATTACACCCGAAAGAACGGAAAAAAGAAAAGAAAAAGAAAAAAAAATTCGAAGTGCAAATTTTGAACTGTTCCAAAAACGAAATGCTGAAATTTTGAATGCGCCAAAAAGGAACAACGGCAAAATTTTGAGCATGCAACACATCATCAGTGGATACAAGGGGTTGACATGACGACTTGACAATAAGTCGTATAATAAAACATATGGTGTTAAAACCATGAATAGATTTATCACAAGTTACAACTTTCATACCATATACATTATGAAGCACTACAACATTTCAGAAATTAAAGTTATAACATGTGAAAAGAATTGATTACATATTTCTGTATTCATAATTGCAACTTACTTAAATTTAACAAACCTTGTTACTGTTATGACAAAAATTCTTAAAAAAATTACCACATGTGATGTGGAACCTTACACATAAATATTACTTAAACACAAGAATTCTTCAGCATAACAACATATTGAAATTATTAGATATACTTTTATATTGACAAATAATAAAATTGAGTGCCAGTGTGATGGCAACAAAAATTAAGTTAGCTAGCAAAGAATTTTTTTTTTTTTTTTTTTTTTTTTTTTTATACCTATAACATAAGTTTAACCTAAATTTTACCTAAAACATGGTGTTGCATTATGAGCATATTTTGGTATACTCATTTAAAAGTTTTGAATTAAAAACAAAAATGGGATAAGATAAAAAAGTAAAATAAAATACCTCAAAAATCTTATCAGATGTGTAACTACACCTTGAGATAAATGTTGCCTAGACGGCGGGTGCTATATTAAAACACCACACTAATTCTTACTACATTGAGTAATATTAAATTATAAAAAAAATAGTTGAAAAATTAATTGTGATGAATATATATATATAAACTATTGCCCATGAAATTTCACTAAAAATTGATTTGAAATAATATACAGCTTGATAAATAATGAGATGACAATGATACACATAATAAATATACACAATACAAATATGCAGCCACTAGATATCTTAAAATACCATGAGTGATACTTGAAAATTTTAATACAATAAATTTTGTATAAGTATTGGAACACACTGAATTACACATTGTCAAGAATAACAAACAACATCCCTCGTAAAAATGAAGTAAGGCTCCCTGACACAGTAAAAGTGTGAAACTAAGATGAAAGTTTAAAAAAAAACACAGAATTACACTACACTCTAACCTGACTGACAAATGACACTGACCACAAAAATGAAATAAGGAGCCTGAAAGAGATGACTGTGTAAACTAACTTGAAAGTTTATGGATAGAAAAATGAAGTTTTGCAAAAAAAAATCAGTGTATTTTACACAAATGTTAAGTATGTGTCACAAAAAGTGTTGTTGTAATACAAAAAACA
Organism: Maratus michaelseni; assembly: GCA_963931845.1. NCBI lineage: Eukaryota > Metazoa > Arthropoda > Arachnida > Araneae > Salticidae > Maratus > Maratus michaelseni. The sequence continues at coordinate 78,855,321 of OZ007594.1, forward strand.
AAAAAGAAACACAGTATGGTTGGACGCCAAACAACCTATGACTGTGTGCGTGTAAAGGACCTGTAAAATGAAATTGATTGTAGCACACAACAAAACAGATGAAAACGACTGAAAGAGCTATTGAAATGAACACCAAAGGTGAGTACAACACCCAATTGTCATCTGTTACCTGGTAAAAGAACTCCCAAAACAATCACCAAGTTTGGAAAACAAGCAAATGCTGCAACGGCTGATTGGAATACAGCCCAAGTGGATGAGAAGGTAAGTAAAAAAATTGAATAATTAAATTGGATTTCCTCATCGACTTGCAAACATGTCTGATGAAAACACACTAACAGAACACAAAAAAAAACACAATATATAAATATAATAGCAAAAATACACAGGATGATGGTTGTATGTCCCCAGCAACCAATCAACGTGTACATGAAATTGAAAAATGCACATAAAATCTATACAATATATACAAAATATTAGTGTGAATCTGCAAACATACATGAAAAATTAAATATTGAGATTGTATAAGAATGACACATTAAATTGCTGCGAATTGCATGTGAGAATAAAGACACTCAAAATTTAGATAGCTGTAAGTGTATATTTTGAATTAAATATACGTGTTAAATATTCACCACATAAAATTTAAACTTGTTGTAAATAAATAAAGGAATGTGTGTGTAATGTGAAAATGAGAAGCATACTTTACAAATTATTTACTAACTAAGCATCTGTGTACCTTGTATTAAATTCAAAAATATCTCATATAAGCATTTGAACTTTGCAATTTATAAAATTTTCCAATACATATATATTGTTATATTTATATACTTTTCATTATCAGCACCAATTATTCAAAAATATGAACCATGATATAACAAAAACAGTAGAGACACTACACTTAATTATTTTACCAAAAATTGTAAATTTGTGTTTGAAATGTAAAAATCGTGTAAATATGTAATGATAATTCAAACGTATGACGTTTGAGGAAAAAAAAATATACCACACACCTGATCATTTCACCAAAAATAGACTATAATTGGAAAAACGGAGATTGGTATACCATTGTATAAATATGTAAATTTGCATATGTAACAGTGAAAAATGACAAATAAAACACCCTAAAATTTAGAATTTCCTGAACATGTGAATGTTGAATTTAGAAAAAAAAAAACATATGAGTGGCATGGACAAATTGTCATTCAATACTTAGCACGCGTAACTATGCATGAATGACAAGAAAATACCTTTTATCAGATTATTCCTGGCCATGAAATGATCAGATAGAAGGATCCACAGTACTCATGATTAAATTAGGATGAATGTTCCTGAGTCTAACTTAGAAACATAAAAAAAAAAACTATTGATGAAAAATTTCGAGAAAAAAAAACAAGTAAACTTAATGAAAAAACATGTGAAATTTTACTAGTGCAAACCTGGGACAGTGAATTGGTAATTTCATGTAACTTCAACTGATCCCTGCACTATTATATTAATAACAAGAAAACATCATCTGCATATAAAAATTATGATACACACTAAATTGGTTAAATAGAAATATAGCAGAACAATGATTCATGCACTAATAATGTTAAAGAAATTAACTTTTTTTAAATGATTTTTGTAAATTAAATTTTTATATTTCATAAAATATCATATATATTGACACAGTGTTGAGTTGTTTTATGAATTTTTGAAATAAAACACAATTTTAGTGACCTCTTTCTGTAAACATTAAATAATTTCAAATACTGGTGCATTTCTCTTGCATTCCATGAGTATAAATAGTACTCCTTTTAACCTAAAATTTCCATAATTTTAGAAATCTGTACTGAAATATATTGAAATACTTTGGCAAGAAAATAATTATTTTTCATAAAATAGTATTGGAATGCATTCTTATTTAATTATTTTTGAAATGTTATTTCAAATAAAGCAGCTTTCTGCTTGTTTACTGTAAGTACACATATAGGAATAGATGCTTAAAAATTATTACACAAAATACATATACATTAAATTATAATAACACCATATTAAAAAAATAAATAAAACTTATGTTTAAAAAAAATTAATAAAAATGGTGAGTTGCATACCATACATCAGATCACCCAGTACCTATTTGAAGATATTGCTGAGGAAAAAAAAACAATGAATAATTAAATTGCTGTTTGTATTATAGAGATGATGAGTTGCTATCATCAGTTTGGCTTGAATGTTCTTGAAACACAGAGTTCTATTGGAATTTTTGCAGAAATATCGTTTATCTTGCCCTATGATGTCCATAATCACGAAGTTTTTCGTGTCATTTTTCCGATGTTGTCACAAATAAATCTTCATTAAACATATTACATGATTCTTCATTTATTTTAAACCACTTGTTACTGACGCTGACTTATAAAATAAAAGATGATTGCCGACCACGTGTTGCACGAAAAATAATCACAGATTACACAGATCGCGCTAACGATATTAAAATATTTCACAAAACAAAATCACATTTTACTGAGTTAATTGAATAAACAGATGATCGTCGTTCTTAAGAAACACGTGTATCACGATAATCGCACAAAAAATTATTTCACAAATATGATGGAGTTACGAAGATCGCAAAAAAAAAAAAAACAATATTACACAAACTAAATTTGGACAACTGGTGAGCTGGTTTCTTGGCACCACTTGTCGCATTAGGAATCTGCTGGCTACGCATAGTGGAACTTGTAACATGATATATGATACCACGTGCCGGGATTGCTACCCCTAACGTGCACGTGTACCTGTACTAATTATAATACCACAGGAACGAAAATTCACTAAGTCGTTGTCCAAAAGAAACTCTTGATGGAGAGAATAAAAGTAAGATTCTACTTACAGTTTTCTTCTAGAAATACACCATCGAAAGATAAGCACTGCTGACACCTGGGCGACGATAACTCCGCATTTTGGACTGATCACATATTTTTATGTACGCTGGAACACCAAAGAAAGGGACTCACAGAAATTGCTAGTAACATCTTTTTATTTGAAGAAGTATAATTAATTTTTATGTGGGTACCGATGATGACGCTTGCATGCTGGATTATTCGAATAAAAATGCCGAGAGGATCACGGCCAGGTCACGCGGCTTTTCGGCAGAGCCGAGCCGGGGGAGAAGATTGAGCTTACATACTTTCCTGGATGATTTTTCTGCAACTGAAAAATTCCGCCAAGCGGAGAAACCTGCTGCGATGATCCGACGGGCGGTTCATCCAATCCGTGACGAGGCAAACCGGATGCGCGCGCATCACCCGAGGACGGGGAAGAAGCGCTGCGCCACGATCGAAGCACATGGGGAAAAACTTGCTTTTTCCCGCGTGAGTGTCCGATAAAAATGGCGGCTGCTACAACGTGAGACTAAATAAATAATAAATTGGAAATTCCGGCGTTCGTAAAAATAACTCGAAAAACGAACCGGACAACGTAGCAAGGAAAGAAATACATTAAACTGAAGGGAATTAAAAGCTATTAAAATTAGAAATATTAATTTAAAGAGGAAATAATGAAAAACTAATTAAATAATTAAAATTAATGCTGAAAACGGGAGTTTACCACATGGATACACACTGGAAAAACAAATGTCCAATTTCTATTGTGACACCCTCTGATGGTTATACGCTTTGCTAGCAATGTGTAAATTCATGTATTTAATGCTCATTAATTTAATAGCGTAATTTCACTGCTGGTAATTAATTGAAAAATTAATTAAAGATTACCTAAGTTAGATTTAAATATTTAATTTAATCTGAAGCAACAATGAAAGTAATTTTAATAATTTGAGTTTAAAACTATTGCAAGAACTATCATTCAAAGCCATATCTTACTAGTGGCTCCTACATGTTTTAAAATATGGAACGCTATGCTGTTTTGATGATAGAGAGAAATAAATAATTGTTGGAGAAGGGTATGTTTAGTTAAAATCTTTTAATATTTATTTATTTATTTGTATACACTAAGTTTTGGAAATTAAATTTTATTTAGGCAAAATCTTAAGAAAAGTTACACATGACATTCTAGCTGGTGATTAACAGCAATCGTGAAAAAGAATTTTTGAAATTATCAGAAAATAAGCAGTTTATTACAGCATCAAATTTTTTATCACACTAAAATTAGTAATTAAAAATTAAATTAATGAGAGATGGTCAGAAATTCGTTTGAAAAATATTCAGTACTCAAAGAGTATTAACGATATGAAAAAATGCATAAATAATAATAAAACTAATTTTAAAAAAATAAGTAGTACCTAGCATATTTAACTTCAGGACCATCAGTTCCTCTTATCAATAAATACTGCAGATTTTGCAAAGCTACCATCAAGACAGTTTTAGTCACAGGTATAAGAGGATTGTCATACATTTTCCAGGTATCCTTAATGAAAATACAAGATATAAATTAAAGGGCAAATTATAAATTAAAGTAAATTTAAAGATCAAAATACACTTACATTAAAAAAATAATAATAACAATTCTATTACAGAACTTTTAAAATATATAATGGTTATTATTAACAAAAGTTCTATTATATATACACACACATATATATATAGTTAAAATGAAATCACATTGTGAAAAACTATATATATATATATAATTTAGATAATTTTATTAAATTTTGGCTATAAAAATATTTGTAGACAAAAACTTTTCAGATAACTCAATTTTTAACAGCATTACAAATTTATCAATTCACAAATTCACAAATATTTAAACGTAACAATTCTAAAGATGGTTTAAGGTCTTAAAATCATCACCTCATGCAGATGAACTCTGTATGATGTATGCGCTGGAACTTTTGGCTGAGTGTGAACCAGGATTATTCTTTGGTTGCCTTGAAGAACAATTAAAGGATATCTTTCGAGGAGTCTGTCTGGAAAGTGAGATGTGCCTCTTACTTCAATATTGAAGGTTAGGTAACCATTGTAAGATAAAACCTAAAAGTGTTTAGAACATTAATAAACTGCATTAATACACTCTACTGTTTGCAATTCGCACAAGAGTCGCAAATAGTGACTTCGCTAGTTAGTAAAATAATCTCTCAAAACAACAGAGCAAAATGCAATACAGTAAGGAGAGGAAGAAAAAAACCTATTCAAAAATTATTAAGAATCTCCTGCAAAATCCCTATTTAATAAATTTATATGAAAAGGAATTTTATAATATACAAGCAAAGTATAAATTTAATTAAAGGAACATAATTAAACATGCTAGAAAGTTGCATTTATTTAATGTTTTAGATTAAAGAAATTTCCATTTGTTTATATATATTATACTATACACTGAGGTAAGAAGTATGTCAGCAAACTTAAGATACAATATTTGCAATCTTCCATTGCAATCGTACTTTTTACAATTAATATTTCCCAAATTATTCAGCTACGAAATTGCCCAATTAATTTGTGTCCATTCTGTATGTCAGCAGACTAAAATTATATTTTTAATAAAAGGTGAATTTCCTTTCTATTTCATTAAACTAATCATTAGATAGCATTTGCAAAGAATCGAAAAGTAAAGCAAAAAATAGTAATCTGAAATAAAATTTAATCTTACTTTATCTCCTAGTCTATCTTTAGGTAAACTCCAGTACAATGGCTTATCTAAAACGTATGGGATGCCCAATCTGTTAGCAGATTCCTCTTCGGGAAATATTTGGAAGCCTACTCGAGATTGTATATCTGAAGTTCCTATTTCCATCAGCACATCACGGGAAGGGAATTGCATCTGAAATTTCAATGACATTTTATTTTACAAGACTTTGCATTTATAATTCATTTGGCACCAATTTGAATACATCATTTGAAAAATAGAGACAGAGAAATTTATAATATAACATTACAATTAATTCCTTAATATAGAAAATAATTTGAAAAACTTTTAATTCATATGTACCTTAGTCCAATACATAGATGCTTGATCACAGACTCTGGTTTTGCCAAAGCAAAAACATTCGTAACATCCTCTAACAGCTTCTGCACTCAGACCAAAAGCACCATCAACACATCTATCACATTTTTGACCAGTAACCAATTCCTTAATAACAAAAAATATATATAATGAATTAATAAATCAGTTTCTGTCAATTGCTTAGATTTGTTAATTATTAATGATAATATATTTAGAATTCGTAAACTTTTTCTTGCAACTATGCGGTTAATTATTTATTTTAAATACATCATATGATTCAATTTCGTAAGTCAGTGGTTCCCAAACTTTTATACCCCAGGTACCCCTTGACGAATTAAATTTGCCTGATGTATCCCCTGTTTTCATTTGATGGTCAGATTTATAAATAGGAAAATAACAAGAAATAAAACAATGATCAGATACAAATGAATATAACCTGTATTTTACATTTGGTGTAAGCTTCACAGGTAGCAAGAAGTTTTTTAATGTAATGGGCACATCTGTTTACCCTTTCAGTGTTAATTTGCTTTAAAAAACCCTGTCTTAAGTGATTTTGAAAAAAGTGGTATATTTCTATGATACTACAAAACATTATCAGAAATAATATTAGAATTTAGCTTGTTTTGTATTAGTAGAAATCATTTAAGAGTTGCCATGAGTTATGATGTAAAAATATTCATTAAATGTAGAATTATTAAACTTTTTAAACTTTTTTTTTTTAATTATTTGTTATTGAATGTAGAATCATTAAACTTAAGTAAAATGATTATTAAATGTAGATTAATTAAACTGAAGCCTTTATTGGGCCATAACAATATAAAGTTAAGTATATTAATTAATCATAAATTGATAACTTATTTAATTAAAATATATTGTGTAAGAAAATAATTAAAATGTTAAAGACATACATTAAATGTGGCTCTTATTTATAAACAAATATTGAATAAATAAAATTTTATAAAGTTTAAGAGTTATTGAAATTAACAAAGTAATTTTGGATAATTCTTCCTAATGCATTGATAAAATGAGAGTGTAACAAGAGATACATAGAGTGACATCTTAATCTTAGGAAATAATGCCAAGTTTACTGCTAGGAATACTTTTGATTTGTTTTCCTTAAGAATAGTGTTTTTCTTTATTTCATATTATTATTATCCTGAACTTAGAACTGCCAGATTGTGGAAACAATGTACATAAAATTTAAATTCCATCTACGCATTTTTTTCCCCTTAAATTTTCCAGAATATCATCAGAGTCAATCATGCAATAAAGTTAAGCTAAATACAATATTTAATTTTAATGTTTAGAAAATTTTGATATATTTTAAACTAAAAATTTTTAAAACAACATGTTTCCAAAACTTATTTAGTGCATTTAAACTTTTAAGCTATTTTCTTAATTTAACTTTTCATTTTTTTTTAAAAAGAAAAAAAGAAAGAGAGATAGAAATGATTCTTCTTTTGTAAAATTTAAAAATTCTTAGATTAGAAAAAGTTTTTAATTTGTAGATAATTCAATTCAATCAATCAAAGAAAAAAAAAAAGGTTGAAAAATGACAGTGAGAGTGGATAGTATAAACATCTTGATTTTAGAAGATAACCGTTTTCTGTAAGGGACACTGTTTAGTTGAATTAACCAGTAACAGTTTCTCATTTTACTCCCAGAATTACTTTCTAACTTACAAATGAACATATTATGAAACTAATGTTATAAAACCCTGATTGTGAATTTTAGACAGATGCATTTAAAATATGTTCCCTTTATTGACAGGATCTGTCACAATCAATTTATTAAAATTCCACCCATCCATTGCTTCAGTTTTAGAATAAATCAATATCAAATTCAAAATTTAATTTTAATATTTAAAAACTCAATCTATTTTCAACTGCAATTTTACTCTATGTGGTTCTAAAACATTGACTAAATAAATATATATATATATATTAACAACTGTTGCTGTAATTAGTTTTTTGTTTTGTAAATATTTGAAAATAATCAAATATTTATATGCATAACAGTGTTTTATTTTACAGTTTATGTAATTCAACCAATTATATGCATAATATTGTAATTTTGCTTTCATTGAGATAAATATATTATAAAATAATATTAATAATTATTAATAAAATATTTACCTTACATGGACAGTCTCCTCTAGTATTACACTGGCAGACAGTATCTCTACACTGACTAGAAACAGTGCCATCAAAGTTACAATCACATTTGTGGCAATTAGGAAAGTTGTAAAATCCATGTCGACACTGATCACAAAGTCTGCCTTCAAAACCTTCAAGACAAATACAATTACCAGTGTCAGGATCACAACTTTGTTGATGAGATCCTTGCCGATTACAGTTGCAAGGCTGCAGATAAAATGGGATATTTTTCTTATTAATGGCGTTTAGTATAAGATAATTAAGAAAAAGTATTACACTCTGAAGTGAAAAACTAAAAACTTCATAAATGGAGAAAATAATCAGTTATGGAATGTATAAAAAATTTATTTACTAATATACTTCTTAAAAGTAAGTAATCGCTATTTTAAGCATGTTATTTTGGACAAACAGGAATAGCCAGCGTGTAGTAAAATAAAATTAAGACGAAGATATTATAATTGGTAGAAATACTAGTTTAGATAAAGAAATTTTATCTTTTTACAGAATTGTTTGTATTTTAAGCATTTTATTTAATTTTAAAAAATAATAGTCAGAATCTAGAAAAAAGGAAGAGATGAAGACTAAATTAAATTGTGCATTTCATTATATTATACATTTTTTCTGGTTGCAAAATTACTTCACATGACATTAGTCCTCTACTCTAAGAAAAAAAGGGGGAACAGGGGGGGGGGGAGGAGGGGCTTTAACTTAGCATATTACGTGTTAAACAAATGTCAAAAACAAAATAAAACAGTTACCAATTAATTAAAAATCAATGCAGCAGTATTTTAAGATAAAATTTTAAAACATGCAACTAAACTTCACATTAAAAAATTTGGGCTGATTAAAGTATTTATTATTTTTTCACTTTATTTTTTTTTTTTTTATTTTGTTAGGATATTTAAAAGTTGAAATATTCACAGTTTGTAAAAAAGGATAAAACATGCATAAATCTGTATATCATATCTGTATATGCTCTTGTTAACAGCTTCAGTCAATGTGCTAATCTACACAACATGACAAGATTTCATGAAATATAGAAATTCAAAATTCATATAACAGAGAAATGCATAAGCAAGATTTCCTCATACCCATATTCTGAAGTGGCAAATTATTTTTTATTTTATGTGCTTCAGAAAATTGAAAGAGTCATTTTGGAGAATTTAAATCTTTTTGTTATTGTTATTAAATACATTCTTTCTAAAGTGAAGACAAAAAAGGATATTTTTAAAAAGTAATAATCTACACTTTTCACATGCATAAAGGATTAGGCATTTTTTAAAATAAAACATTAATTTGAAGGTTGATAAACTTACAACATTGTTGTCAATCAGTCACATTATATAACTTTAAAAAGCAAGATTATTAAAAAAAGAATAGAGTGAAAGAATAAATTAGTAAAGATTACAGCTGTATTAAACCAAATAACGTTTCTTTTTCTTCACGCATAAAAATTAAAAGAAAATATTTTTTTTAATATAATTTTTTAATTTAAAATTTTAATGTTAATTTAAATGAAGCACAGAAATATGAAAATTTTATTTAAATACCTTGCAACCTTTGACAGGATCATATCCCCAAGCATTCCTTTCACATTTTTGACACCTTGATCCAGTTGTGTGGGGTGGGCAAACACATCTACCATTAGTAGGATCACAAATATGGCCTGGTTTATCACATGGATCACACCCTGCATTGATTTAAAGAAAGAAAGCACAATTAAACGTCATGTACCTATATGCAACATCATAAGTTTCTCCTGTATCATTAATTAACCAAAAATAAGCATTAAAAGCTTCATTCATGCAAAAACACCCGCTCGCTAATATTGATCCTATGGGGAAATATTTTAAGACATCTCAATTGCAATTCAATATTTTTAAATGATTTTTTTTTTTTTTTTTTTTTGCATTAGATAGCTGAGGTTGATTTCTATGCAGGGCCTTTTGTACTTTTTTGATTTTGATAAAAGTTTTTTTAGTTAAGATACTTTCACTTTCGGAACCAATTTCGAAAGTGAAAATATCCTCAATAAAAGAACTGCAACCAAAATCGAAAAAATGAAAAAGGGCCTGTATAGAGATTGAACTCAGCTATCCAATGCAAAAAAAAAAAAAAAAAAAAAAATCATTTAAAAATATTGAAATGCGAATGAGATATCAGAAAATGTTACTTTTTCGGCTCATGGTAGTTATTTTTTGCCGAATATATATATTTTTAAATGTTTTAGTGGTTTTACATACACATAAAAAAGAATATATATATATATATATATATATATATATATATATATATATATATATATATATATATATGATGAAAACTAATTATTTAGGATTTATTATATTTATCTTTTTAAATGAATAGAAGACTTTTATATCTCTGCTACATGTTACAACTCATTTTTTCTATAAACATTTTCTCTTATTTTATGATTGTAATAAATATATTATTCATTCAATAAGTTATTGTTTTCTCCGAAAATTCTTTAAAAAATAAAATTTTGTTATGAAAACCATATTTTTTTTTCAAAAATTAGGTTTGAATTACTGTAAGAAGCTTTTCTTGTATATTACATTATAATAAAATTATGTCCAATGATTTTCAAAATATAATAAATTCGTCACCTAATAAAAACATTCAGATGCAAGAGACGTCAATTTAAATGCTTACTAAAGTTTAACATAAGAAAATACTGTATTCAATGATGTTTGTTTATTTTTGTAAGGATTTATATTGCAAACTTTCCTATAAATCTAGTTGCATCTCATAACGGGCTTAATAATTCTCGATCAGTGTTAGTAAAATGATTTTGAATTGGTGATTTATCTTCCTGACACAGATAACATGTAATTAAAAAAAAATCTATTAAATAATTTGATTTTTAAAACTTTAATGGGGAGGGGGGGAGGGGAGAGCCAATAAAGACCTACTTTTTTTTTAATTATTGAATTATAATTAATTTTAACACTAAATAATTCAATATTTCTTCTCAAAAACATTACAATAAGAAATTTGTAAATAATGTAACAAGCACTTACTTCTGCATCCTTGACTAGCAAACATGAAATATCCTGGCAAACACTGATCACAAAACTGACCACCAACTCCTGGTTTACAATTACACTGACCAGTACCTTTGTCACAAACAGATGCCAAAGAACCTGTTCGATTGCAGTGACATTTTTCACAACCATTTCCAGATTGCAAATTCCAATAACCATCCTATAAGCAAAGGGAAATAGTTATGTGAGTGTATAATTCTGTCAAAAACCTACTTTATGCAGTTTTCCCAATAATTATCAGACAATTACATGAATTTAAAACCCTCCTGCTTTTAAAAACTGGCACTAAAACTTTTGTTTTCTGTTGTTTTTGTTGATATATATCCCTGCTGTCAAAGCTTTTGCAACAAAATAGCATAAAATTACTAATTTTGAGTGAATATTGATTTTGATTCAGGTATGCATCACTTTGGAATTGAACTTTTGACAAATGATAATTGTTTGGAATGAACAGGAGATTTTATTTTATTTTTGTAAAGATAATATTAACCAAAAATGTTTAAGGGAATAAAAATTTATGAAAAAAAAACTTGAAACTTTTGAATGCTGGAATCAATGTTGCATTGATATTTTCTAAGGTAAAGAAAACCATAATAAACTAAAACACTTAAGGTGGGTCTCAAATGACCTGCTCAATAACTCAAAACTTTCTGAGTCATTTTTAAATGCAAAGGTATAAAATTGGCAGACCTGACTATTGAAATGATTTGGATTCAAGAAGAGTTTTCCATTTTTTGATAAATAAATTACTTATGAAACTATAGTGATAGTTGTCACATGACAATGAGTTTTCTCCTTTCTCGTCCTACTGCATTGGCAATTCTGTTCAAAATGCTGACTTTGACAGTATTTTTTGAAAGGCTTTTGCAAAAAAAAGGGAAAATGTCTTTCGATTACAAAGTTTCCAAATAAGAGCACTTGCCAAGTTGATAAATTTGCGAACAAAAATGAATTAAAAAATATGTTATATAGTAGCTAGTTTGGATTTAAGAACTTAACTTATCAAAAAAAAATTACAAAATTTTATTTAAAAAATATTAGACTCAGTACAAATTTTCATGTTAATTAAACTTTGATTAAATTTATATTAAAATAGATCTGAATTTGATTATAAAATAATAGAAGGAATGCTTCTGATAATAACCTAACATTAATCTCAAAACATGGATGAGTGTGAGCTATCTAAGTTTAAATAAAATCTGCAGCAAATTAAAATGATTAAGTTAGTGATTAAATTAGGTGTCAAATAAATGCAATGTACAAGCATTTTTCAATTAAAAAGATGTGTATATTGACAGAAAAGGCTGATCCATTTTGAAGGGACATAAAATGCTTTCTAAGAATTAAAAATTGCACATTTGGTATTTTTCATATTGATCAAAATATTGCCAATATGACTGCTCAAAATTCTAAAGCCAAAGGTGATACATTTTCAGTAAAACTGTACCTTTAATCCAAAGGCTTGAACTAAAATAACAAATGAATAATGATAAATTTTGACAGTAAATATTTTACCCTATGCACTCAAGTACTAGGAGAGACTTTCTTTGTTCCTGTTTAAATGAACGTTAACAGACAGGCCATGCTAGAATTTGCACTACAGACAATAAGTAATTAGTTCTTAAACAAGATTTTTGTGCACATTTTTCATGAGTTCAGAAAGATTATGATCTAAAACCCACCCATTTAAAGAAATATATGCAATGATTGCACCATTTTAATTTGTATATATGTTACCGTGAAAGACTGAAATTGGAGAATGTCGACTTTCACCGGTGAATGTCAACAAACACCAAATACGTTGGTGAAAGATCGAATATTTCATTACATTCTTGTACATTCGGACCCTCACCGGTGTATGTCAACAATCACAGATATGCTCTGGTGGAGGTCGAAAAGAGAGGAGCTTGAATCTCTTTCTCCTTTGCAGTAGCTAAAAAACAAAGACTAAAAGTATCTAAAAAGTTTAAAAACCACATTTAATACCTTTTTAAATAAAATATTAAGATCACTTAATAATAATAATAATAATAATATAATAAATAGATTTTTTATTTTAAATAAATGAACTTCACTAAAAATTAATGACTTTTAACAAAAACACTTCTATTAACTATTTTTAATAGTAAAATCTGCTCAATGATATTTAAATAGACACATTTGTGCTAAGGTAGCATAATAATTTGTCTTTTAAATGAAGACTAGAACAAAAGATTTAACATTTAAAATTTTTTATTTAACAAAATAATTAAAATTATATTAAGAGTAAAACTACTATTATCCTTCAGAAAGACGACAAGACCCTATTGAACTTAACCCTTTATCTACTGACGGTACTTTTAAGTACCATCAGAGAAAACTTTGTATAAAATTTCTTTAATCTGTCTAATAATGATAATAAGGTTTTGTTTTTATACAAAATACTTTTCTGGATCACATTTAGAAAGCACAGCAAAACAGTGAAAGCTAAATATTTTATAAAGTGGTATTTTTCTCAACCTTTTACATAAGTGTAGATCTTCTCTTTTTAAAAATTGTTATATGAAAATTTTGCAACTATAAAAACCTTTCTATTTAATGATAGAATCACAATACATTTATTTACATTGTTCCGATAAAGAATTGTGATATTTCCGTAACAGCATTTTATGTTAATTAATCTAATTATTCTTGTAAATATTTCACAAAAAGAGCTATTACTACTGCATTATTAAATCAGTTTTAATGAAAAACCTTATCTAAATTTCATATTATTATAATATAAATTGTCTAATATAACTTCAGACATCAAGGAAGATAATTATTGAGATTGAACAATTTGTTAATTCATAATTCTGTATATAAAGGGTTAACTAAAGTTAAACTGGGGCAGTTAATCAATTAATATTTTAATAAAATTAGCTAAACTAAAATCCAATAAAATTGATAATTCAGTTACCATAGGGATAACGGCGCAATTATATTTAAGGATTCTCACCTAAAAAATAGATTACGACCTCGATGTTGAATTAATAACCTAATTAAGGCAAATCTTGAAAAAGGAAGTCTGTTCGAGACTGAATTACGGAGAAAAAAATATAAATCTCGGACATGTTCAACAATCACCATTAGTGCATGGTGAATGTCGACATTTACCGGTGTAAGTCAGAAATAAGGGTATTTAGCAAATATTTCGGACATACACCAAGCAACTATGTGTTTGTTGACATTCACCGGTGAAAGTCGACATTCTCCAGATTTCAGTGTTTCACCGTAACATATACAGTGGATGATAATAATTTTAAAATGATTATCTCAATTAATGCTTGTGATAATAAATCAAAGATATTTAAATAAAATATAATTTTCAATTTTACAAATGTATCAAAAAATAAACGTAAGAAAGTACCTCACATCTGTCACATGATCTTCCAATAACATGGGGTTTACAAGAACACTGACCAGTATTTTCATCACATTGAACGCTCAAGGATCCCAAGCGATCACACCGGCATTCTAATAAAAAAAGTAATTTATTACAATCGGTCAAGACAGAAGACAGAAGAAATCCATCTTTTCAGTAGATAATTATGCACTATTTTCATACAAAGCACAATTTTAAAGAAAATTTATCATTTTAGCTTTCGATTAAACAAATCTTTCATTCCTTATTTTTAATCATTACAGTCTAAAGAATGGGAATTAAAAAAACTAATATGCTAACAAGTCATTGAGTGTTTTTTTAAATGAAATATTATTTAAATCATACATACTTAACAAATTCTGGTTTTCATTTTATACTTTAAAATATAAAATTTGACTAGGCTGAATATTAACAGACAACACAAAATTATTTTACCCCATTTGTATGAACTCTAAAACATATTTATTAATTTCTATACTAATGAAAATCTATATATATATATATATTACGCAATCATACGTGGCACAGAAATCACGATTATTTGTTAATTGTTTAATGACAACACCCGAATGAAACGTATCTCATTGGTTTTTGTGTAAAAGTCCTTTGGCAGGATTTAGGACAGGATTTTTTACATTTAACTGTTTGGTGCTGCCATCTACAGGAATAAAAGCGAAACAAACAATGATTATAGTACAAATAAATTGTAATTAAAATTTGTCAACATTAACAATTAAATAGATATATTTTTATACATTTTCATTTGAAATACTGATTTTTGTATAAGCATTTAATATTTATAATTTAAAAAATACAATTAGCAATATAAAATTTAAAACGTAAACAAAACAATGATTTTTAGTAAAAAGGGAAAAGTATATGTAATAATTTTCCTCTTTCATTTCATTTTTAAACGTAACTTATACTTTTGAAATTTTAGCTCTTATTTAATTTTTTTACAAGTTTTTAGTATAAATAAATATTATTCAGTCTTTTTTTATGAAGTCCACTCCACTGTTAAATTTTTCAATGACAATCTGCCCGGGCAATGCCAGACGGGTCAGCTAGTTAATAAATATTTGTTATTGTCAGCTTTAGATGTATATGTTTTATAAATCTGACAGATTAAGAGGCTACTTTACTCATGCAAAAACACAAACTTGCTAATGTTAATCCTATGAGAGAAATATTTTAAGATATATCATTCGCATTTCAATATTTTTAAATTATTATTATTATTATTATTATTATTTGCATTGGATAGCTGAGGTCGATCTCTATGCAACAAATTAAAATGATTAATTATTAAATTAGGAGTCAAATAAATGCAATGTACTAACATTGTTTAGTTAATAAAATGTGTATATTGACAAAAAAGACCTTTTGTACTTTTTCGATTTTGATTGCAAGTTTTTTTTATTACGATACTTTCACTTTCAGAAATGTTTCAAAAGTGAAAGTATCCTCAATAAAAAAAACTTGTAATCAAAATCAAAAAAGTGAAAAAGGGCCTGCATTAGAAAAAAGTGAAAAAGGGCCTGCATAGAGATTAACCTCAGCTTTCCAATGCAAAAAAAAAAAATAAATAAATTTAAAAATCCTTTAAAAATATATTAAAATGTGAACAAGATACCTTTAAATATTTCCCCCACAGGATTAATTTTAGCAAGTAGGTGTTTCCGCATGAGTGAAGTAGCTTCTTAAGGGTGGGTACATATTGGCCGGTGACAATTTATTTTTGTAATGACATATTATTCAGTATTATTTACGGTAAAAATAAATAGTAAATATATGAAGTGTGTCAAGACGATCAGGTTCTTTTAATGTCATATTTAGATGAGTACAATTAAAAAAATTTAAATAATTTAATAAGTCAGCTGGAGAAGATGGACATACAGACCTTGGCATCCTTGCCTAGAAAATCCAAAATAACCATCTAAACATGAGTCACAAGTTATGCCAAAAACTCCAGGTTTGCAGCTGCAATAACCAGTCACAGGATCACATATTTCTGAGTGTGATCCAGTTGGATTACATTTGCAAGGTTCACATCCAGCTTCAAGATTTCCATAACCATCCTAAATGTAAAATTAAAATAAACTAAATAAAAGATTCGTGAGATTGATATTTTAAAAAAATCAATTAAAACACATTTGTTTTGTTTAGATAATATATATTATATATATATATATATATATATATATATATATATATATATATATATATAAATCAAGACATCTAATCTTTTATTTAAAGAATTATTTTGAACATAAAAATAAAATAAATCAATTATGTTATTAAAAAAATAAAAATAAATATGAATATACAAACCAAAAAAATCAGAAGAAAAGAACTGGGAAAAAAAGAAGCGAACATTTTACAATTTAGGCATTTTAGTCTTGCAAAAGGAAGACAAAAAGCAGAAGTTATGCCATTTCAGAATTTTTACAGAATCTGTGTTTTTTTTTTTACTTAAATGAAAATTTTTCTATTTCTTTGTTATTTTGGACCCGCATACTCAGAAAAAAAAAGAGGGGGAATTTTACAATTTCAGCTTTATTTTGAGTTCCACAGACTCTAAAATAAGGGGAAATTTTTTACAAATTTGGCATTACAATGCACTGGCCTGACAAATCAAAGGTAAAGAAAAAATTTACTGTTTCTATGGATATGAATGGATATAAATAAGAATGTGCTAGAAAAGCATAAATTCCATTTTCCTACTCCATTCACGCATACCGACCAATGAATGCATAACTGCCAACTTTTGAAAATAGTAAAGTGGAAAATGACGCAGGAAGAATATTTCAGATATTTTCATGAAAAAAATATGAAAAACTTTAAAACACCCACTAAAAAACTGATTTTAAAGACATATACAGCTTCTTTTTTTTTCTTTTTTTTTGAAATTTTACTTTTTAAACAATGTCTGAGCAAAAACTTATTCAAAACATGACTTCTGTTTACATAGAATAAAAATTTAAATATTTCCTATGCTGCTTTTTGACAGTGAAACCCGAACTCATTCCTTTAACAATACTAAATATCCCATATATTCAGCATTTATCATTATTAAAAACAGTTAGAAAGTAATTTATAATTTGAAAGAAAAAAATGGCACCTGGGAAAGACTTTACAAAAAGCGTGAAAAGAAATATCCTAAGTGTAAAAATGTAAAAAATGGTTAAGTGTAAATTTTACTCCTAAACGTTAGTAAGTATGTAGAATGATGTGCTCAGCTTCTGTTTCTGAGAATCAAAGCAGGGTGTTGGGAGTGGTTTCCTGGAGTATGACTTATCACCTGATATTCTAGATAGGGAGGAAAAATGAAAAGTCGTTTCCCGTTTCTCATCGATAAATAGTTTTGGTTCAGAATCGGGAGAAATAAAACAAGTAGCTCATTCAAAAATAAGTATTTGACAATGAAAAAATAAGTACTCTAGATAAAATAAGCACTTGTAAGGACCTTACAAACTTCAATATAAGCATTTACGACTCTACACATCCTGGGCAACAATGACATTTATTAGTTATTGGCTTATTTTTCAGAAAATACATAAAACAAAACTACATAAAACAATTGTAGGATACAAACAAATAAACAAAGAAAATTTTTTAGGTCGGCTTTTTATGTGAGCTTTACATAAATTTTTTTTATCAAAGTAAATATCTGAAAAGAAAAAAATACTAACAGCACATCGATTACATGTTCTACCAACAACTCCTGGCTTACATAAACATTGTCCAGTAGTCATATCACACTGAGGACTAAGAGATCCATGTGAGTTACAGGAACAAGCTATGAAAATTAAAAAAGTAATATTTAGTGCATCAAAGAGTACTTTACAGACAGAATTTAAAGTGTTCACTGACAGGAGAATTTACAACAAATAACACTAATAATCTTTCTATCTATCAATAATCCCACCCAAAAAAAAAAAAAAAAACTTTATTTATTCTGCATTAACTTTAATATAATATTCAGTCACATTATCGATATGATAAGACAGATCTACTTATATATTGGAATATGTTGAAATACAACGTTCATTTTCTCCTCTCCGCACATATGGCGCATGCGCGTACAGTTACGTTGATGATGCTCCGGAAGCGAGAGCAGTTGTTACTTTAAGAAAGATGTCGGCGCTCAGTCGCATACGAGCTGTATATATTTTGTCGTCGTTTAGTTGTAAATAAATGTCTTATGTCGATACTCTGCAAACTCTGTGTGCCTCATTCACCTACAAATGGTTATGGGCTCAGAGACGCTATTCCACTGCGCTATAATTAGCAGAAATTATTTTTAATTCGAACATTCGGATTTGGAACTCTTAAGCCTAATCGAAAGTAAGAATTGTTCTTCATTCTGTTTATCATTTGTATTATTTCTGGCTGTGAGAGACTCTGCATAATTATGTCTCATGTAACGACAATTGAAAAGCTCGGAAAAGATAATTTTGATAGCTGGAAGCTTCAAATCGAAGCTGTATTAATCAAAAATTATCATTGGGATTACGTAATTGGTAAAGAAATTAAACCGGCTGAAGGAACCGCCGAAGAAAAGAAGTGGCTCCAAGCTGATCAAAAAGCTTGTGCAGAAATAATTCTTTCAATAAATCCTAGTGAATTGTGTCATATAAAGCATTGTACGACTTCAAGTGCCGTATGGAATAAGCTGAAAGATGTTTATGAATCGAGGGGACCCGCAAAGAAAGCAACTCTGTTAAAACAACTTCTGTTTAGAAAAATGTCCATAAATGAAACGATGGCTGATCATTTAAATATTTTCTTCGAAATAGTTGATAAGCTGAAAAATATGGAAATAGAAATCGCGGATGATTTATTATCAATTCTACTTCTATATAGTGTTCCTGAGAACTTCGAAAATTTTAGATGCGCTATAGAATCCAGAGATGAGTTACCTAAACCCGAATCTTTGAAAATTAAGATGCTAGAAGAATGGGATGCAAGAAAAGAAAAATCCACTCAAGATTCACAAAACGCATATTATATAGAAAATAAAAGAAATAATCAAGAACAGAAGAAGAATGAAAAATGGAAAATGAATCCAAACAAAAATTTTTCCTCGGAAAGGTGTTACCGAAATTTCAAGTGCAATTATTGTTCGAAAATGGGGCACAAAGCTTCCGAATGTAGAAAGAAAATAGCTGATAAAAAGCTTACATCTTTAAATAAAGGAAATCAAGGATCGATGATAGCCACTAATTATGAAATACAGACTAGTATGGCATTTAATGACGCATATCAAGAGCCTTCTGCATGGTGTTTAGACAGTGGATGTACATCTCACATGTGTAAAGATAGAAATTTATTTTCAGAGTTTCATCCTCGTACGAATTCTACTATACAGCTTGCAGTTGATCAAACAGCGAAAATTACAGGAATAGGAACAGTTTTCATTACAGTACCTAACGGGGGTGGAATTACTAATCTCACACTCAAGAACGTTCTGTGTGTTCCAGAATTAAAGTGTAATTTGCTCTCAACATCTAAAGCAACAGCCAATAATCGTTCAGTGATTTTTAAAGAACGATTTGCTAAAATCATCGAACCAAATGGTTCTACATTAGTACATGCTGTCCGTCATGGGGATTTGTATTACGTATACCCAAGCATCGAGAGAGCTGCGATAGCAGAGGTAAGTGAATTTCTAAAATGGCATCTTAAATTAGGTCATTTAAATGAGTCTGATTTAAAAAGACTTAAATCAAAGAATATGGTTAGAAATCTAAATTTCAGTGATAATGAGTCTCTTAAAGACTGTAAAATTTGTATTCAAGGTAAACAAACTGTGCGTTCTTTTCCTAAAGAATCAAACTTTAAAAGTGACGATTTATTGACTCTTATACATTCAGATTTGTGTGGTCCTATGAGAGTTCCATCCCACGGAGGATCGCGTTATTTTGTTACTTTTATAGACGATAAATCACGTTACATTGAAGTCAGTTTTCTTAAAACCAAAGATGAGGTTAAAAATGCATTTGTTAAATACAAAGCAGCAGTTGAAAACCGTGTAGGAAAGAAAATAAAAATTCTTCGTACGGATAATGGCAAAGAATATTTCGGAGAAGAATTTAATAAATATATCGAAGAAAGCGGTATAAAACAAGAATTTTCCTCACCACTAACTCCGCAACAGAACGGAACATCAGAGAGGGCCAATAAAACTTTAGCTGAAATGGCGAGGTGTTTACTATTACAAAGTAATCTCCCACAATCTTTTTGGGCCGAAGCCATTAATTGTGCGGTATACATATGTAATCGCTGTCCTTCGCGACGTTTAAATGAAAACAAAACACCCTACGAAGTATTTTTTGGCATCAAGCCAACTTTATCATATTTTAAAATATTTGGGCAAAAATGTTTTGTACTAAATAAAAGACAAAGTAAAGGAAAATTTGATCCTAGGTCAGAAGAGCATATTTTTGTTGGATATTCAAATGAATCAAAAGCGTACAGGCTGTGGAATAAGAATTCCAGAAAAATTGTTATAAGCCGAGACGTCCGATTTATTAACGAATTTGAAAACGATTTACCTTCAAACAGTGAAATAAAATTAATTTTTCCCTTTTCTCAAAATAATGAAAATAAAACAATTACGCAAGAATCAGAAACATCTTCTCCTCCCGTCAAAAATGAACCAGACAGCTGTGGCGACAGTGATGTTGATATGCAATCGGATGAAATTTCCGACCCCCTTTCTTCCTCTACAAGAGCGCGCGGGCGGCCGAGAAAATAAAAAACTGGTAAAAGAGGTAGACCCAGAAAAGAATTTAAAATGATAATTCCAAAAGATGAAAAATCTCAAGCTGTAATGGAAAATTTATTTTCTGACCCATGTCCGGAATTTTCTGAAGCTTTAAACGGACCTTTTAAACAGGAATGGATAGATGCAATGGAATTAGAATTTAATTCTTTAATGCAAGAAAATGCATGGCAAATAGTTGATAGGCCAAAACATAAGAAAATTATAGGAAGTAAATGGGTTTTAAAAACTAAATATAAACAAGACGGGTCAATCGAAAAGTTTAAGGCGAGAATAGTTGCAAAGGGGTGTTCTCAAAAACCAGGAATTGATTTTGAAGAAAATTTTTCGCCTGTAGCCAGATTAAGTTCGATCAGAACTGCGATCGCTTATGGTATTCAAAATGGTTTTACAGCTTATCAATTAGATTTTATTATGGCTTATGTAAATGGTGATTTAACTGAAGAAGTATACATGGAGTTACCTGAAGGTTTTAAATATGAATCTAATGTTGACAAAGTTTGTTTATTAAAAAAATCCCTCTACAGATTAAAACAATCAGGTCGACAATGGTTCAATAAATTAGATGAAAAATTAAAACAAATGAAGTTTAAATCACTAAATGCTGATAAATGTGTTTATTTTTCTAAATCTCCAATTGAAGCAATTATCATTGTTTATGTTGATGATCTCATAATTCTTACTAAATGTAAACAAGATTATGAATATATTAGAGATGAATTATCCAAATCTTTTAAAATGAAAGATTTAGGTTTGTTACACTATTGTTTGGGCATAGAATTTATGCAAAACGGGGACAGTATTAAAATTACTCAAAAGAAGTATATTGAAGATATTCTGAGCAAATTTAATATGCAAGAATCAAAATCAATATCTACACCTTTTGATAACAATGTGAAGCTTACTAAAGATATGTGTCCCAAAACTGAAGAAGAAAAGTCTGAAATGAATAATATTCCTTATCGTCAACTAATTGGTTCTCTTATGTATTTATCAGTAGCAACTAGACCTGATATAACTCATGCTGTGAATTTCCTAAGTCAATTCAACAACAATCCAGGCAAACCTCATTGGATAGCTGCAAAAAGAGTTTTAAGATATCTAAGAGGTACTCAAGATCAAGGACTGATTTTTAAGCGTGATACTAAGTCCTTAGTTGCATTTGTTGATGCTGATTGGGCTTCAGATGTCAATGATAGAAAGTCCTATACTGGATACATTTTTAAATATGCTGGTGGTGCTATATCTTGGGAATCGAGAAAGCAACGAACTGTTGCATTATCCACAACTGAAGCAGAATATATGGCTTTATCAGAGGTTGCTAAAGAGACTTTACATCTCAGACGGTTCTTAAATGAACTTTCTCCTGAAATAGTGTCTGCACCTACTTTAATATTCTGCGATAACCAGTCTGCTCAAAAATTAGTAAGAAATCCAATTTATCATTCTCGCACAAAACATATTGACATTCGCCATCACTCTGTGCGCGAAATATATGAGAATGGAGATATAGAAGTTAAATATCTAGAAACTGAAAATATGGCAGCTGACATTTTAACAAAAGCTTTAAGTGCCTATAAACATAAGAAATGTTGTGATTTAATAGGACTAAGTGTTTAAAAACATTCAATGTTATTCTGTATCCTTTTTCCATATAAGTTTAAAGTATATACTGTTTGTAATTGTAATTTTATATTTTGTTTCTCTGTAATTTGCATATAATATTTGCATAATAGGAGAGTAATTAATGCCTTGTTAAGAAAATGCACGTTGTAAGGGGGGAATTGTTGAAATACAACGTTCATTTTCTCCTCTCC
Organism: Maratus michaelseni; assembly: GCA_963931845.1. Taxonomy (NCBI): domain Eukaryota; kingdom Metazoa; phylum Arthropoda; class Arachnida; order Araneae; family Salticidae; genus Maratus; species Maratus michaelseni. The sequence continues at coordinate 78,878,483 of OZ007594.1, forward strand.
GCACATATGGCGCATGCGCGTACAGTTACGTTGATGATGCTCCGGAAGCGAGAGCAGTTGTTACTTTAAGAAAGATGTCGGCGCTCAGTCGCATACGAGCTGTATATATTTTGTCGTCGTTTAGTTGTAAATAAATGTCTTATGTCGATACTCTGCAAACTCTGTGTGCCTCATTCACCTACAGAATATAATTTCATAGAAAAAATGCCCAAGACCAGAGAATATTCAACATAATTGTCATTTATACCAAAATATAAATGAAGTAAAGCTAAGTCTTTCATTATTTGGTATAGTAAGAATTTATATATATATATATATATATATATAGCATAGTTTAGCTTAATTAATATACTAAAGTATTAGATATTTAACATAAAAGTAAGCTGCGCCGCAGGTACCCTGCGAGTCAGACGACCACTGAACCCAAGTCCTGAGGGACTTGTATTGCGGCAGCAGGTTTATCTCCCTGCGGCGCTTCGGCCGGTCAGAGGACCGTCACCTACAGATGCCCTCTAACCTTGAACACACGTGTCGACGATGTAGGCCGTTGCTAAACACAGTGAAACAACGAGGGAGTCACCGCGAGACACTTGGAGACGGGCCGGCGTCCCCCAACAGCTTCAGAGTTGGAAACCCAAAAAGGAACCAGGCCCTAGGCCTTAAGCCAGGATGTTCCAACCCGTACTTGCTCTACCACAACTCGAGGGGTGTGAAAACCTACAGAGGTAGTCACGGTTCCTCTCGTAGTGGACCGATATTTAACATAAGCTTAAGATGCTGCCCTTAAACATTAATCCTGCATGTGACACTGTAATTTTTTTTTTTCATTCATGCTTCCAGTTACATGCATAAATTAACAGCAATTCATCTCATATATTCATATGTAATATAATTGTTTCATTAAAATACTGTGCATATTTTTTCAAGTAATGCAACATCCATAAATGGAGTACAAATACATATTTTTCCTCTCCTGATGTTGTTTAAGTATTATTATTTTTTAAATTTCTATAAAATAAAACAATTCATACAATAAAATATTCATATAACATTTAACACAAATTAAAAATCATACTTATTTTTTAATTACATCTTTCTTATTATTAGTTAAAATAAAATATTAATATAACTTGTAACACAAACTGAAAATTATATTTCTTTTTCAATTAAATCTTATCATTATTATGATTTATTTAGTGAAATAAGGGGTCCGCCTTTTCTGGTGCCTATGAGGGGAAAAACAAATAAAGTAAATAAATTTTTACAAAAACTTACGTTGGCAGTTACGGAGCTCTGCATTTCCATAATGCTCTGGCTTACATTCCCCACAATTCCAGCCAGCAGTATTATAAAGACATTTTAAGCACTGTCCAGTTAGACTGTCACACCAACCAGGAACAGATGTGTCTGCATTTCCAGAGCAATCACACTTCTGACAATAACCACCAACTATTTGTGGATTACCAAAGTAGCCATCAGAGCACCTAAATGTAAAACAGTTGGCGATATGATTAAATAAATGAAAAATTAAATATTTGAATCTGTGTGGATGCATTTGCATATAAAATAGCTTATTTCTTATAGTCAACATAAAAGATAAAATCTGAAAATAAATATTGATAATATTTGTCTCATTCGAAATAAAATATTCATATTAAAATAAGAAATTTTCTGTTTGTTTGTTTCTTGGCAGTGGCTAGGGAAATCTACTGTACATATAGGTATGCAAATTTGGTTCTGGATAGACAAAGACAGGTCTGAATGTACCTGAGGCTCAGATTTTGGATTTTTTGTTATTTTATGTTGAACAGAACGATTCGCTTATTTCACCAATTTTCCAAATTCACCGGCGATTTTAAGCTACTTGTAAAAAAAAATCAAATTCAATCTTTTTCATCCAGAAAACTTTTATATAAAACTTTGTCTTTCTTTCAACAATTTTTCAATTTTATTTTTAAATGTCTCATTTTGCTGAAAATGAGAAGTTTGTTTTGTATCAACCAATATCAATTTAATACCTTATCCATTCAATCTTATATTTTACATCACTCTATGGAACAAATTTTTAGAAATTGATTAAAAAAAAAAGAAAACAGAAAATATGAAACAGGTTGTGGTTTTTTAATTAATTATTAAAAAAAGCAAGACCATAAAATTTCTCTCTGAAATGTAGCGAAGAAAGAGAGAAAAAAGTTAAAAAATTGCTTCCTATAAATTCCTCTTGATTAACAAAAACCATTAATATGACAAAGCAGGTAACATCGCAGTTAGTTTTATTTCAACCAATTTCTGTCTGATACTTTATGCATCCAATCTGATATTTTATATCTGTGTATGGAACAGACTTTTGGGAATTGATTTAAAATATAATGATCAAAAACAATATGTAGTTTTAAAAAATCAATTATTAAAGAAAGTAAGAACATAAATTATTTTCTCTGAAATAAGAAAAAGAAAGCAAGGATTTTTTTTTTTTTTTCATTTTGTTAAGTAACCTTCTTTATAGTTCAAAGTCATTACCATGATGATACAAGTGACATTAAAGTCGAAAGTATTTTTTTTTTCATTATCTCACAACGTGCAAGATCTATTTAAGGCAATGGTCCTCAATCTGTGTGTCATGGTGCAATCATGTGCTGTGAGAGAACCTGAAGTGTGTTGTGAAAATTTTAAGTTTCATTGTATCAACATTTTAATAGTTAACAGAAAATATCAATATACTTTAATATCCAACATTTCATATTATGGGATTTACTTTGAAATGAAATTTAGTGTCATAAAGTTTTAAGGTTATTACTCTGGATCTGAGCAACACCAGGTGAATCTGTTAGTATTTTATAAAATTGTTCACTACAGGCAATAATCTAAAAACAGTTTTAATTTGGGCCAAAAAATATCAACCAAATGCCGTTAAGAAAGCAAAAATGTATTAAAAATCATCAATTTTATAATTTCTTTTAAATATATTATTTTAGAATATTTTTAAATAATAATTTTACTATAAAAAAAAAATCTTTGTTGTCATTTATGCATGCACAGTTAAAAATTATTTCATACAATATTTAATATATTTATATTCTAATTGTATTATGTTGTTTCTACTGTAACTTTGTCTAACTCTACTGTCAAGTTTCTGAAAGTGGCATTATACTTTGGTTAAAAATCCTGTATGCTATAAACAAAAAACATGCAAAAATGTCTTGAATTTTTTTAAAAGAAACCTTTACATCTCCATAAACATACATGCTAATCTTACACAAATGAACATAAATGTTGTACAATATCCACATAGTCATGTGCTGCAGCGACAGATCATTTCAAGCATTTTATATATACAAGGTGATCCCAAATATTATACTTTTTCTTCAAATTTTGGTTGGTCTCCTAATAACCTTTGTGATTAAACCTTCGTTGAAAAATATGAAGTTGGACATTTTCTTTATATTCCCAAAGTTTCAGAAGAATTCGCCAAGTATTTCTCTAGATATTCCACAAAATGTGTAAAACCATAAGTGCCCAATGATTTTTAGCAATATAGTGTATATTTTCATAAACAACATTTTTTTTCATTTTTACATTAGACATTCATTTTTATATATATTTAAATAAATTGTTGACATAAAATTTTAGCTTTGAAAAATTAAAAAAGTTAGATGTATAAAGAGGTTAAAAATTGAAAATTAATTTCTGGTATTTTAAATTACAATTCATATGTTAAACTTTGTTTAAAAAAAAAAAAAAAAAACAGTATTTTTTATTAATTAAATTTGTCTTTCTAGTTGAAAAGAAAAATATACTAATATAATTTTATATAATACCTCTGAATTATATTATTTATATTATATTATAAATAATTTTTATAAAGACTCAGATGCAAAGCTTGTTACTAAATAAAATTAATTAGAAAAGTATACTGCTTCAACACAGAATCAACTATCATTGTTAATATGAACTAAATGTAATTTTTATTTTAAACATGTTATCCAAGACTATCACACCTATATCTATAATGCACAAGAATTAAAGTTAGTAAAGATAGCAAAGCAATTAAAAATGTGTCTTGCTTACCCGTCCTGGGACGGGATGATTTGCAAATGGATTCAGTATACCTTTCACACTTATTTCCATCATATTCTTCAGGACATTGATCGCATACATAGTCACTGTCCCCGGCAGCTGTTTGAATGGCTGTGCAAGAAGGAGAAAAATTGTTTTCAGGATTTTCAAGAGGACATGCACAAGGCTTGCAATCATCAGGTGTGCCTATTGTAGCATTTCCATAGTACCCCCTTTTACAGCGATCACATTTCAAACCAGTTGTGTGATGCATACAATTCTACAACATAATACAAGAAAAAAAATAATAATAAATCAAATTTTAGAAGCAAAGGTGTTTGAGTCCTCCCCCCTCCCCTTTTATTTGATCCGTTTGTATAAAAAAATAAAAAATAAAAAATGGAACACAAAAAAAATAAAGATATGAAAATTTGAATTGAAGTTTGTAACTATTCTGTAGCGTATGTGTTTCCCTTATTTAACTCATGTGTACCATGTTCTCCAAAAAAATAAAACCGGGTTATATTATTATTTTTTTTTTCACAACTTATATTTATTCATATACTCATATACACGATTCTGTATTTATTCACATATTCATGTGCAAAAGTTTACATTTATTCAAATACAGTCATGACATCTACTGGAACACCATCATAAAACTCAAAACTGAATTCCAGACTGATCTTCTTGTGTTTCCATTTCTTGTAAAACCATTCATCCTAATCGCACATGCTCAAAAATATAACTTTCCTTAAATGAGTACTTCTTGTACAAGAAGCCTGCTCATAGTGTACAAGCAACACAACTGTCAGTGATTTCATCCCATGCATCATTACTATATCTAAAATTGCAAAAACTGAAAGATATCTGATTTAGACCTGAGAATAATTCAGATTTTTTTGCAATTCTAATCATAATTGCTTGCATTTTAAACCAGAATAATAGCTTAGATATTGATTATCTTAAGAAACTTATACCAGCTTATTTTGGAAGTAAGAGCATCTGAAAAAAAATCTAGCTAGGGCTTATTTTCTGATTATTTTATTTTCAGAGAAATACACTAATATAATTTATTGAATGTACTATTTTTAATAAACAGATATTACATTGAAATTATGTTTCTATTACTTTTGATTTATGTTTAGTAATAATATTGCTATCATACCTCACAACGCCCAGCTGGATTATCACAGGATTCAGCATGATTGTAACAGTCACATCTTTCACAAACATGGCTATTTTTGGACCAGAGGACTTGGAACGATATCCAGCAGCACACAACTAAAGATAATTAGATAAAAAGTCATTGTAAAAAACATAACGAAATGCCTTAATATATAAGAAAACATTCAGATAGAGTAAATCCTGATCAGTGAGCCCTGAAGAAATTTTTTTTCATTTATTTCAACTATTTTCTAGTTAGCATGTAAACATTTTAATGAGAATGTCAGAGATTATCTATTCCCTTTTATTTTTTAAGATCTCTCTCTTTTTCCTCTCTCGCACACGCATATGTATGCAGAAATACAGACAAACAGAGACAGAAAATAGCAAGTTGTTATCATAACATAAGCTTATAATTATGTAGAAATTACGTGTATTACATACCACAAAATGAAATATTTTTAAATTGTGCTCTTTAAGAAATAATATTGAAAAAATTTAAGATGAATGCCAAAATTTTATGCTCGGATGAATATGTGATAAGTAAAAAGTAATGTATAGAAGAGGCACAAACATCCAGAGTAAAAGTAGCATACTGCTGTTTTATGACATGCAAAATAATTTTTTTAGGTTAAAAAAAAGGCACAGTGTTTTTTTTTTTTTCTCTCTCTCTCTTATGAAGTTTTAAAGCCTTAAAACAAATATGTGTTATTTTTTGTACTCTTTATATATGATTTTATATTTTTTTCTTTTCATATCACATAGTGACTGATGATTTGGATTTTTAAACATTATTTGGATTATATAACAACAACATGATGATTATATGTGTGAATTATATAATCTTTTAAAAATATTTCTTAGGTAATAATTAAATAATATTAATTAAACATGAGCTTATAAGCAAATTAAAAAAAGTTTTGAATAATCTTACTTCACATGATAAACCTGCATAGCCCACAGGACAAGCACATTTTTCTACAGATCCTAATCGTCTTAAGCTTTTTGAGTCTTCTGCTGCTATCTCCATTCCAATATTATGCAGCCTATTTATAAGAATAAAAACTGATGCAAATAATGCAGAGAAAATTTTTGCATTAACAGTATTTTATTGAATTTAAAATACATAGAAATGTTTAAGTAAAAACAAAAAAAAAAATTAGTTTTTATTTATTAAACATTGTCATTAAAGTGAGCTATACCATTTTTATTTCAGAGATCTTCCTTAATCTTATATTGGGACATAATATCTTCATCAGTTATGATGTAAACTTGTGACTTCGAAAGCTGTCTGCATGAAATAGGGATTGTTATTAAATAAATTTAAATATGTTTCTAATTGTTTTTGAGTTGGGAATGACATATAGCAGTTTGTCGTCTATAATTTATTGAAGAGACTTTTATTTCAAGATGGAGACGTAATTCGATCGTGTTAGCGGCGTGCTGTCGTCTTGTTGCCCTTCGCTTGTGTTATGTTTCAGTTTTTCCTTTAGTTCGGAATTACCAGACCCTCTTATAATTAATTGACGTGTTTTTCTTCTACCTGGGGTAAGCGAATTTTGGTTTTTTAGTTTCATTGGCGTTCCAAGTTGTGTCTTGCCTTTCTGACTGCTGGTTTTGTTCTTGTTGACGTTCCATGTTTATCTGCTGACCTGGGTGTTAGTTTTTCTAGCTTTGGTTTTGTGGTGTTGAGCAGTACGCCTGCTCGGCTACTATGGCTAATTCTATAATTAAAATTGTTCCTGACCCTATTTCGGAATCTTACCCTGTGAACATCGAAATGCTGAATAACGAAGATAGTGGCTTTCTGCCTACAACTGATAACCCTAGTGTGATTCATTCTTCTTTACCTGTAGATTCGCTTCTGCAAATGGCGGCTGACAACGGCGATAAGGCGTTCAACATTTTCCTAACTAGCATAGAATCTTCTGCCTTACCAAAAAGGGACCCCCGCACTGTTCAGGCTGAAATAAAAAATAAAGTTGCACACTTCCCGCAGATTCATAATATTCGTTTTACACGGTTGGGCAGTCTCATACTTAGTACGACAGATGTTTCTTGTGCAACTGAGATATGTCATATTGATAAATTTCTTGGTATAAAAGTTAAACCCAGAGTTATATGGGAGAACATTACAAATAAATTCCTTCTGTTCAACGTTCCAGTCACAATTCCTCTGGAGGAAATTGGTCAGGAACTTTTAAGCAACAATAATTTTCAATTGCTTGAGCTACGTCGTTTCGTGAAAAAGGATAGCAGACAAGAAGTTTCCCCGGTACTTGTAACGATTTTGGGTACTTCCCTTCCATCAGAAGTTAAAATCTGGTTTTCCATCCAGCCCATTAAACAATTTGTAGACCGTCCCCGCCAGTGTTCAAAATGTTTCCAGTTCAACCACGCTTCGCATAAATGTCAATCTGAGCAA